>ML778032.1:1456682-1521773 GCA_009831015.1 Picea engelmannii
CCCTAATAAATTCTTGATAGTAACGAATCGATGGACAAGATTTCATCAAGAAATCTTTGGTCACTCATGACTGTTAGATTTGGTAAGAGGAAGCTGGAAAGTTAAGTGACTTAATCCTGATAGATATTAATCGATGGACAAGGATCCATCGGGAAATATACACTCACACACGACCATTAGATTAGTAGGAGAAAGTAGGGCATTAAATGCCTTACCACTTTGTTTTCCTATATCTTCGTGGGTAGTGAATATTTTAGGACTATGGATCCCCAAAGTCCATGAGAGTATCTAGGTTGTGGATACTGCCACGTTTGGGAAGTCGTGGGAGAGCCCACAAGTTAGGAATCTATCTGAGCTGTCAGATTTCGGCTGAAAACCCGATAGCCGTTGGATCTGTCAGAAGATACCCGAGGGTTAAAACCCTAGTGGATCGAGACTTTCCAATGTGGAAACCCCGAAATAGATTTGAGCCGTCCGATTGATGGAGGCCACGTGTCGCGAGATCTCCCATTTCAAGAAATCAGGAATCGCGGAATCAGGATTCCCATTGACAAGAGTTCGAGATTTTCCAATGTGGAAACCTCGGGATAGATTTGAGCTGTCCGATTGACGAAGGCCACGTGTCATGATATATCCCATTTTTGGAAATCGGGAATCGAGGAATCGAGATTCTCGTTGACAAGAGTTCGGGATTTTCCAATGTGGAAACCCCGGGATAGATTTGAGTCGTCCGATTGATGGAGGCCACATGTCGCAAGATCTCCCATTTCGGGAAATTAGGAATCACGAGATCGGGAGTCCTGGCGACAAGGGATCATGACTTTCCTGGGTGGAAATCCTAGAGCAGTTGTGGACCATCTGATTTAAGGAGGTGACGTGTCAAGAGATTACCCATTTCGGGAAATCGGGGATTGGGGATTCGAGAATTTCGTTGACAAAAACCTAGGCTCTTGCCTTGACAAATCCCGACCCATAATGACGAGATGATAGCAGGTGGCTAAGTCCCGATGGAAGGATGATATTCCTTCAGGATATCTCAGGGGTTGTAACGAGCGTCATATGTGAGGAAGAGATGCCAGTTTTACGCTGGAGCGTGAATGCGCATTAGGGTAAGTAGCAAGCAGATATGGATGGCCAGAGTCCACCCGCCCAAATATACGGCTGAGGATGCATTCCAGAGCCCCCTTTCCTTTCTTCCTTTAATGGGGGGGGGGTTCCGGAATTGGACGCGCAACTCTCGAATGGTCAAGATTAATCCATCATGATCAACGATGCTCAGGTGGATTCTGGATCCCCCTTGCCATTCTTCCTTTAATGGGGGGAGGGGGGGTCTGGAATAGTGTGGCATGAAGTGGGGCCCCCTCTTGTCCTGTCGACTATCATGTCGCACTTTCCCCTCTGCCACCTACACTCCACTTAACCGTGTGATGGGGCCTGTTCTCATTGGTTGTTCTCTAGCCCTGTCGGGGTTCAACGGTTGCAAAGCCGAATGGTTTGACATTACCGTAGCACTGATATGTGAAATTAAAAAGATACTGCGTTTATTTGAATTGTGATCGTGACCCGCGATCACCTGGGAATGGAGAGAGAAATAAGGAGCCAGCTTACACTGGTCCTCCATGGATATTTAGGGGTTCTGATTCGACAGAGGACCAGAAAAATCTGATTTAGGTAGTGGGTGTGTGACAAAGTGGTATCAGAGCATGGTTACAACACTTGGCCTGATTAGGCTCATGCACGAGTTGTGCATAATCTCTGTTTGAAGCACTCCTATGAGGAGTAACCCCCTAACTTAACTCTCTTGTCCAGGATTAAAAACTTGGAAACAAGAACCCGACTGTGTATGCATGTGAAAGAGCTATAAATTCATGCGCATATTATAAAATGTATTTAACTCTTGACTAATAACCATCGTTTGTATTTTCACCCAAGCGGACGATCAACCGTGGGAATTTACAGACACAGAGAATGGTGACACCCCAAGAGATGGGAGAAGGCTCCCGCAATAGAGACGAAGAGTCTAACGAAAGAAGAGCAATGGGAACCCCTCCAAATCTAGCCGAGACTGTGAGGAGTCTTATGGTTGAATTGAAAAGTTGCAAGGCTGACAATGAAAGTATGATGAAAGAATAAGAAAAGCAAACCGAAATTAATGTAGTTTTACTGCAGAGCTTATCCGACCTACAACGACAAATGCAGCATGAACCCGAGATGTAGAAACATGGTCTTATCAGTGGCCATACTGAGAGGAGCACCTAAAGAAAGGTCCACCCCAGAGGTAAAGGACCAGTGCCGGATGATTCCACTGAGAAGGAAGTTGGTGATTCAGAAGGCTCTTCCAGCAGTAGGACTAGTTCCTATTATTGAAGAAAATAGAAGAAACAAAAGACTTCCAAGGGTCATAAATTTGAAGAATTTAGAAAGGCCAAACCTCCCTCCTTCGACAGTGAGATAAATAAGGGAGAGGAAGACGATGCCTGGATACTTGGACTAAAGAAATATTTCAGATTCCATGATTTTTCATAGAATTTGAAGGCTTGAGTGGCCACTTTCAATTTGAATAGAAAGGCTTCCATCTGGTGGGAGGATATTAAGAATATGAAAGGGGTCTGTGAGGAGGACCTGTCTTGGAAACAGTTTGAAAAGTACTTCCGGAAGAAGTATTTGTCGGAAAGGTATTTCGACGAGAAGGCTAAAGAGTTTTATGAACTCAAACTAGGACAACTCATTATAGAGGAATATGTCAACAAATTCCTCGACTTATTGAGATATGTACCCTACATCAAAGCAAAGAAGGCGAAGGCACAATGCTTCATCAGTGGGCTACCCAAGGAATACCAGAACCAAATTGAATTCAACAAGCGAAAGACCTTAGAAGACACTATTCGAAAAGAAACATATTGTCATGAACAATATGGACATCGGGCAGAGTCTTGTGGAGACTGGAAACAGAAGAGTGGTTCGAGATTTCAAAAAAAGGGGACCAAACCCTCAGGATTTAAGAACTACAAGAAGAACCCCAGAATGAACTTTCCAGCTTGGAGTGTACTCCAACAGAACTTTCCCTCGGTGGATGGAAGTAAAACTTCTGGACCTATACCAGTGAAGACTGATAACCCAAAGAGAGAACCTCTGAAAGGCTGGGGTTTTGGAGAAGAGCATCTCCTAAGAGACTGTCCACATCGACAACAGAATAGTCAGAAAGATTATAACATTTAGGAAGCTCCCACATTCAATGAGGTGGTGAGGAGTGTGCCGTAGATTTATGCAACTTTGGATAATAACCAAGATGACCACCAAGCTTCAGTGGTGGAAATAGAAGGTATGATTTTCAACCATCTGGTGTCTGTTTTGATTGACCCTGATTCAAATTTGAGTTATATAGCCCCTAAAGCTGTTGATAAGTGTAAGCTACAGCCACGAAAGCAAACTAAGCCATGGTTGGTACAGTTAGCCACTGGCACCAAAAGAAAGGTAGTAGAGGTCATACCAGCCTGCCAACTAAGGTTGGGTGAATTCCCCACCCAAGAAACCCTTAATGTATTACCCCTGGGATCATACGATCTGTTGATTGGTATGGACTGGTTGGCTTCCCATAAAGCCAAACTGGACTGTTACCATAAAACCTTAGAATGTGTGAGCAAATAAGGAAAAAGGATAACCCTTCAAGGGATCCGAAAATCGGTCTTGGTGAGGCAAATATCAACCCTGCAAATGAGAAAGTATTGTCGAAAGGGATGTCCCCTATATGAAATACAGGTGTTGAAAACAATCGAAGGCGCTAAACCAAGCCATGATGATCACCCTATCCTGAGAGAATATAGAGATGTGTTTTCGGAAGAGGTACTGGGTCTGCCTCCGAGAAGAGACATTGAATTCTCGATAGAGATCGCACCAGGAGCGGTGCCAGTGTCTAGGACACCCTACCGGATGAGCACACCTGAGTTAGTGGAACTCAAATTACAATTGAAAGAAATGATGGATAAGGGTTATATTGGAACCAACGTGTCCCCATGGGGAGCACCAGTCCTATTTGTGAAAAATAAGGATGGCACCCTTAGAATATGTATAGATTATAGATAACTCAATAAAGTAACCATAAAGAACAAGTACCTCTTGCCCAAGATCGATGATCTATTCGATCAGCTGGGGGGTGTGTCTATTTTCTCAAAGATTGACTTGAGTTCGGGATACCATCAAGTCTGAATCAAGGGTGAAGACATCCATAAAACTGCTTTCCGGACATGGCATGGTCACTATGAGTTTGTGATAGTACCATTTGGGTTAACCAATTCCCCTGCCACTTTCATGTGCTTAATGAACAATGTACTCAGTAAATTTTTAGATAAATTTGTACTAGTTTTCATTGATGACATATTAATCTACTCTAAGAATAGAGAAGAACATGAAGGGCATCTTAGACTTGTGCTGCAAGTGCTAAGAGAGCATAAACTTTATGCTAAATTCAACAAATGTGACTTCTTTTAGAAGCAAATAAATTACTTGGGACATGTTCTATCCGAGGAAGGGGTAGCAGTAGATCCTGACAAGATCAGGTCTATCATGGAATGGCCTACCCCAAAGGATGTCTCAGACATCAGATCCTTTATGGGATTGGCGGGATACTATAGGAGATTTATAAAAGGATTCTCTAGGATTGGTTGTCCAATCACTGCCCTCCAGAAGAAGGGGACAAAATTCCTGTGGACACAACAATGTGAAGAAAGATTTCAAACCTTGAAACATCTACTAACCTATGCACCCATGTTGAAAATCGCTGACCTAGAAGTTGACTTCCTTGTGTGCACAGATGCATGTAAGGAAGGGCTCGGAGGAGTCCTTATGCAGAAAGGAAGTGTGATATGCTATGAATCCCGAAAATTGAATGAACATGAAGTCAACTATGTGACTCATGATCTAGAACTGGATGCCATAGTGCATGCCTTAAAAATGTGGAGGCATTACCTCTTGGGAAGAAAATGTGTACTTATGACAGATCACTGTGGATTGCGATGTTTGTTTGACCAACAAAAGCTCAATGCTAGAGAAGCTAGATGGATGACCCTCCTTAGAGAATTTGATTTTGAAATCAAACACATCAAAGGGAAGGAAAATAGGGTGGACGATGCCCTTAGCAAGAGCATGAGAACGATTCACCTGGAAGCGGTGAGTACCTGCGAGACAAATGTCAAGAACAAAGTCAGGAATGCATAGGAGACAACTTCCTTTGTTCAGACGGTGACCCTGTAACTACAACAAGAACCCTCTGGAGTAAAATATGAAGGCTACCAAATGACCAAAGGAGGTCTGCTCACCTATAGAGATATAATTTACATTCCAAATCGTGACAACTTGAAGAGGTTCATCATGGATGAACTACATAAAAGACCATACACTGGTCACCCAAGATACCAGAAAATGATCACTGCCACCCGGAAACAATTTTATTGGCCTGGATTGAAGAAAAACATAGCCAAATATTTGGCCGAATGCATAGAGTGCCAACAGGTTAAAGCAGAACATCAACACCCAGCAGGACTATTACACCCTTTACCCATCCCAAAATGGAAATGGGAAACCATCTCCATGGATTTTATCACTGGATTACCAACTTCAACCAAACAGAATGACACCATTATGGTGGTGGTGGATAAGTTGAGCAAGTCTGCTCATTTCATCCCCATCAAATCAACCTGCAAGGCGATAGATATCACCCAGATATTCATGAAAGAGGTATTCTGACTGCACGGTATGCTGAGAGAGATAATATCTGACAAAGACACAAAATTTTGGAAATCACTGATGGCTAGATTGGAGACCAAATTGTTGTTCAACACCGCCTATCACCCTCAAACTGACGGATAGACAGAAAGAGTGAACCAAATATTAGAAGATATGTTAAGGATGCATGTAATGCATCAACCCAGGAAATGGGAAGACTACCTGCCATTGATGGAATTCGCCTACAACAACGGCTACGAAGCATCCTTAAAGATGAGTCCTTTCAAGGTCCTCTATGGTAGGCCGTGTAATACTCCGATCAGCTGGAGTAATCCTGTAAATAGGATTTCTTTTGGACCCGACATGCTGAGAGAAATGGAACAACAAGTGACTCAGGTAAAACAAAATTTGAAGATTGCTCAGAACAGACAGAAAAGTCATGTTGATCAAAAGAGAACTCCAAGAGAGTTTGAAACGGGAGACCATGTATATCTCATAATTAATCCCAGAAGGAGTTCCCTAAAAATGGGAGCTTGTGCCAAGTTGGAACCCCAGTATTGTGGACCCTTTGAGGTTCTAGATAGAGTGCGACATGTAGCCTATCGGCTAACACTTCCTCCCACAGTAAAAGCACATAATGTTTTCCATGTTTTATTATTGAAGAAATATGTACATGATGATAATCATATAATTGACTGGTCTGTGATCCAGGTGGAACTGGAGGGATAATTTCTACCAGAGCCCCAATGCATATTGTACAGAAAGGAAAACCCGCTCCGGAACTGAACCATTGCACAGGTAAAGGTGCAGTGGAGACATTTTGGCCCAGATGAGGCTACATGGGAAATGGAGGAGGCCATGAGACAAGCATATCCGATTTTGTTTACTTCTATACATGCAATTCATGTTAATAGATGAGAACATCGAGGACAATGTTCCCTTTTATGGGGGAGGGAATTGTAACACCCTGTTTCCCCCAGTTTGTAAAAATAACTAGACTAGCCAAGAACTGTGGCAAACTCATAAATGTGAATATGTGATGTAAATGGACCTTGTGGAAAAGGTCAATAAATGTGAATAAAATTATGAATTTATATTGTAGGACTACTGAGAGAGGATGTGTAGAAAAAGAGACCATGATGGTGGTGGAAGGCACCTGGAAAGGTGGTGTTAACTTCCACCGAGAATTAATACCGCATTTGGACTCCACTGGCCGGAGAACCAAAATAGGCTCGCTGGATCTGAATTAAATGTCTCGTAGGCTGGTAGGTAGATGGTTTAATGAGGGATGGGAGGTGAACCTCCCATCCGTAGAGCCATCAGGCCTGATCAACGCGAGGGTAATCGTGCCACACACAACCTCGCAAGAGGATAAGGCATGGGGTAGAAGCGATTGGGGGCAGACGCAAGGGGAGAACTCTGGAAATACGTAGAGTGAGTGATAGCAGAGAGGAAGGAGAGTAACCTTCGCTCCTGGTCACTGGCGGACAGAGACGTAGTCTCACAACATCGTGGTCTCATCTCGGGGGTGGCTAGTGTTAAATCCGCTAGGAGTCACTAAGCCTACGGTTGGGTGGAAAAAAGCACCCCTCTCAGCAGTTGCATAACCCCTGGTGTTATTTCTGATAAGTGTTTTGCCTTTGGAATCTTGAAATATATGCATATGTTCATTCTGATGATTATTCCCATAAGCTGTGAAACTATGAATGATTTCATTATAAGAATGTATGTATGGTATTTTGATCAGTACTAGTAGTTGTATATTTGTATGGAAGGACTATGTATGGCTTATGGCCCCATGAATTGTTATTTACATGCATACTGATCTAACTCAGACTTCACGTCTGGTACTCGGGAGGACGACCTCCTTACCTACCTCAGGTAGTATCCTAAGTGAATCTCCCCATAGAGATACCCTCCTTGAAAATCCCATCAAGAACCTGGAAGGAGGACATGAGGGCGCAAGGCCCTAAGAAATCCCTGATAGTAACGAATCGATGGATGAGATTTCATCAAGAAATATTTGGTCACTCATGACCGTTAGATTTGGTAAGAGGAAGATGGAAGGTTAAGTCCCTTAATCTTGATAGGTATTAATTGACGGACGAGGATCCATCGGGAAATCTATGGTCACACACGACTACTAGATTAGTAGGAGAAAGTAGGGAGTTAAATGCCTTACCACTTTGTTTTCCTGTATCTTCATGGGTAGAGAAGAGTTTAGGACCATTGATCCCCAAATTCCATGAGAGTATCTGGGTCATGGATCTTTCCACATTTGGGAAGTCGTGGGAGAGCCCACAAGTTAGGAATTTGTCTGAGCCGTCAGATTTTGGCTGAAAAAACTCGACAGCCATTGGATCTGTCAGAAGATACCCTAGGGTTAACACCCTAGTGTATCGGGACTTTCCAATGTGGAAACCCTGAAATAGATTTGAGCCGTCCGATTGATGGAGGCAACGTGTCGCGAGATCTCCCATTTCGGGAAATCAGGAATCGCAAAATCGGGAATCCCGTTGACAAGAGTTCGAGATTTTCCAATGTGGAAACCCTGGGATAGATTTGAGCCGTCCGATTGACGGAGTCCACGTGTTGCGAGATCTCTCATTTTGGGAAATTAGGAATCGCAGAATCGGGATTCCCGTTGAGAAGAGTTCAGTATTTTCCAATGTGGAAACCCCCAGATAGATTTGAGCCATCCGATTGATGGAGGCCACGTGTCGCAAGATCTCCCATTTCGGGAAATCGGGAATCGTGAGATCGGGATTCCTGGTGATAAGGGATCGATACTTTCTTGGGTGGAAATCCGAGAGCAGTTGTGGACCGTCCGATTTAAGGAGGTGACGTGTCGAGAGATTACCCATTTTGGGAAATCGGGGATCGAGGATTCGGGAATTCCATTGAAAAAAACCCAGGTTCTTTCCTTGACAAATCCTGACCCATAATGACGAGATGATAGCAGGTGGCTAAGTCCCGATGGACGGACGAGATTCCTTCAGGAGATCTCAGGGGTTGTAACGACCATCAGATGTGAGGAAGAGATGCCAATTTTACACTGGAGCGCGAATGCGCATTAGGGTAAGTAGCAAGCAGATCTGGATGGCTAGAGTCCACCCACTCATATCTACGGCTGAGGATGCATTCTAGAGCCACCTTGCCATTCTGTCTTTAATGGGGGGGGGGGTCTAGAATTGGACGCGCAACTCTCGAATGGTCAAAATTAATCCATCATGATCAACAATGCTCAGGTGGATTCCATATCCCCCTTGCCATTCTTCCTTTAATGGGGGGGGGTCTGGAATAGTGTGGCGTGAAGTGGGGCCCCCTCCTGTCCTGTTGACTATCGTGTCACACTTTCCCCTCTGCCACCTGCACTCCACTTAACTGTGTGACGGGGCCTATTCTCATTGGCTGTTCTCTAGCCTTTTCGGGGTTCGATGGTTGCAAAGCTGAATGGTTTGACATTACCGTAGCACCGAGATGCAAAATTAAAAAGAAACTACGTTTATTTGAACTGTGATCGTGACCCGTGATCACCTGGGAACAGAGAGAGAAAGAAGGAGCCAGCTTACACTGGTCCTCCATGGATATTTAGGGGTTCTGATTCAGCAGAGGACCAGAAAAATCTGATTTAGGTAGTGGGTGTGTGACAACCTTCCTTTCTTTGTTCCTTTGTACCCAGAAATAGAATGGAATAACACCTGTGATCATTTAACAATAGTAGCCTACCCTTTCCCCTACTTAATGCAATTGACACACCTTTCAATCAACTGGGTTATAAACTTGGAGGGCTCTGCTTGGTTGTTTTCCTCAAAAGTGTAACAATTCTTTGTCAGCTGTGGCAATCGTCTTCCTACTTGTTGGTCTTCTGTGATGATGGACCATAATTGTAAACTTGGTTTTATTAACCATTTGTCCACTTGGGCAAATTCAACCTAGCTTAGCTGGGATATTTTAGATTTTTCCTTTTCAACATTCTCCTTGATATCTAACAGGTGTTTGGCTATGTTAAATTTGCCCAGTGTCCCGACGCTATCTTCCTTATCAAAGTTCAACAAATTTTTATTTATCAATCTGAATGTCTCTTCATAAGAATTATTCATCTCTTTAGCTCTTTCTCTGCTCTCTGATATGTTATGCTCCCACACCTTTAGTAATATATTTCCCCTGGTTTTCTCTGGGATGGATAATCTGACACTACCGACCATTCCTTCCTTTTTTGTTGCTACAACAACCTCTTGGAAAACAATTCGAGCCTCCCCAGCTTCTCTTTCTTTCAAAGAGATATCCTTTAGCGCTTGATCAATCGTTTGAAAGTGACTTTGAAAATAAATTCTTGCTGAGCTATTTCCACCTTTTGTTGGATCTCGGTGGCTTGGGATTGGAATATGTTTATATCTATGACTTGGTTCTCGACAAAATTCAATTTTGACTGCAAATTTTGTATTAACTCCTCTTGCCGACTTACCTACTCTTGGTTTATCTAGGCCGATTGATGCATTTGCTCGAGCTTGGCTCTAAGTTGTTCGATTTCTCATTGGTCAGCTACTCTGGCCTCCTTGAGACCTTTGTTCACCTGATCCCTGGCATTTTCTTATACCATAACTACCCTAACCTCCAACTTACTGATCAAGAGGTTCTTCCACTTCAACTACACCTTCAGAGTTCCAACTAAGTACTGATTGGCTGTAGCATAAGCTCCTAATGTCCCCACTATCTCCTCGGTGAATTCTTCGTCTTTCACGGCCTTTCCATCTGTCATGATTTTAAAGTTTTTAGCAACTATACCCTCTCTTTGATATAATTCTTGCTTCACCACGACCTTCCTTTTCTTATCAAATAAAAACTCATTTGGAGGCATCCCTTCTACAGAAATGGGCGTCATTTCTTCATTTAAAATCCATCCCGCATTGGGGTTCCCCTTTGTGAACTGTAAGGGTGTGATAACAACAATCAGACTGTAGATTTCCTTGGATGATTGTTTAAGGGTAGCATCTGTGGCCAACTCACTTGATGTGATCGGTGGGGTGTCACCTACCTTTTGCGAGGGTATCTCTACTTGACTTAGTACCTTCTCACCCGATGCAACTTCCTCTGGGTTTTTCTCTCCTTGATCAGGGATTTTGGCTCCCTGTTCCGAGGTCTCCCCTTCCTCTGTCCCTTCCTGATTTTTCTCCTTGCAAGGACTTGATTTATTTGAGACTTTGGCTTCCGCCTGCTGTGTGTCTGGAAGCTTTGGGTTTTTTCCTTGTAAGATTAGGGGGAGGAAACTCTTCCGATGCTCCTTGAATTTGAGGAAATCGGCCATATATTCAGGTGGCAAGGCCTGAATCTAACTCAAAACTTCATAGTAGGACCTCGCACCTCAGAAGATTTCATCATGAGGTGAATCCTCATGTTCGTATCTCTTCAGGCCACAATTTGCCAAGTGATTACTCACAACCTTATTTGGGTCATGCTTTTTGAACTCAATGTTCACCAAATTCATTTCCTCCAAATCCGTGGCCTTAGCTTTAGCATGGCCAAAATCTAATAAGGAGTATGAACCAATATGAATGAGATGGGTGGCCATACCTTATTCGATATTCCTTTGAGCTCTTTTCTTATCCCACCAAGAACAACTTGCCTGGCGATCTCACGACATATTAGCTTATCCGACAGGAATAATGACAAAGCATGGGGGGGAACAGAGGTGCCAAAAACCCTGATGTATGAAAAATCTTCTTCTATATACCAATATACTACATTAATCAGTTTGGTCGTGATGTTATCTGAAATCCGGGGAGGTGGATGGCCGAAGATAGAGACATGCATCGGTAACATTACCCAGTTAAAAATCTCCTAGATGAAATCTTTGGCCTTATCCTCCCAAAGTTTCGAGTGGTAGACATGGATAGGCTCAACATTAGATGGAGTCCAGCTCCAACTCATCAATGGGAATGGTTTCATGAAGCAAATAACGTTCATGATGTAGGTAGAAATAAAGAATGAAGATACTCTCCCGCTGGCTTTCTGTGCTCGATATTCAGTAATTCGATTGGTGAGACTGTCAGACATCAATTTGGCCCAGTCGAAAGAAAAACATTCAGCAACTGTATGAATGAGAGACACCCATGGGAGGAAAAAGTGAGTAGTTTCCTCCTTCTTGTACAATATACAAGCCATCATCGCTAAATACTTGAATTGTGGCTCTAAAGAGGATATTGAATAAATTCCATGAGTATCGGCCCTGAATTTCGCGGTGTGGGAAACCCACTCTTTGATCAAATCGAATAAATTTATTTCGTACTTCTCTCATTCCTTATTTTTGAACCCCTCCAGGAATTCATCATTGTAAGTATGGTTTTGTGTAGATGATAATTTATACATTGCCTATAAGTGCTTTGGTCTGAAAGACCCAACTGCTTCCCTCTGTTTATTGAAAATAGTTTTAGTTAGGATGTCTACATGGTCCAGTGGCCATCTGACGATATTTTAATAGGGGAGAAGATGTGGCCTTGCTACTATTTTGTGCATATCTTGTTTAGCAATGATTTTTTATTTGGTGGACATGTCATCGTCCTCGTTACTGCAAGAATCATCCGAGCAATTTATCACCTCGGGCTACAGAGCATTGGAAATGTGCGTCCATGTTTTAATAGTATTGATACTTCGAGGCGAAGTATTAGAAACAATATATGAACCTTGGCCTGAGCTCTCGACAACTGCCTTGGGAACTTTTCGTAGAGCCATGATGTATAACCTTGCAATTAGGTCCCCTGTTGTAAAATATTGAAAACACGGACATAAGTTATCCTGGTGAAATAGCTCTGCGCACAATAGAAAGGAAAGCTGAGATAATGAAATAAAATATTTTTCTTAGATATCTTAAGTTTGTTCTAGTCCTTGCCAAAAGAATGGTTAAATCATTTAAAGGAAATATTTTAGCAAATAAGTGGGATCCTACTGTCAATCACCTCACTGAAATTCAAATAAATGCCATAAATATTTGACGACTCGTAACTTGGGAAAAGAGCAAAAACATTTAAAGCTTCATCCGTATATTGTACGGTTAGAAACTACTCAAGGCATTAATTAATATAGTTTAGATCTTTTAATTTCATGATTTTAGTCCTTAATCCCCTTTTTGGCGCTCGCTGTATCGAACGATTTCGCTTCTAGCCTTTGAAACCCAAAAGGCCCAAAATCGCGACGGTGTGATTTGATTTATAATTGTGATTTGAATTAAGATTTTAATTAACCATGCTTAATTAATGAATATCAAGACTTCGGGGAGTGGAGTTATAAAGGTGTTTTCATTTGAGGTAAGAATCGTCGAGTTGTGAAATTGTGATAAAGGCTAACTAAATTTTAAAGTGATCACTCTTGATATTAACCTGAGTAACTTGAAATGACTTCGCAACTTCGTATATCAGGGTTTTGGAAAATGTTCGATGAGTAACTCCCGAAACACGAGAGCATGAGGTAATAATGTCTGATAATCCCTTCTTAGAGGTTCGATAATGGTGATTAGAACTAAACCCTTATCTCCATTTCTCACGTCGGGATACCGGGGCTTTGGCAGGTACATCATGAAATACACGAGATCCCGAAGTTCAGATTTTTGGGATTAAGTATAACCTCTTACTTACTTAGAAACAAGGGTGGCTCCAACCTTTGAACCTAGAATATAAAAAATAAAAAGGGTGTTCCAACAGATGCCATAAATGTTAGCACTAGAAGTCACCTCTAGATTGCAACAGATGTAAGCCCAGTACCCATTAGTTTTTATGTCACAATTAATTTTAAGGGGGTGTAATGGATGCAAACTCAGGACAATATCGATTTAACTCAGAAAACTGGGATGATGTGTGAGGACAGGTGAGGTATTGACCTAACTTCATTCAATAATTTGTATCAAGGGTGAGTAGGATGAAGAACTTGAGGAGAAAATGTAAGGGTCTGCTATGGACATCCGATCTTTCAGCAACCTAAGGAAGAAAATCTTCAAACAAAAGATCCTCTTGCATCTGAATCTTCAGGAAACTAAAAATTCCATAACAATACTACAATCAAACATACATTACAATATAATCACAAAAACTCGACTAGATCATCCATTCTCGAGTCTTCAGTCTCAGAAGAAAAAGATACGAGAAGAAAGTTGACTGTCATTAAGCAAGAAGTCTCAAATGGCAATACATAACTAGTGAACCAGAGGCTTCATAAAAAATTTACAAATTGGGAGCCTTGCTCAGCCATCAACCCTAACAAAATATGAAGAAGACTCTTATATACTCAGAGCCAAAACACAAAAGCATGCTCAAGTTTCTGCATTGAAGGCATTATGTCTGCATGCTTCTTGACAGACTGTGCATGCAGTCTCTGGTCAGACACAATCATGTGTCAGAACGGACCTGTAGAGAATCTTACTAACTGACAATCATTCCTTGTTCTTTTCATTTATGGTGGAAACGATGTTCAAATTCCACCACCCAACCTCAATAACTGCTTCATAGGGATCGGGGAAGGCCCAAGTCAACTCTGCACCTATAGGATGTGGTGGCCTTCACATTTTTCCATCTATATCTGAGTCGAATGCTTGCGGGGAGGTATGACAACAGACATGGCTGCTAACAAAGAGATGGTTCTCTCGTCATGGAATATCGGATGGGATATGGACAGGTGGTCGACTGTGAATGGGGAAGAGAACACTGAGGATAGCGTGGGGGCCACATAAGAAAGAGCCGAGGTGTAAGGGTATGAAGGTTATGTGGAGTGAGGTGACATAGGTGATGAGAGATGAGAAGGGGATAAGTGATAGGTGGGATAGTGAGTGGAGAACAGGTGTGAGGGAGTGAAAGTTATAGGGGGGTGAGGGATGTGATGGACAAAGGAGAGAGATGGAGTGAGGGACAAATGTCGGTGAGACAAAGTGACCACTTGTCGACCTGGGATAGGGCGTTATATGCACATGTGAATATCGGGGCCGCGAAAAGAGATTTGATTCTTTCCCTCTTTTGGGCCCGATGTGTGTCTCTGGCTGACATGTTGCTCCTGAAAAAAAGCACGGTTTCTTCCCCGGACCACTCTATAAATTTTAATGACCATGCATGTTGAGGCCTCGATATGGCCAACGAACATCGATCTGGAGCACACAAATCTCAGCCGCCCAGATTTGCGCGTGTCTTATCATTTGTGCCAAGAGGTCACCTCAGTCATCCGACTTAGGATAGAAGCCAAAATGTGGGTTTTTTGCCCGCTTTCTCCCCTTCCTTCGCCAAGGAGCCAATTTCTTAGGAAAACACCCCTCCTTACAAAAATAATGTGATAACACCTGGGATATAGAGTGTGACCCTATACTAACTGTGTTCACGATGGAATTTGTTTCAATTTTCCCTTCTATCTTAGTTTCAAAATATTTGGAAGTTCTTTCCACTACAACAATAGTCTTTTTCTGAGAGATAGTAGGTTTGAAATTATCAAGAATGAGGTCTCTCTATCGAGGAAGAACACATATGTCATATAGAAAAATATTCACTTTAGTTTTCTTGAGATCTTCAATGACATTGTATTCTAAGGAGTGACTTCATATCTGTTCGAGGTTTTTTTTAATTGCAAAGTGTTAGGGTATTTACTGATCTGAGGAGGATTACTTGGCTTCTCTGTAGCTGTGGGAGGACTTATATTTCTAGGTGCACAGGAAGTTTTAGAATGTAGAAGGGTGTTGGTTACTACCCCTTTCCTATGCAATTAATAATCCTTGGGAGAATCTTTCAGGATTTGGGTGTCTCCTACAAAACTTTCTTCACCCTGTTTGTTGTTAGAGTCTAAACACCAATCCAATAAAAACATGGTAGATTATTCAGTTGTTTCCTTTTCCTTAGTGGATTGTTCCTTTCTCATTTCTTGGGTTTGGTCATCGGTGGATGCCTATTAATCTAACAATTGATTGATGACCAGGGTCATGGAATTAATCCATTGAGGACATGTATTTTTAGAATGGTTCATTTGGTGATAGGAACATAAATTTTCCATGCTGAAATCATCAATATTTAATGTAACATTAGGGGTCTTTGGGGTTTTAGGTGGGTTATTTGTATTTTTAAAGAACAAGCAAACATGTTTCTATTTGGAATATCCTTCACACACACACCTATTGATATCTACCACTTCATTGGACAACTTCTTTACCAACTTGACTACACTATCTAGGTCCTTGAGTTCCTTTTCAAGAGGCTTAGTGGTGAGTAAAGGATTTTTTTCAGCTGATTTGGTTTCCTTAGTTATGGGGTGGTTTCCCAAAGAGAGTAATTATTTATCCACCTCCTTGGCTTCTTCAAAGTTTAGGGATAAATTATCTTTTCTAGCTTGCTTGAAAAACATGCCTATGGAGGGGTGTAATGATAAAGTGTAATATTCTACCATTAAGGATTCAACAGGGGCATAATCAGGTGGGAACTTATTCAGGATGGTAGTAAAACATTGATCTAAATCCTTCACCTTATCTTTCTTCTCCATTTTAAGGGCTACCAGTTCTTTGAACAATGTCGTAGGAGTTTTCTCATATTCAAAATTCCCGAAGAAGGATTTCTTAAAATCATCCCATCTTGTTATAGATATGACCGAGAGATTATAGTACCATGTAGAAGCCTTATTATCGAAATTATAAGGGAAATACTATAGACCACATCTTCATAGTGGACATCAAGGAGACAAATAACCAAATAAAATTGTTGATGTGATCTTCAGGGGAACATGCTTTCTCTAGATCAAACTTCAGAATAAGTCTTTCTAGAAGTTTAGGAAGGTCGTGCATTAGTACATACATGTTTAAGTCTTCTTGAGACATCCATGTTGGGAATGATGTTTAGAACTGGGAGGGGTAGGACCTAAAGGAGTAGGAGGAATTTGGTTCAATGACTAAGGTATTTCTTGTAAGGCAACCTCAACCACGTCAATGGATTTGACAAGAACATTGGAATGATTAATGGGTATCCAAGTATCTCTCCTCCTAGGTAGTGCTGAAGATACAAGTAAGCAATGAAGTAATTTAACCAATGAATGGGTAATATTCCGATTTTGAGCAAACTCTATGTTAGGGAAAACATAACAAGTCTCAAGTTTATTTTTGGGACTTTCGACAATATGAATTTTGAATGTAGGGTTAGAGTCTTTGTTGGGCTCCAAATATGTCATATTTTCTACCATGTAAAACCTCCATTCATAAGATATATTCTCTCACTCTTGATACATTCTATAGCCATTATCCCATCACTTACCGCTAATTACATCCATTCTACCTTGTGGTTAATTATTATTGTTTTCTTGTCTTTTTAAGTGATTAAAGATGTCTTTAACATGATTTTATTGATGATGGTTTAATCCTACATTTCTATGTCCAAGCAACATGTCCCTGTTCCAGTACCTACACTGTCCCTGTTCTGGTACCTATACTATTCCTATAACTACATTGTCCTTGTTCTAGTACCTATATTGTTCCTATTCTGGTACCATCACGGTCATCTGGTACCTACAATCATACGGTACTCACACTCTAAGTCATCCAGTACCAAAATTTTGTACAATCATCTGGTACTTATGCTCATCTGGTACCAGTGTTTATTTTTCACCTATGCTCATCAGGTACCAACATCCTATAGGCATCTAATACCATATATAATTCGAAAAATAAGAATGCTTCTAGAGGAAAATCAAGGACATGGGTTATACCTAAAACGATGTCGACATGCAAAAACATTTGTCAGAATTCACCCATATTTCACGTGTGGACCTCCAAATTGTTGGGACACATGGGCAGACCTAGGTTTTAACGATTCAACAACACACCAACAAAACCCTAACTACCAGCCCTTTCGAAAACACCTGCGAAGAAAATGAAGTCTCACCTGAGGTAGAGGCAGGGGTGGTTGCAGGACTCAAGTGTCTACAACCTAGCTGGGACACAGATCTATAATCATAATACTTAACATAGCACTTAGCAGTTAACATTCATTAGTATTTAACCCTTATTCACATCATAGGTCGAAACCCTAATTACAGAACAACACAATATTCAACAAGATCTAACACATCCAAGCACTTAGCACATAGAAATAGATCATATCTAGCCCTCATTCACATCACTAATCACTAAGATACTATATCATATGAATCTAACATATATTACTACACTAAGCATAAATCACATCAACAACATAACAACCATAATGCACAAAGCAATCACAACACATGATATACGTGGTTCACCCCAGTGTGGGGCTATGTCCACCAACTCCTCTTCTTCTTTATTGTCTTCTGTCAATCTTCTTACATGCACAGAGACACAAAACCTACTTCGCATAGGGCAGGAGATCTGCGCACACCTCGCCAGATCCTCCTTCCCCGAGTTAGGTCACATCACAAAACCTTCTTACATAGTCTGCACACGAACTTCTTACAATCACTTGCACTTAGCTCTACATGTATTAACACATAGTATGCACAAATAATCTATAACTATTCGCACTATTCGCACTGGCCTACTATGTCTCATTACACCACTTGCACTTAGCACAACATCACACAACCTCCTTGCCCCCTTCCTACATCTCCTAGATATATATTTATACATTACAAAAAGGGGCTTAAACATGGGTAAACCCATGGGCCGACATCCCATACCCGTTACATAAAACCTAAACCCAAAAATCCATGAAAAGGGGACGAGATCCCGCGATCTCCGCTTCGCCTTTGACCAGCCTGTCAAAGTCCAAAAAGTGGTCAAACATGACCAAGGTTCTCCAAAACTTGGTCAAGGGCCAACATGCCCCCAACACTCACCTGTGAATCGTCCCGAGTCACTCTGATCTGGGTAACTCTGCCTCAAATTCTTCGATATTAGCTCAAGCTACCTCGACCTGTTGCTTTTCTAGAGTGTCCTACTTTGTGAACTCCTGAATAACTTTCTTTGTCATAGGTCGTTCCAAGCGTTGATCTATTGTGGTGACCACTTGTTCTAGCTATGCACCTTGTCTTTCAATCTCCTCAAAAAGTGTGCAATCTTGATCTTGTACTGGATAGAGCCTCTGGGTCACTTCCATGACTTTACTCTGGATGGCATGGACCTGTTGTTGAACCATGCACTGTTCATGGGACCTTTTCATCCTCTCAACCATTGATAATGGCTTTAACTGCACTTATAATGTTGATGCTTTCTTCTTTTCCTTCTAGAGTTGTGACTCCAGTGTCCTTAGTTGAGGGTCCTCTGCAAGGCGCTCGTAATTCTGCGCACTTCGACTGCTAAGTTGTTTGCATTCTAAGGCTAATTCCTTGATTCTCTATACTGCGCTTCAGGTAGTTTATTCTCTTTGGTCTCACACTTCCTGCGGAGTGCTTGGCACTGCTTGTAATTCCAATTATGCTACTCTTTGTTGGAGCTGTTGAATGGCTTCAGCAAGCTTCCCTACTTAATTCTCCACTGGGTATTTTTCCATCTGTTCTAAGCCCATCATAGAGAGAAGTTCTCTAGTGACTGCTTCTTTAACTCCCATCTACTCTGTGAGCAACTTTTATTTCTTCTTCTGGATCTGTGCTCTATCCTCTGCAAACTTTTCCTGGAGGTCGTCTTTTTCTTGTTGCGCAACCCGACATTTCTCTATGACTTCCTCCTTTTCTTTCTTCAATGCCTTTGTGGCCTGCTCTTTTTCTTCCTGGACACAACAAAGGCGAACTTCGGTCACATCTACTATTCTACATAGCTGGGTAGGCTCATCTCCCAACTTTTTTCCTTCTGATGCCAGTCGTGTAGTAGACACTACACAACTGGAGTAAAGGGCTTGTTGTACCCCTTTCAACTCTACTTCAATCCTATCATACATGGTCTCTTGTTTTGCTTCATTGTGCTGTAAAATATCCTCTAATGTATCTGATATAGTGACGATGATGAGGTCGATGTCATCCACCGTTAGCACAGTCTGCAACTTGGGCTTACTAGATTTTGACTTCTTCCGCGATGAAGGTTTCGTCGGGGAAACCTTTATTTTATTGGATGTCTTAGCCTCATCAAGGGGATATTTAGGTAGTGTTAATTCACCTTTCTTCTTCTTTTATTCTTCCCCTTTGTCCTCTTCTTTTTCTACTTTGTCACCTCCTCCCCCTCTAGGTGAATCTGAAGTAGTCTCTTCTGATGCGTTGTTCAATTTCTGTACCTCTTCCTTCTTTTTATTCTTGTTGCTGCTTGGTGCATCATACTCTTTGTGAGTGACCATATGGCTTCTGATGAGGTCAGGGTCAGAGAGTTCTACCTGGTTGACTGGTATAAGGAACTCTGTAGGCCATTCCTTAGGTATTTCTTCCATGTCCTCCTCTGTGAGCTTATAGTAGGACTGGAGCTCTTCTTTGTATTTGTCTCCACGTGTAGTGATATAGATAAAGTGATTGTCTATGCAAAACTTCACTATTGTCCTGAACCTATGAAGGGTGTTCAATGTCATGTGAGGGAAGGATTCAATGGCCCTATTCAGCTATAAATAGTATGTGTGGAACACAACGTTTGACTGCCATTTTTTTCCCATGTTGTTCAAATATCAAAGCGTAGTGAACTTCGAAACTAGTGGTTTAGACGACTCAATTTCAGGGAATCTCACTCCTTTTGGAATCTCCCAAGAAATAGAGGTGATGAGGATCAACAATCAACTGAAATGGAACTCGTAGCCCTGATCCTGAGCTTCATGACAGTCTTTATCTAACTGGTTGACGAGGTAGTTCACCCAGTTCATTTGCAGCCCTTTAATGCATTTCCCTGCGAGGTCGACAACAAACACTATGACCTGCGTGGGTTTGTTCTTCCTGACTAGATTATCAGCCATCAACTAGCAATATAGGTGCACTACGCCATTCTGGATGGAGGCTACCTTGTATCTGCGCTTCCCCTTCTCCACATCGCCATAGGTATCTTTGATTCGCTGTGCCAAGGCGCGATCTGCAACCTTCCCAGGGTAAAAGTCCTGTGTGTCTGGTCCTTACATACTTAATTCGCTGATTCGATGGATCAACGCCAAATCTACAGTGATGTGTCTTTCCAACCACATATAATATCCATGGAAGCAGGACAGTAGGAGTTTAATGCACACGTTAGCATCCTGATTCCTTCTGAAGTGTGGTATCTTCATAACATTAAGAATGATGGCTTGTGCGATGTCCATGGTCCACGGCTGGGGGATTATCTTCAGCTTCTTCCTCATTGTTTTGGTCAAATACTTGTGTGGTGCGAGAATTCCATGGTTCTTGTGATCTCCCAAGTTGAAGTCATTGATCTTCAATGTCATAATCTGTCCTAACTGTGGTCCAAATGTGCGTATCCCCTTCGGGAGGTACACAGTGATCAATGTGTAGTCGAAGACCCTTGGGACACTGTCACGACTAACTGCACTAGCCAGAGGCGGGATATAGTTGGGAAGGATAGATGGGATGATATTTTTTTTCGCTAAGTCATCATGATGCTTGATCCATTTCTCTGTCACAGTTCTAGAGGTTGCAGATCAACGTGCAATTAATGGAGAGGTTTTCACTCCTTGTTGGACAACTAAGAGGGGGGGGGGTGAATCAGTTGTTACTAGGCTTAAACAATTATGCTTATTTTAAACTCTTTACAAAACATTTAATGACAGTCACAATAATGCAGGGAAGTAAGCAATAGAACATTCAACATCAGTTACACATATGAGATACACAGAGACAGATATTTCCCAAGGAAACCCATACARCATAAAAACCTCTTCTTCTTTATATGATAAGTAAACTTTACATTCTTTACATTATCATACATATGAGAACCAACTCATAATGAGGCTACAACCTCTATTTTGCAAGATACTACTTGCTGAGAGAACCAACTCTCTGGATTCYCTAGCACCAAATAGAAGGAAGCACCAACTCCCTAGTTTCTCTAGCACCAACTAGAGGGAAGCACCAACTCCCCGGTTTCTCTAGCACCAACTAGAAGAAAGCTACAACTCCCTGGTTTCTCTAGCACCAACTAGAAGGAAGCACCAACTCCTCGGTTTCTCTAGAACCAACTAGAAGGAAGCTACAATTCCCTATGTTCAAGCACCCACTTGAACCTTTGAGGACAAAATTCCTCCCTAGCACCTCCCTACCACCCTTAAATCTAAATATTTGCTATTAAGACTTATTACAGTGATATAAAGATATTCAATGGCTTACCGGTCTCATCATTGTTATACTACACTGCGCTGCTCTGTCTGCATCAGTGTCTTCTACACACTCCTTGCGCTTTCTGTTCTTTTTCCTTTTATGCTCTTTGCGTCATATCCCTTCAATGCACCATTCCCCTTCTATGCATTTCTGCTGCTGCACTCTGCCTCCTTCTTCACACCTCAATCACACTCAACCGCAACAACACAGATCTCTTCTTTGTTTTGCATTCTTATAGTCTTTGTGCTCCTTGTGCATGCAATATGCACCAAGCTCCTGCATGCTCTCCCCCTCCCACTGTTCTCCACAACGGGGTGTTTACTCACACTTCCCTTTGCCACATTTCCCTGCCTATAACCTCAACCCTCTATCTATTATGCTTCTCCTCCTCATGTCAAGTACTCTACATGATCATCATTGCAACTCTTCAGCTTCTCTGGTGGTTCCACCCACGCATCTAGCATCACTGGGTGTTATACTGAGATTCCTTGGCCTCTCGAGCAGTTGAGACTCTTCGTCTTCTTCATCATAGTCAAGCTCATCCTCTGGCAAAGACCATCAGTCATTTCTAGCAGTTACACTGTGAAGTGCAACAATAGCTCTCCGATCATATTCAAAATCACCTACATCATTGGTTGGAGTTTGTAGGGTCTTGCGTTTAATTCGTCGTTTCACATTTCGACATTTCGAGATTCTTGTGATTAAGGTTTCTTTACGCTTCACATACTGATCCTCGAAACTCTAAAATTGAGCTTGGTTTCACTAACTCCTTCCTTCATCTTCCGCCAATGTGACCAATGGTCGTTACCACAGGCTGAGCCAAAATGTGTTTCTCATTTTGGCATTTTGACAATCCTGTTGTGAGGTATCTCAACTCTCCAAGTCGCGAATCTCTGAAACTCCAAAATGGAGCTTGCCACGTCAAGATTTTCTCTACAGCTCTTTGCCGATGTGACCACCAAAATATGACCCCTCTCCAATCACACAAGCGCTTCGATCTCCAGATCAATGGTCCTCAATCCGTGGTGATCGTACGACTATCCTCTGCCTCGGGACTTCAGCCTTTGGGAATTTGGGGGAGTGATGTAGTTAAAAACTCTCGAAGAAAAAACTCCCGGAGTGAGGTCGGTCTTGCGTCACTCGATGACATGTCGTGACCCGAGTGCCTGTCACGTGTCACTCAAAATTGTGTTTTCCAGTGGCCTGAAATGCCAAATCAACTTGACACTTGTCGTTGTTTGATCATGCCACGTGTCATAGTCTTCCACCTATCCTTTCTGACATGGTCTGCCACATTCACCTCCTGGATTTGTCGGCCCAGATCACTTTGCGATTTCACATATAGTGATTTCGACATTCTTGATGTGAATGTTCTTCACTTCCAAGTCCCGGTCTGTGAAACTATGAAATGGAGTTAGATCAGATTTTCATCTTTTCACACTTCGCAACTTTGGGACTCCTGTGATGAGGAGTCTCGACACTTGACTCCTCCATCTCCCGATATCCGAAACTCTGAAATGGAGTCAGATCAATGGTCCAGATTAAACTTTGATCTGACGGCTAAGGCTATTTCGTAATTTCACGTATCACGAGTTCGAGAGGTTAGGGAACCCTGTTACTTTGAATTTCCAGTCAGCGAAAGGATGATATTTTGCCACATATCCTTCTTGCATCGATGGTCCAGTTTTGTCCTTGATCCAACGGTTGAGATTATATCATGGTTTATCATATCGCGATTTTGCATTTCGCGACTTCGAGACTCTTGTAGTAAGAGTTCTTGACATCCCCAACTCCGAGTATCTGAAACTATCTCCTGCTGATTCAAGTGGATATCGGTGGACACCCACCTTTTCCGACTGGCTCAAAACAGTTTTTTGGCAATTTTGGTAATTTACTATTTTTAGCAGTTTTTAACTTTCGGGGCCATTTTGAGGCCCTAAATGATTTTTTTTGAGAAAAAGAGAAGCAAAATGGATCATAGATCATGTTTCTCACCCAAAATTTGTATTTCTTGGATATATCTTTCCAACGAGCTATCATACGCCTAAAACGGAGATCGTATGCAAAAGTTACGACCCCGGGAAGTCGATGCACCAACTTACCCAAACGGGGCCCACATGACTTTTGGCGCTTCATCTCCCAGGGTTAGGTTTTTGGATGTATAGGGTTTTTGGAATTCCTGCTTATTGTAAAAAGGTCTTCATAGCCTCATTGTAATCATCTTCTTGCGAATGTGAGTAGCCATCACATCTCTTCTCAGAGATAAACTGCCACCATTCTAGCGAGTCTTTCACTCTGTATTTTTACAATCTCTATACACTGTACATTTCTTTCATTATTAGAAATCGTGTATTACTGTATATCTATGTTGATGGTTGCATCTATGAATGAAATTTGGTTCTGAAATACCATGGGGCCCTACACAGATACATCCAAACTGAAATGGATTTTCTGGACATCTCATCACTCGGTGTTGCCTATCGATATGTTGTTAAAATCGAGCAGAAATTTAAGCACCAGAACAAACGAGAGTTCAGGTCTGCAAATCCACAACAACCAAAGTATGACAAAGACAAACCTAACAAACAGTCTCTTGAAAATTAGTCTAATACACAGGAAAAGAAGGGTCATGGGAAGACAAAGAAGGACACCGAAAAATGGTGCGATTTCCACAAAAGCCCTGGCACAACACCGATGAATGTCGCTCAAAACAGTCATTGGTGGCTGAGATCAAAGACAAGGAGCCAAACCTTGATTCAGAATCTGATTTTGAAAATAATGGGAAAAGACAGATCATCGACGTAGACCCCACTACTATTGTCGTGACCTCAACAATTCAACCAGAAGAATCAACAGATCCAAAAGAGGGGAAGCGCCTTTTTCATTCACAGATGTGGGTGAAGGGGACCCCGCTGCATTTTATTGTTGATAGCGGAAGCTAGAAGAACCTCATCTCATCAAAGGTCATCAAACAATTGGGATTATCGACAACACCACACCTGCAACCATACAACATCGGGTGGCTTCACCAAGGACGAGATCTTCGTGTCAGCCAACAATGTCAATTGTCATACGACATCCAACCCTTCAAGGATGAGGTATTATGTGATGTTGCCCCACTGGATGTCTGTGATGTTCTCTTGGGCTAGCCATATATGTGGAAACGCCATGCTATATATGAGTCTCAACTCCGTAGTGTCATTATTACTCTGGGGGGTCATCTCTACAGGATACCAGAGGTAGTTCCAACTACTGCCCCACCTAAACATTGCTGCAAGGTAGTATCTCATACTAAAAAATTCATCTTCTCCACAATCTGTTCAAAGGGTGAACAAAAGGATACTGCAACCACCACAGCTTCGGCCCAAGCACCTTCTATCCAATAGAAGCAGGTCGACAAGGTTGCAGCAAAGCACAAAGATTGCTTCTACACACAGTCATCTAAAATAGCCAGACTGGTTAAAAAGGTCCAAACCTTCCAGCCAATGGTTCGTGATAGCCTTCAACAAGCGAAGCAACGCCACATCTCCAGCAAGGCAAGCAAATCACCAAGATTCAGATTTAGCAATCGCTTTCCCCTCTCCCCTAGGAACCCAACGCAATGGAGACCATTGATTGCTAAGGAGGGAGAATTGATCCAGGTGGATATCAGTGGCCACCCACCTTTTTCGACTGGCTCAAAACAGTTTTTTGGCAATTTTGGTAATTTACTATTTTTAGCAGTTTTTAACTTCCGGGGCCATTTTGAGGCCCTAAACGATGTTTTTTTGAGAAACCGAGGAGTAGCATGAACCACATATCATGTTGCTCACCCAAAAGTTGTAGTTCTCGGATAGATATTTCCAACGAGCTATCATATGCCTAAAACGGAGATCGTATGCAGAAGTTACGACCCCGGGAAGTTGATGCACCAACTTACCCAAACGGGGCCCACATGACTTTTGGCGCTTCATCTCCCAGGGTTAGGTTTTTGGATGTCTAGGGTTTTTGGCATTCCTGCTTATTGTAAAAATGTTTTTAGAGCCTCATTGTAATCATCTTCTTGCGAATGCGAGTAGCCGTCACATCTCTTCTCAGAGATAAGCTGCCACCATTCTAGCGAGTCTTTCACTCTGTATTTTTACAGTCTCTATACACTGTACATTTCTTTCATTAATAGAAATTGTGTATTACTGTATATCTATGTTTATGGTTACATCTCTGATACATTTTTGTTATATTATTGAATATCTGCGATATCTCTGTGCATTTCCTTATTATATCTCTGCTCTCATTTCATGCCGAAAATAATCTGGATCACCTGCTTTCAGGATTTTGGCATTTCACATTTCACGATTCCGGTACTCCTGTGGTGAAGTGTTTTGACACTTAAACTCCCAGTATCTGAAACTCTGAAATGGAGTCGGATCAATGTATTATGACATTTCGCATTTTGCCATTTCGGCATTCTTGTTGTGAATTTCTTCCTTGACTCCTCCAATGCCAGGTTTGATCTTTCCATGCAATTATCCTTGTGTTGTTGATCTTCCTTGCCTACCTATTTGCCATAAAATAAACAATCACACTCTTGCACTCTTCGTGCACCTCTGCACTATCTTTTCTGAGCTTACGTTTTCCCTATTTTTCCATCGTTGCATACTCTGATCTTTCCATCAATGACAAGCACACTTGCCAGTAAACATGCCAACACTCCTCTCGTTGATGAAGCCTGTTCCCCTGCAGAAATGACCTTCTTAGGCATTAGTTCTATTAGAATTTCTTCCATGGAATTTTCCACTGCACTGTGCTCACCCAAGATACACGCTCGAGATCAGATATCTCAGGTAGGCGGAAAATACTCATAGTAACAGAACGGTTGGCGAAGTTTCAGTAAGCACTACGCGATAACAATTAGTTCTCTGTGGGCTTGGGTAATCACTATTTGCAAAAGTGTTCTTGGCGTGACCTTCGATGGGATAAATAAACAACATCGTAACAGATTCCTCCCATGGGTCAAAAAGCCTCAATCAATGCAATTCCATCCATTATGGCGCGGTCCCAACAGTCCAATGGCGATCTTTCTGACCATAACTGCATTTCTAGCCATTTTGGAGCATCGTGCTAATGGTAAACACACCTCCAACGATCATATTGCTTCTCCATGGTGAAGTGATAATCTACATTGATCTTCTATTCCGACGAAGTTCAAGTTCTGCAAACCTTCCTTCTGCAAACTCTTCTCTGCGACTTCCTGCAATTTTTCTAACTTTTCTTTCTTCTTGCTGATCTTTCTAGCATTTATTCCTGTGATTTGAGTCACTGGGTTCCTCTTTCCATTTTGATTCTTATCTCCTCTTGGCATAGTAACTTTGCACTGCTGAGGATATTTCATAGGGTTTGAGGGTAACACTTCTTTTCTTTCTGGAGTAGGTGCTCTACTCTCCTGCATGGACAGGTTTTTCAAACTTTCCTGCATTTTCTCCACTTCGACATCTAAGTCTCTGGTCCTTAGTAGCTTCGACTTGTCCTCTTGTTCTTTCAATAAGTGCACTATTCTCCTAGACATGAAATCCCTTAGTTCTTGATTTTTCTATTCTAGATCTTCCTCTTCTTGTTTCCTTCATATTTGATCTTTCTTGATCCAGGTTTTTCCTAGCAAAATAGAAAATGGGGCGTTGTTCTCAACAAACTTAACGACCTCAAATTCTTCTTCTGTTGAAGTTCCATGAACACTCATAAGTATCTGGGTAAGTCTTCCACATAGGGTTATCAGGTTCCCTTTAAACAATCCTATTGCTCCCAATGAAGGAACCATGGTAGGCTTTCCCAAAATTTCCCAAGTTCTTTCTGTCTTAATATTCACCTGTGTTTCTTCATCCAGAACATAGTTTATGTCAAAATATCCTATTCTTGTTTCTATGCACTCCTTTTCTTTGAATATATATGATAAACTAATGTCTCTGTAATCATTCAGGGTTTCTTTCATCTGTAATAACATAGTCTTTGATTCTTTTTGGGGTTCTATCATATCCTTAGTTTCTTGGCCTTTCACATGGTCTTCTCGTCTCATGTTCATCTTTTCAACTTTAGCAATCATTCTAGGGAAATCCAAAACTTCATGGTCCATAGCTTTACAACAAAGACAAATAGGGATTCTACCATGGCATTCCTTAGCAAGATGTCCCAGTCTTCTGAAACTATAACAAAGAGTTAATCCTCTCTTTCTTTTACATGATCCCCAACCTTTCCTGTACTCCGCACTAGGATCATAGTACTCAACCTATAAAAGAAATCTTTCTAGGATCCTACATCCATTTGTTAATCCAAACATTCTTTCTATGCATAGGAATAACATATCTTTCACTATTTCTATCAGATCTATTCATACCAAATATTCTTTCATCTAGTTGTGCCCTATTTTTTAGGCTAGGACAAAATCTATCAAGCATAACTAGATCCATTCTTTCGAAACAAAAATTTTCACTTATCTTACCTTTATCAGATCACAAAGCTTTAAGATATTATCTCTTTTCTTCAGATCTGATTCCCTTCTCAGCACAAAGATTTAAGATCTTACCTCTTTTCTTCAGATCAAAATTCTTTTCTTAGAACATAGATCCACAGTTGATAGAATACTGCACACTACAATAGCAGATCTACACACAAATCTTTCTTCTTTTCTTCAGTTCCCAACAATCACAGTTTCAGGTCCTGAGAATGGAACCATTTGTTGGGACACAGGGGCAGACCCAGGGTTCAATGCTTCAACAAAACCCTAACTACCGACCCTTTCGGCAACACCTGCAAAGCAGATGAAGTCTCACCTGAGGTAGAGGCAGGGGTGGTTGCAGGACTCAAGTGTCTACAACCTAGCTTGGACACAGATCTATGATCACAATACTTAACAGAGCACTTAGCAGTTAAAATTCATTAGTATTTAAGCCTTATTCACATCACAGGTCGAAACCCTAATTACAGAAAAACGTAGTATTCAACAAGATCTAACACATCCAAGCACTTAACACATAGAAATAGATCATATCTAGCTTTCATTCACATCACTAAGCACAAATATACTATATCAGATGCATCTAACATATATTATTGCACTAAGCATAAATCACATCAACAACATAACAACCATAATGCACAAAGAAATCACAACACAAGATATATGTGGTTCACCCTAGTGTGGGGCTACATCCATCAACTCTTCTTCTTATTTATTGTCTTCTATCAATCTTCTTACATGCAGAGAGCCACAAACCCTAGTCCACATAGGACAAGAGATTTGCGTGCACCTCACCAGATCCTCCTTCCCTGAGTTAGGTCATAGCATGAATCCTTCTTACATATCCTTCACAAAAACTTCTTACAATCACTTGCACTTATCTCTGCAAGTATTAACACACAATATTCACAAAGCATCTACAACTATTCACACTTAGCGCACTGGCCTACTAGGTCTCATTACACCACTTGCACTTAGCATAACATCACAAAACCTCCTTTCCCCCTTCCTAGATCGCCTAGATATCTATTTATACATTACAAAAAGGGGCCTAAACATGGGTAAACCCATGGGCCGACATCCCATACTCGTTACATAAACCCTAAACCCAAAAAGACATGAAAAGGGGGTGATATCCCGCAATCTCCGCTTCACCTTGCGCTCCGCCTTCGACCAGCCTGTTGAATTCCAAAAAGTGGTCAAACATGACCAAGGTTATCCAAAAATTGGTTAAGGGCCAACACAGCTCAAGGGGAATGATTATGCAAAAATTAGTAAAAATCTCAAACTGCCAACTTGCACCTCGATTTTCGTGCAGATAGTATCAGATCTAGAAATTCTATGAAATGGGTTTTGTCTATAATGTGAAAAATTGAGTAAACATTGAGCACTTTTTCAAAATTTGAATTTTTTTGCAATATATGGGTGGATCTCTAACTCAAATCTGCCCAAATTGATGAAAAACCTTGATTTTTTGAGATTTATCCTAAAATTAAAAAAAAATGTTTTTATGATTTTGGTAATTCGGTTTTATCCATTCCTCCATGAATTTCATTTATAAATAAGATCCTTATAGGATTGAGAAGGGTAAGCATTATTTTCATGAATTTTTTGTAAGATGCAGATTTGTTTTTGTGAGAAAGCTCTAAGGAGTTGGTTGCCATGTAAAACCAGAGTTCCATGATTAAATGAAAAGATGATTGTTGTTGATCTATTGTGCATATAGTTGGATTGATCTGATCATTCTTAGGCATCACTGACCATCTGAGAAGGGCCCTTCAGTATGGGTAAGTGTTTCCATGTTTTAACTTGTTCAGTAGAATATAATTTAATTAATTGCATTTCTAGAATTATTATGCATGGTTTTAGTTTCCAATTGTAATGAAACCTAGCTTATGAATTTGTGTTTACCAGATACATTTAGATTATTAAACACCTAAGATCAATTCCTCATTTGAGTGCATTACAAGTGCAATACCATTTGAATTTTGCAAATATATATGTTATTAATTTCTAGTCATAAAACCACTGATATCTTTCACATGTGATCTGTTTTGGGACAACAATATTCATTAGTCTTGGGACAATAGTATTCATTAGTTTCCAATGTGTTTACAAAATAGTAAAAAAAAACTGAATAAAATGAAAGCTATGTTCTGTTCTTGCACCATTGTTCCTGCACTTTGCTCTGTTCCTGCACTGCACTATGTTCCTACACTCCACGTTTAATTTATGAGTTCGGTTTCCTTCACTTGATGACCCTGATCTACAACTTCACTTTTCATTATTGGGTGTATCTTCTGAGGACAATTCATTCACATAATTTGTTTTCTATTTGTTTTATTCCCTTTCACTAGTTTGATTCAATTTGGATTTCCCATAGCTTTCATGCACTTTATTTCATGCACTTAGTTTTATTTTCGATACCTTTGGATTCCTTTCACTTTAATTCCACATAGTTCCAATCACCAAGGGAAATATTAAAGGTCTAACTCATGAGATATGGCCTCCCCGCATTGGGATTCTACCTAAGGTGTTAGTTTATTTCTTGTCATTTGAATTCATTTTCATTTTCTTGTTTCTTTTATTGCATTTAAAAGTGGATCCGCTATAGGAAATAATCATTGAAGGACATAAAACTTAAGTAAGCTAATCATGATTAATCACACAAACATCACCATGAGTGCAAAAATACTATGATCTAATCCTTTATAGAACTAAGTTATTTCTATGTCCTAGTGATGAATCCTTAGTGTTAATTTCCTATAGTTTGTTTTACTTTGCCCAGTTTGTTCATATTGTCCCCGACTTTACATTAGGCTAAACTAGATTCCAATCCTGCATTTTCTTTTCTTGCACCTCTAAGTCTATGACTCCCTGGTTGAAAATTTAACGTTGGTAATTAATAGTGTATATATTTATCCCAACAGTTTTGGCGTCGTTGTCGGGGAGGTGCTAAAGGGATTAGAGCATAGGTAGGTTGCTTTTATTTCTCCAAATCCTTGAATGTTCCTTTCATGCAAGTGTGCTTATTTTCATGCAAGTGTGGTGTGATTTGAAGGATGACCTAATGGCAGAGAGAAGATGGTAAGACATGAGGGAAGAGCCCACACATCCACTTTAGTGGGGTTGCTCCAAAGTTAGGTTGTCCTCTTCCTTTTAGTAGATATAATTTGTGTTTTATTATCATTAGCCACACACACACACACAAACACACATATGAGAATATAAGCTAACTTGTGTGAATATATAATTTGGTGACAACAGAGACCTAGTAGCATGGTGGCACTTCGAGTATATAATTGGTTTGCTTACATTTGATTTTCATTTTCTTCTATTTATTTCTTTAGGATTTTTAAAAGTTTTTGGGCATTGTAAGAACCCCCCTCTACACTAATATATGTGTGAATCCAGATCCATCAACCAACAACAAGAACTCAACGATGATCAAGAGTTTGGAAGAAATTTCTCAAATCCCAGCAGTAGCTAGGATCTCTGCCTCTCAGGAATAGAAAATCTTGACAGTAGTCAAGAACCTATCTGCCTCTTCGGAAGTGATAGAAGAAGAAGATTTCCATGAGCTACATTCACAAGAAGATCTAAAAGCCTTTTGTAATCACCCTTTCTAGCCTATAGAAGAGACTAAAGAATCATGTGCCACATTTGATGGAGAGCCACCATTAGATCTTGAGATCGAGGAGTTTTTGATATTCCTTTCTGAAGATCATCCATACACTAACGAGACCAGTTATTCGAAAGAAGATGATTTGCATGAAATTATAGAGGAAGACATGGAGCATGGTATAAATAAGGAAGTGAACCAAGAAAATCAAGATTACATTGAGCTATGGTTCCAGATGACTATCATATTGAAGCACCACCTTCTTCTTCAAAAACTCTTCACATCATCATTCAAGCAGTTGGTTCTTCGTATTCTGGTATAAATTAAAGATTATATTTCAAACCTGAATATGAATGTATTTCTACACCTGTTACACACATGGTTACATTGGAAATATTCTTGCACATTTTTATAAACCTAAATTGAACCATACATGCATACTTTGCATTAGGCCATCTTACTTGCTATTTTTTCCAAGCCATCACTAAGCAACTCTTCTTAAAAACCCTATTTTTGAAGATGTACGTGCCCTGCACCACTACTTCCCTCTTACACATGCTTTCTGCACCACTAAATCTCACGTACATATGCTAGCTTCACCATTATAGCCCGCATATACCCACAAAAGTTGCAAAAATTAAAAAGTTGCAAGGAATTCGTTGAGATTATGGGCGGTTGGGTAGTTTTCCAACTGTCCCATTGCCTATAGACCATAACCCAACCGAATAACCATCCTTTTTTCATATAAAAGGAGGATTTGGGGTCTCATTCCAAATATAATCATAAGAACAATGAAACTATGTCTGTTTCACATCCCCTCCTTGCCCCAAGAATTTGCAGCCACCTTGTGATTTTTGAGACAAAATTCCCTATTCTTGTCTTTTTCCTCATTCATAAACCTATGTCATTTACCTAGAGAGGATTGTGAGAGGAGAAAGATACATGGAAGCAGTTGGATCTTGGTGAAGAGGATCCCAGACCAGGTTCGAGGAGCATTTTCCAATCTCATTGTAAGTAAACTTTGTGATTCTAATAAAAGAAGTACTTTTTCTATCCCGCCATATGATGTGTTCAATCTTTATGTTTGATTCATGTTTTATAATGACATCTAACCCACTAATTCATATATGAGATGCATGTTCATAGATCTTTGTTTGTGTTTTTGTGATTGTATGTCATCCTTGGGAGGAGACTTGTAGTTGAGGAGCAACTGAACGAGAAAGGATTGACACTGGACACGGAGTTTAAGTTAGAGTTACCAGATATTTTCATCTTGTATTTCTTATATGAATGTGGGGTATTGTCAGGGTATAATAAAGAGTAGGAGACTTTTAGACGGTCTGATCTGCCTACATGTTCAACCCTAGTGTAGTCCATAGGGGGGTTTTCCCACTATAGAATAATTGGTGACCATACTGGGGAAGCCTCTAGGGTTTTTAGGGGATATCTTTTCGGGTGTTTTAATTGGTTTTTACAACCTTTTTGAGTTTTCGATAAGTTTATGAGTCTTTAAGGGATTTTGGTTTCCCATACCAGTATTCCCTACCTTGTCAGCTTGACTGTTAGTTTTCTTTTTGAGAATTTACAGAGGTGTACACCGTTTTCAGTGGGCCTGCACACGTACATACGCGCCCTACCTTTAGATAGCCCGCGTACATTTCAATAGCGTGTCTGTGTCAAGAATTTCTTTTTCAAGAAGAGGTAGTCAACCTCTTCCCTAATTGAAGTCATACTTCTCAGGGGTTTCTTGATCTAGTACTGGTCTCTGTTGTTACAGTCTTTAGCCCGGGTTTGACGTCAATTTGCTTATTCTTTTAAAGATTTCTTGTGTTTTCTTTGAAAGGGTTTTGGACAAGTTTGTGAGTCTTTTCTGATCAACTTGTTTGGTATCGTCAGTGACTCCCTGCGATCCACAGAGGGCTAGAAGTTATTTTTTTGGTCTTGTCTTGTCTTCACTTTTTCCCCTTTTGATTTCTTTAAAAGAAAAGAAAAGAATTTATTTTCAAGTTTCTTATTTGAAGCATAAACAAAAAAAATAGAAAACGATTTCATTTCCTTGTTTGGTTAAGTAGTTAGGTTTGTTATATTGCTTGTCAGGAAAAACAATGTTTTTCTTAAGTTCTTTACTAAATGCTTAGAACATTAAATAGCTCGTAGTCGAGTGAAATCTTGTTTCTTGGTTTTCTTTTAAAATATCTTAGAAAAAAAAAGTTAGTTTGAAAAGTTGGTTAAAGAGTTAAGTTTGCAAATCTTTATTTGTCAAAAGAAGTAGTTTTGCTTTCGGTTTCATTTTGTGCTCATATATTTCATCTCTTAAAATACACCACTAGTTTCATTACCGCTTCCTTGAATTAAAACAAGCCACTTAAAATTAATAGTAAATTAAAATTTACTAGACTTTATGTTTGTAGGGTCCATCAACTAGTCTAGGCTAGAGCCTTGATTTAGGTTGGAGAGGAAACTCTTCAAGGATTAAAAACAAACATAGGAATCAGTGCTAGGGAGTGTCAAAAGTCCAGTAAATGTGAAAGTTATCTAGGACCCCCCTCTAACATAGGGGCTAAACATGAGGTCATGTGTGGAAATGTAGCAGAGATAAACCCTCCAAAGTCGGACCAAGCGTAGTGGGGAACACATATAGAGGACTTGTCTTGGGATTTTGTTGGTCGTATTTTCCACGAAGCTTCATGGGTCTCAAATCCATTTGAGGTCCTCAGTCGTCTTCCATAACACTTTCTTTCGATACCCTTGATAGGTTTCAGGCTTGACACCCTACTCATTGTGGTCCACCCGACTGTCGACTGTACCCACCTGGTGACTATTTGCGAATTGGAACCTAGTTTCCTTTATTTTAGGTACTTACACAAGTGAATGCAGGGGTATACCACAATACCTAGGGAAAACATCGGGCCACTCTTTGCAGAGTATACCCGGAGGGTGCTTCCGTGTTCGAGTTTCACTTGCACCGGTAAGTTTCTCTAGTGTTGGATGGTGTAACTGTTCTTCCAACTAGTTAGTGGTTTGCTTGCTTTATCTCATAGGAAATTTTATAATGTATGCTGGTTTTCAACGTTAGTAAAATCCCTAGTGTGTCGTTTATATTCTCACAAAGTGGAGGATCAATAACTCTGTCGATCGTGAAGCATTTTGGGCCTACCGCCGGTTTCTTTGGAGCCACCACCGCCACTGCTAAGGTGAAGGCTTGACCAACAAGGGTCATTTGAGGTGACCAGGCTGCAGGAAATTGTACCCAAGCCATCCCCAAGAAGAGAACATTCAAATCTAGAGGAGCCTACCATTTCCGACTGTGGAGCAGAAGCTCTCAGGCCATATAATTCTCTGATCACTAACTTGTCAGTGCTCGTCGTGGTACAAGTTGTCCTCCCAAGGGTAAATCAACACGAGCGTCAAATAGTCTTGCAAGCAATGATGGAAGCGAACACTACTACTTCATCTGGGAGTCCTCATACTCCCTCTACAACTGTCACCGCATGAGGCATTTGTAACACCTTGTTTCCCCCAGTTTGTAACTTAATCATAAAATAGGATTACCATGCTAAGGCATGCGGGCAATGTAAATGTATTATTGTTTGGCTTGCCAATAACTAACTGTGGGGGTGAATCCTTGAAAGTACTGGCCATGATATCACTAGAGGAAGAATGTAAAAAATATACGAGAGGTTTCATTATATCAAATAACCCCAAATTTCCCTTGATGAGGATGAAAAACCTCCTTCGGATCCCAAGGAGAGAAATCAATTAATGAAGAAAGGACAAGTTTTTGAATTATCAACCACCCCGATGACTGGGAGCATGGTCTAGCTATATAATTTCAGCCCAAAGTACCACAGAGACCTGCATACCTGAGCTTCCTTCTGATAGAAAGAATGTGATGGGTCGGTAACCTTCCAAAAGAAAGAAGGTAAGATAGATACACATGGACAACCAGTGAGGAGAGAAGAGACGGGTGCGCAATATTGAAAGGAGATGCATGGAGCTCTCCAGGGGATAAGGAATAGAAGGCCATGAGCTTGATGTTGAGTGAGAATCTGATAAATCTTGTCGAGGCCCTAACAAATACAAATATCTGAATGTTGTAGAGAATATGACCCGAGTAGAAGTTGAACATAGAAACAACCCTTGAGAACTACGAGAGTTCCTTAGTGATATCATGGCGTGGTACAGGGGTGGCCAGAGTGCTAAGAATGAATTCCTTTGAGCCTATGGTAGGGTGGAAGGATGAACATCCACAGTCAGTTAGTTAGCTACCACCTGTAACAGATAAGTATTTTCATATCTTGTGTATTTAAGTGGTACTGTAAATTAAAGTTGGATATCCTATGAATGTTGCATGGATAGATATATTCGCTTAATGATTATACCGTATCCCCTTTATTCCTGCTTGATTGTGTAATTAGGCAACTAGGAAATTGTATGAATTGGATGTGTTTTTATACTCATCAATGCTTGCATTCCTTGGTGGCTTAATCCAGAGCCACGAACTGTGAGTTCGTCGACCTTAGGTACAGTTTCATGTACACTTGTTGACCCTCCTAATCATTCTGAGTCCCTTGGAGGAAAGATTTGGTTAAGCTTAGAAAGGATAGTGCAGGTATGCATAGGATCTCTATGAGGCAAGCAGAGACCGAGAACCACTTAAGTTCTATACTTGATGAAGGAGTGCAAGAATAGTGCAGAAGACCCTTCTAAGTGTTAAGCCCAGGAGAAAGAGCGCAATGATCTTAAATCCTTCATAAACGATGAAGGTCAGGAAGAACAGTGAGGTTCAACTATCGAAAGGGAATATCCTTTCGTTTAGAATATGAATGGATGAGATCCATTTGGGAGGACACAGGATTTGTCGTGACCATTAGATTTGAAGAAGGGGCGCATGCATTAATGCCTTGACTCCTTCAGTCTTCACAATATTGCACATCGGGTGATTCACACATTGGCACAACTAAAATCCTGAAACCCAAAGTTGCTACGTGATCTGGAATGTAGATCTAAGGATCTATCAGGACCCTTCTTGACCATTTATTTGACGCAGGTGAATATCGAGAAATCGGGAATCGGGGAGACAGAGGTAAGCCAACCTCCAAAGTTGTGAAACACGAAATCCAAATTCGTGAGAGAGGATATCTTGATCGTTGAATCCATAAGGGTACGTGTCAGTAGGTCGAAAGATCTAGAGGAAGGCAGAGGTTGAAGTGTTGAAACACCTGAAGCCCGAAGAGCCGAAGAGACATGAGTCATTGATCTATGAGGAGACACTTTTCAACATATCTCGAACTTTGGTGAAAAATCGAAGTGGGTTTTTAGTTTGAGAACTAAGATCGCTGAAGCATGAAGTCCCGAAGAAATATTTGGAGAGTGAGATATAAGGGAGACGTGGCACAAATATGTGAACTATGTGTAAAGTACTGAAGTGATTTGTAGCCGTCAGATCTAAGAGGAGAATGGCGTAGATCCATACACTCTAGGTAAAGTCCCAAATTAATCCTCGGTCATTAGATTTGGGGGAGACACGCATCAGTGGATCTTAGACTTCGGGTAAAAGAAATTGGGAAAAATAGGTTTGAGATTTGAGATCTCAGAAGTCTAGAGACCTGGTGGAGATCTCGACCGCCGATCGAGAAGAGGGCCATTGGAATGATGATCTGGGTTGAAAGGTCAACCACCTGGAATGAAGGGAGGACTATTAATTGAGTAGGACATGTGCCTGTAGATCGTCAACTCTGGAGGATTGCAGTACAAAAGGAAGTTGGGTTTGAGATTTCAAATTCCCAAAGTTTAGAGTTGCGAAGAGATCTGGATCATTGATCCAGAGGGAGCTAACCTGGTCTATAGATCTGAGAGGCACATATTTGAATCGTCAATTTACCCGTTATCATCAAGATCGTGAGATCGATGATCCCATAGCATTGTGGGGACATGAGTTGTGAGGATTTTAATATATTGAGGGCAGACCACAATTCAAACTGTGGTTTCGTCAAGAAGACACGTGGAGGTTGTAATAGCAATTTAGGCCCAAAAGAAGTTTGACTCCAAACTTCTTATGAACATGCCTGCAATCGCGTGGTCATCGACAAGTTCATATCAATATGGGGCTTATCAAACAAAAGGAGTTAATGCCTGACACTCTGAGTTTTCATAGTAGGGTGAAAGGGAAGGTCGCAGGTGCCCTTAAACTTGCACCAAGAACCGAAAGGTTCTGGGTTTAACTATAGAACGATAACATGAAGGTCTTAGAGAATTGTTTAGCTTCAAAATCATAGATCCTTGATGAGGAGGTCAGACTGGTTCCCTAACCTTCCAAATTAGAAACCATGAATGGATATTCTGTCCTTTAAGGAAAGTGAAATTTTTTATTCCCCGTCATGGGTGTGTTACAAATTGGTATCAGAGAATGGTTACAAAACTTGGCCTTCTTGGGCTCATGCGAGAGTTGCATAAAGAGGTACTTCTATCTGCATTTAATCCTTGAGGAAAAATGACTGTAGATTCAACCTGTGATTTTGGGAATTCTTGTTGAATTTCAGCAGAAGAATTTATTTAACCCTTGTCAAGTGATGACTACTCTTACTTGAGTAGGGATATGCTACTTAACATTGATAATAAGACTTGAATGTGGATAGCTGAAGGTGGCAGGGTTTTGTCAAGGGTAGCTGAAGCTCGAAAGGCGGATGACTTGACGTCCATTACACTGACTCTAAGCATGGGCAGTTGGAACCTCAGGCACTGATGATGGAAGATTATATAATGGTTAATACTTTTGTGGGATTAAAGTAATCTGATAGAATCAGGTAGGATCCTTGGCAGTATAAATATTTCTTTATATTAAACTCAGATTATATAACTCCTCATGACCAGAGGAAAGGTGAGATGAGTAAAGTCCTATAGAAGTTGAGGAAAGAAAGTTTTCTTGCCAGCTTCTATAATATGAAACAGAAAGTGACCTTGGTTGGTCATTGCTATAAAGAGAAGGAAACACCAGTATGAGTTATAACTATGATATTATTCATGTAAGCGACTATAATATCTAACTAAAGAACACTAATGATAAAACTAAGCTAGTATGATGAATACTTAGTTGTGTGTGTATGCTTGAGTGCATGGATCTAATGCACTGAGAAGCTTCTTGATATGAAGCCTGATATTAATATCGGTTAGATATGAATGATATCAAATGTACGAGATATGCACATGTATGATGTACGAGTATAAGTATACTAAAGTCCCAATATGGTTTCCCTGATGAGTGAAATGTGAGGCAAGATTAACACTTGCCAAGATTGAATGAATAATAGTAGAATACCATGGTTGCATGGTTGACTCCATTCTTAAGAGTCATGAAAGTTCTTTTTTGAATGATAGCTTAAGGGGAATGTGCTCCATCTCCCCAGGAAAATCTAGTACAAATATATAATAGAGTAAATGAGCAAGGATGCTCTGTTGTCATAATAAGAGGAAAATGATTATGCATTTGAGGACCACATGAGGACGATTGTAAACAATCATGAGTTGACTGATTTTAAAGTAGAGATGTATGTAGGATATGAATTATACCTATGGAAGCTACACACAGGATGATGATTATGAATATGGTTAAAGTACATCATGGAAGTAAGTTAACAAACCAAAATATGTATGTATACATAATTTGGGTACCTGACCAAGACACACGTTTATATTTCTTAAGGAATATTTGGTAAATAGCTAAAGCTAACTCAAGGTTGATTCCATCACAGGTAGTGGTGGACATGAAATAAATAAGTTGCATGCGGTGGGAGTTCCCTATGAAGAAACTGTGTAAGGAATCTATCAAAAGAACAAAGTCACAACCCTAATAATTGTTGAAGGTTGGGCAATGGGCTGCAAAGCCTGTCTATATATAAGAATCCTGGATTACATTTTGAAATTATCATGTAATGAATAGAATACTAATGAATGGATACAGGAGTATGTTTGATTGAATAGGTTTGGTTAAAGCCATGTTAAGAAAATGCAGTGAAGCCTTTAGAGATAAATCAACTGGGTTGAAGAGTCTCATGCGATGTAGAATGAATTGGAAGAAGGGGAGACTCCCTAACTCCCTTCTTACTATGTGTTATGTTTCCTCTGGAATGAGAAAGTCAATTTACTGATGAAAGTAAATGTTTTGACATCATAGTGATGATGATTGTATTACTACAGAAACATTTGACAACTGTATGTATTGCATTCATGGAGACCCCTGAAGATAACATGATGAAGCGCATAAATATATACTAGGAAATTTTGAAGAAGTTATGAATTTGGATGTTATGATACATGCATTTTAATTGGTATTACAACTAATGATGCATGTTGTGTATAGAAAGGAATTGGAAATGTTGAGGAAGATGGTTACCAATGATGGGTAACCTCAAGTAGAGGATGACCATGGGAAGGCTGCAGTCGAAAGATTTTTGACAAGATTATAAGAATCCCCCTAAAAGAAATGTTGATGAGGTAAAAAAATAAATCAGAAAGAGGGTGCTCGCAACCAAGAATAGGTATGAAAATATTGGGTAAGAATCTTTTCTGAAATATTTTATTGTCTAATGTTATGCATAGAATTTTAAAAGGGCAGTTGTATGCCATGGATACCCAGGTAGGGCATGATTCGGAAAGGAGAAGCCGAGTGATGCAGGTGTGAACTTCTGGAAGTGAAGATTAATTGTATGATGCAATAACATTTGAACCAAAAGATATCTATTGACAAAAAAAAGGGGGGTCAAAAACCTTTACTAAGAAATCGTAGAGATCCCTTCGATCAACTACAGATCGAGATCGTGAAAGAAAACCCTGATCGAATTAGGATAATCAAGAACCTGACAGAGGAGATGAATGTGGTTCGTTCATCATAAGGAAAATGATCTCAGTCGTCAGATCAATTTCAAGTTCCATTCAGGAGGAGCCAAAATATTTCAAGATGTTATATCTCGAAGAAGTATCGCACTGGTTAGTCACGAGGAGTTATCGAAATTTTGAAAAACTAGAATATTTGGAAGAAGCATAGTGAAATTCGCAAAACCACGAAACGTGAAATCTTGAAATCATCAAGACCGGCCTTTGAAAGGGGACACATGGAAAGATATCATCATTTCACTGACTCACAGAGTGGAAAGTTCAAAGGGTGAAGTTGTGAGAATTTGTGAAACATGAAATCGCGACTTGATCATAGCCGTTGGCTAGAGAGCTAGTGTGGACTGTTGATCTGATCCAAATATTTCACAATTTTGGGTATCGGAGGATCAAGAGAACATAAGTGAATCGCATCGAGAGTTCCTAATACACGAAATCCCAATGCACTTAGAAGGATTGGCCCCAGGTCATAGTGAAGGGTCATATGGATTGAGGATAAGGGAGGAGCTAGCATGCTCTAGGCCCTTGTCGGAATTTCGAGACTCGGGAGTTCGAAGGATGGAGAGTCAGTTGACTCATATAGCCAATACGTGAAACCGTGACACATGTTTTCGGATAGGCATGTGGTCACAAGGCATGGTCACGTGGAGGCGACTTGCGCTTAGCACTTTTTCACATAGGCATAATTGTTTTTTTTTAAATACCTGTGGACTGTTTATTAGAGGTTCCAGTAGGGAATAAAATACTATTTCAATTCAGTCTTGAGAAGATACTAGACTGGGACGTCACACATCCCTTGGAGAGAATGGGGGTCTACACCAAAATGAAAATGAATAAGCCATGTGGTGAATAGGTTGGTTAAATTCCAACACACCATGGTCAAGAAACTGTCATAAAGTGTGACAAACTTGAAAATCAATGCAAGAGTGCATTGGGTATGAATGTGGTCATGAATACTGGCATGTTTGTTAAATCCTTTGAAATGTTGAATTACGTTTTGAAAGGTGTGGTATGTTGAAATGAGGCATAGGCAATGAATGGGATTCCCTTTTTATTTTTATATAGATGTGATTAACTGTTAGTATTCATGGTTTTGAATATATATGCATATATACATGGATGCATGAGAGATTAAAAGTTTGTTTGGTTGTGAAAATAATGAATTGCGGGGAGAAAATGGGTCTTGGATATGGCAGTATTGTAAGCCCATAATGAAGACTGATTTCCTGCTGAGCCAAACTGCAAGGAATGGTATTTCCCTTTTTGAGAAAGTGAAATTGGTTGTTAGTATGCACAACTCTGAAATTGTTTGTGACGACATTATAAAGGTGTAATGAAATATATGTGCATGGGAAATTAACAATTTGTTTGGCTGATTGAATTTGAAAGTGAAGAAAGCAAAGGGGTCTTGGATATGGAAGCATTGTAAGCCCATAAGGAATACCAATTACCTGCTGAGCCAAACCTCTATGGGAAGGAAAGTCCCATAATTATGAACCCGGTTCCTGTACAGAACAAATATGAAAACAAAAGGTGGAATTTGGAAATCTGTGGGTGACAGATTTACAAGAAAATTTTGAATTTAATTTTTTTTTAGGATGTTTCATGAATTTCTGTATGCCTGTGATACAGGTAAGAAGAAAAGATTTTTCCAGAAAAGATAGATGATGAACAATGGCTACTACTGAGCCATGATAACCTTGTGATAAGCCATGATCACCTGAAATATATTGTGTTGAGGTAACACAAGTCGGAGGGAAGCCTCGGCATAGCAAGTTTGAGGGATGCCTCGACTGTAAGACTCAATAGAGTCTCTGGAATTATTTTTGTGCGAGAAAACCTTGGCAGGGAAAGATGGATCACCTGAGGGATTGTATAGCAGTGAAGGGGATGCCTAAGCTTGGGTCTAGAGGGTGAGTGACCGCAAGGAAGAGGAGACCTTAATAGTTCTTGTAAATTATTGGGATCCTGAACATGGTAGGTAGTTCTTCCTATGCGAGAAAACCTTGGCAAGGAAAGATGGATCACCCGAGGGACTGTATAGCAATGGAGGGGATGCCTAAGCCTGGTCCTGGAGGGTGAGTGATCACAAGGAAGATGAAACCTTGATAGTTATTGTAAACTATTGATTGGGATCATGCACCCAAGGGGTATGTCAAGGAAAAACAATGAGCTTGGATAACAAAACAACCGTGTGGATACAAATCCACAAACTGCGCAAATAATTATTGAGCTAAGATTATGAAAATTTTCCTAGAAATTTTTATGCAATGTTTTTGCATAAGACTATGATTAACATGCTTGATTTTCCAATAATTACATAAAGAAGGTGATAAATATTAAGGTTCTGGAAAAGGACCTAATCGAGAGAGAAAGATCAATATTTCTGAAATATCTGAATGAGAAAGGCATGACAAGTGTTTTTGAGAAAGAACACTGAGGATGGTGTTCCTTTAAGGGGGAGGGAATTGTAACACCTTGTTTCCCCCAGTTTGTAACTTAATCATAAAATATGATTACCATGCTAAGGCATGTGGATAATGTAAATGTATTATTGTTTGGGTTGACAATAACTAACTGTGGGGGTGAAACCTTGAAAGTACTGGCCATGATATCACTAGAGGAAGAATGTGAAAACTATATGAGAGGGTTCATTATATCAAATAACCCCAAATTTCCCTTGATGAGGATGAAAAACCTCCTTCGGATCCCAAGGAGAGAAATTAGTTAATAAAGAAAGGACTAGTGGTTGAATTATTAACCACCCCCATGAATGGGAGCATGGTCTAGATGCATAATGTCACCCCAAAGTACCACAGAGACCTGCAGACCTGAGATTCCTTCTAACAGAAGGAACGTGATGGGTTGGGAACCTTCCAAAAGAAGGAAGGTAAGATAGATACACACGGACAATCAGAGAGGAGAGAAGAGACAGGTGTGAAAGATCGAAAATGAGATGTGTGGAGCTCTCCAAGGGATAAGGAATAGAAGGCCATGAGATTGATGTTGAGTGAGCATCTGATAAACCTTGTGAAGGCCCTAACATAGAAAAATATATGAATGTTGTAGAGAACAGAACCCGAGCAGAAGCTGAACAGAGAAAGAACCCTTGAGAACTGCGAGATTTCCCTAGTGACATGATGGCTTCACACAAGGGTGGCCAGAGTGCTAAGAATGAATTCCTCTGAGCCTATCTTAGGGTGGAAGGACAAACACCCATAGTTAGTTAGTTGGCTACCACTTGTAATCGATAAGTATTCACATATCTTGTGTATTTAAGCGATACTGTGAATTAAAGTTGGATATCCTATGAATGTTGTAGGGATGGATATATTCGATTAATGATTATACTGTATCCCCTTTATTCCTACTTGATTGTGTAATTAGGCAAGTAGGAAATTGTATGAATTGGATGTGTTTTTATACTCATCAATTCTTGCGTTCCGCGGTGGCTTAAGCCAGAGCCACGAATTGTGAGTTCATCGAACTTAGGTATAGTTTCATGTATGCATGTCGAACCTCCTAATCGTTCTGAGTCCCTTTGAGGAAGAAGTTGGTTAAGCTCATGAGGGGTAGTCCAGGTATGCATAGGCTCTCTGTGAGGCAAGTAGAGACCAAGAACCACTTAAGGTCTAGACTTGATGAAGGAGCGCAAGAATAGTGCAGAAGACCCTTCTAAGTGTTAAGCCCAGGAGAAAGAGGGCAACGCTCTTAAATCCTTCATAACTGACGAAGATCAGGAAGAACAATGAGGTTCAAGTATTGAAAGTGAATATCCTTTCATTTAGAAGATGAATGGATGTGATCCATTCTGGAGGACCCAGGGTCTGTTGCGACTGTTAGATTTGAAGAAGCGACATAGGAATTAACACCTCGAATCCTTCATTCTTTGCAGGATCGCACATCGTCTGAGTCGCACATTGGCATGAATAAACTCCCGAAAATTGAAGTTGTGACATGATCTAGACCATAGATCTAAGGATCTATAGGGACCCTTCTTGACCATTGATTTGACACGGGTGAATATCGAGAAAACGAGAATCAGGGAGACAGAGGTAAGCCAACCTCCAAAGTCGCAAAACACAAAATCCTAATTCGCGAGAGAGGATATCTAGACCATTGAATCCAGGAGGGTACGTGTCAGTAGGTCGAAATATCTAGTGGAAGGAGAAGGTTGAAGTGCTGAAACAACTAAATCCAGAAGAGTTTAAGAGTCGTGAGTCGTTGATCTGTGAGGAGACACTTGTCAAAATACCTTGAACTCAAGGGAAAAGATGAAGTGGGTTTTCAATTTGAGAACTGAGATCACCTTAGTGTGAAGTCCTGAAGAAATATTTGGACAGTGAGATCTAGGGAGACGTGGCGCGAATCCGTGAACTCCGGGTAAAGTCTCGAAGTGATTTTTAGCCACTGGATCTAAGAGGAGCATGGCATAGATCCATACACTCTGGGTAAAGTCCCGAAGCAATCCTCGATCATTATATTTGGGGGAGACATGCATGAGTGGATCTTAGACTCTGGGTAAAATCCATTGGGAAAAAGAGGTTTGAGAGTTGAGATCCTAGAAGTCCAGAGACCCGGAGGAGATCTCGACCACCGATCGAGAAGAGGGTTGTTGGACTGTTGATCTGGGTTGAAAGGTCAACCACACGGAATGAAGGGAGGACCATTGATTGAGTAGGATAGGTGACCATAGATCATCAAATCCACAGGATTGAAGTACATAAGGAAGCTAGGTTTGAGATTTCAAATTTCGAGAGTCCGGAGTTGCGAAGAGATATCGATCGTTGATCCAAAGGGAGCTGACCTGGTCCATAGATCTGAGAGGCGCATATATGAATCGTTAATTTATCCATTATCGTCAATATAGTGAGATCGACAATCCCATAGCATTGTGAGGACAGGAGTTTCGAGGATTTTAAGATATTGAGGGCAGACTGCAATTCAAATCATGGTTTCATAAGGAAGACTTGTGGAGGTTGTAAAGAGCATTGCAGGACCAAAAGCAGTTTGACTCCAAACCACTTGTGACCATGCCCAAAATCACATGGTCATCACCAAGGTCATATCAAGATGGGGCTTATCAAACAAAAGAAGCTAATGCCTGACACTCTGAATTTTCGCAGCAGGGTGAAAGCGAAGGTCGCGGGTACCCTTAAACCTACACCAAGAACTGAAAGGTTCTGGGTTTAACTATAGAACGAGAACATAAAGGTCTCAGAGAATTGTTTGGATTCATAATTGGAGATCCTTGACCAGGAGGTCAAACTGGTTCCCTGACCTTCCAAATTAGGAACCATGAATGGAGATTGTGTCCTTTAAGGAAAGCGGAAAATTTTATTCCCCATTGTGGGTGTGTTACAACATTCTGCCTTCTAACCCACCTTCAATGGTCCGGAACACTATGGTCTCAACTGCCTCCACTTCGGGTAGTGGTCCAATTATGTCTATGGATACCATCACTGATCCGTTCACGTAGAGTGCAATGGGCCCTCCGTTCTCATACAGGATGTCTGGCTTCGATACAAAATTGGTCCTGTCCTACTCCACCCTATAGACCATGGGTATGGGGGAAAGGATCTCGAACGCTCATCTGTAAGGGTCCATGGTGGGCACCTCAACCCCCTTTAATTCTTTCCCTTATGGCAGGGGTCATATACCTTCATCATCCCCCTCGCTCGGTGGTGCTTCTTAGCAACCCGTCTGGCCGAACATGAACTACAGCTTGTTCGGAGAAGGTAGTCAAGGACCTTCTTCCAACACCATGCTAGTGGGTTCTTTGTCGTTCTCTTTGTTTAAAACATTTGGTAACAATGCATTCTCGTCAGCTTCTGTCTCGACCGGGGGCATCCCTGGTTTTGGACAACAAAATCTGGTGCAGGGTACTATTCCTGCACAGGGGGAAAACACCTCACAAGGACCCTAGAATTCATGGCAGGGAGCAGTTCCATCATCATGGATTCTGATTGGGGGAAACCCTTTCCATGTTCAATGGAACCCCAGGCAAGGTTTAGTACCTATGCCCATCGGATCAGCAAGGGACAACCCTTTCCAGAATATTTGGAACACAACATCGGGATCAATCCCTTCCCAACCCTCAATGTCCTACTATGGTAGTCAATCAATGACGTCTCAACAAGCACAATATCTGAATGTTGGCTAAGGCCATGGTTTTTACCATAACCCTGGTCAATAACCTAACTTTTCCTGGCAACTTGGTGCCAGTCGAAACCTAGGCCAATTTTTCCCTGTACATAGTCAACAGCCTAAGCTACCATTTATGGAAACTTTGAATTTTCCAAACTTGTCAATATTATTAAACGACCCAATATGTCATGATCCGCATTGGCCTCCCATGCAATGAAGTTTCCCTCAGACATTCCAAAGTTTGAAGCTAAGCCTAACGAATATCCAGCCGATCATGTGACAACCTTTCACCTATGGTGATCGTCCAACTCATTGAGAGACAATTTCATATAGTTGTGTTTGCTTCAATGCACTCTTATTGGGAGTGATACGAAATGGTACATCAAGATCAACCACTCAATATACTCTACTTTTGGAGAATTGGAAATGGTTTTCCTGAACCATTTTCAATTACCTGTGAGATACAATGCTGACACCGAATTGCTGGCCAACTTTGAGAAAACAAAGGATGACCATATCTTAGATCACATCTGAGAATGGTGATGTAGGAAGAGTTTGATAAAAGTACCAGTTCCACCAGCATTCCTACTGGAGTGGTTCCTTAAGTATTTGGTTCCACAGTTATCCAAGGATGTTGCAACGTCGAGAGTGTTTTCTGAGGAAGAGGTGATAATGATATCTCAACATCTTGAACTAATATACTCTCAGTCTAGTTTACTCTATGATGTTTTTCCAGATGCACCACAGTCTATTCTTCACAAGTCCAGACACAAGTCTGGACCACATGTCGATGGTATTGTTGGTTCAGCACAAGCGAAGTCCACCGATTTGATATTAAATCAATTGCAACAATTGTCGATACAGAAGACAGTGGCTAGCCAAACCTCTAGTTCGATTTCTCCCCCTACTCAAATGTCGGACGTACACACTATGCAGTCTACGAACTCGAAATCCAACCAGTAGGATGACAGAAAGAAGAAACAATGTAAGAAGGGTAAGGGATATAAGAAACCCACCAACAATGTTGGCAGGAGAAATGCAGAGAAAAGAAAGTCAAATTACCCATGTAACCTTTGCACGAAAGACCACCTGACTCACCTGTGCCCTCGGCTCGTGGAGGCCCAAACGTTATTGGCGTAGAAGTAGCCTGTTGTGTTAATGAACCCATTTCCTCATGGGAATAATTTAAATCAAGCCTATGTAAATGCGGACGGGGGCAGTTAGGGACCCCCTTCATTGTCTAGTAATCCCTCAACCTCAAATTTTTGTATGTTGAAAGGTGATGCTCACAAAAAAAATAGGACACATGATTACAGAATTCCAAACACTTCTGAGAAGGGTAAAGAAGCCGAAAACCCATATGTTCCTCTCCAGATCAAGAAGACGTTGGGTGAAACAGTGACACACATCCTAAAAAGGATGTTCAAAAAAGTTTCTCACAATCCAAACATGAGGGCCACCCAAAACTACTCTATGATGGAGGATTTGTCACAAACCCCTTGCATGATGTCTTCTTTGGAAGTCCTCTAGATCTTCCCTTCATAGAGAAAGGCTTTGTTAGCTTCCTTAGGATCTGCTGAGACCTATAATCTGGGAATGATCATGCTTGATATGACTAAATTGAAACCTTGTCTCCCATACCACAATGCATTTTAGATAGTAGTGGCTTACACCACAAAATATTTTACCCGGAACATTTTACGTACGGTGGTTGATGAGGGCTCCTCAACATGTGTGATGTCATTGGAATGTTGGAAGGCCATTGGCCAACCTGTTTTGTCTCCATCACCTACTCTTCTTATCGCTTTTGACGATCATTCATTCAGACCACATGGACTCATTCCTTCTTTCGCCATGCAGCTAAGAGGAAAGACCGTGTGTGTCAAAGTTGAAGTGGTTGATGCGCCTCTCAACTACAATATCTTCTTAGGAAGGAGTTGGACCTATTCTATGCATGCAATGGTTGCTACAATTTTCTAGGTCTTTTTGTTTCCACACGAGGGTTGGATCGTGTCCATTGATCAATTGTCCTTCTCCCGTCCTGACCCTTCATCGGGGAATCCACACTCTCGATGATTGATAATCCACATCCCAACGTCTTCAATGTAGGGGTTGGTTTGTTCCCACCTCTGATGGGTAATTTTGATTACCCACCTCCTTCAGGCGATGTCAACTTCATATCGGTTGTCCCTGACCAGCCCAAGGCTGAAATTGTTCAAGTGTCATCATTCCACATGACTTACTTTAATGATCCATGGACTCTTCCTTCCCCATCGACCACGATGGAATGAATAGGGAATCATGGCATGTCCATGCCCTTGTCCACGTCAGAATTTGCATACTCCATTGTCCACCAAGCTTCAGCCGACCCAGATCCGACTCTGACACATGAGTTAGATCCAGTTCTAGATCCTATTTGGGCTCAAGGTTCCCCTGCCACTACTGATTCCTTAGACTTGGTCTTGGCCTCTGACGAGGGGATTATAGATGCACTAAATGGTCCATACATACCTTGGGATGATCTCCATCACATATATTATTTTCTCCCAGAGTTAGAAAGTATAGAGGTAGGCAAATTTGTGTTGACTATGACTGGAGATAGGTCTTGTCCTATTAATACTCTGGCTACGCACACAGTTTATGCCGAGGGTAATATGGAAACCATCTCTAAAATGATACCTATCGATATCTCCATAATCTCTGGCATCATGGAGAATGTGTTTTTCGGATCAGACTGCTCCCCCGAGGAGATTCGAATCTACACTAATTTATTTAAAGAATTCTGCGACGTTTTTTCCTGGTCTTATGAGAAAATGCCAGGTATAGATCCAAGAATCATCGAACATGAAATAACGACTTGTCCTGACACCAAGCTAGTCTGGTAGAATATTCATCTGGTTAATCCTCATAAAGTAGTAACTATTAAGGCTAAAGTAGAGAAACTGCTCAAAGTTGGTTTCATCTACCCCGTTCAGTAGACACAGTGGGTGTCTAATCCTGTTATGGTTAACAAAAAGCAGGGAACGATTTGCATATGTACAAACTTCCGTGATTTGAACAAGGAATTTCCAAAGGATAATTTCCCCACCCCATTTATTGACCATATTGTCGATGAATTCACAATTTGTGAGGTATTTTTTTTTATGGATGGTTTTTTGGGATACAATCAGATACAGATCAAGCCTGAAGACCAACATAAAACAACTTTTATCTGTCCATGGGGTACATTTTATTATTGGAAGATGCCTTTTGGCTTGAAGAATGTTGAAGACACCTTTCAATGGGCCATGTATTTTTCTTTCCATGATCTCAAACACATAGTCGAGGCTTATCTCGATGATTTAGCATCACGATCTCGCAAGAGAGATGATCATCCCACACACCTCCGACTTATTTTTTAGCAATGTCGCTACTATCAGATTCTCTTGAATCTAAGAAATGAAGTTTTTGCATGACATTGGGTCATCTATTAGGTTTCATAGTTTTGACAATAGGGATCATGGTCGATCCTCCAAATTTTGAGGTGATAGTTCAATTGCCTCCCCCGTGCACAGTCCCTCAGCTTTAGAGTTTACAAGGAAAATCCATTTTTCTTCGGCGTTTTATCGCAAACTATGCTGAGATCACTAAAGGGTTTATTTGTTTAATGAATAAAGGCATCCCTTTTCATTGGGATGAATTCGCTCAGTGCTATTTCAAATCATTGAAACATGCCCTCACATCTTCCCCTCTACTTCGGCCACCCAATTATAATAAACATTTCTTATTGTATTTGGTTGCGGCGGAGTCGACCATTGGTATGGCCTTGGTTCAAGAGGATAATATGCTTGAAGAACACATTATTTATTACCTGATATGAGGCTTTGTTGGACCATAACTAAACTAATCCCACGTTGAAAAACTTGCGTTGGCAGTAATACATGTTGTCCAACGGTTCTGTCATTATATCCTATTCCGCAAGACCACCATGATTGTCATTATGAATCCATTCCAATACGTGTTGACATGATAGGTAATCGGTGGAAAGATCAGTAGATGGATTTTTATCCTCTAGGAATTTGACTTGGATTTTGTTTCTACGAAATCTAAAAAGTCGCTGGTCTTTGCGGAACTTATCTCAAAATGTTTGGTCGAGTCAGGTGATGTTACGCCCGAAGAATCACCGATTAAAGGAGATATTTTTCTGATTTCATATTCAGACCCCTAGTATGGAGATATATTAGTATATATACATACTTTTAAGTGTCCCACCTCTGCTTCTCAGGATGAGTGTCGACGTATATGCCATCAGGAAAAAAACTATCTCATACTCGAGGACACTTTGTATCATTGAGGTGTAGATTGCATCCTTTGTTGGTGTCTCACTCATCAATAAGTGGAACTCATTCTTAACAACTTCCACACTGGATCATGTGGTGGTCATTTGTCTGGGTTGGAAACAACCCAAAATATTCTATGAGCCAATTACTATTGGCCGACGTTGATCAAGATTGCATTGAATCGGTCAAGAAGTGTCACTCGTGTCAGATCTTCTCTCGGAAGATGAGGGAACACCCTACTCCTATGTTTCCCATCATTACAGTTGGACCCTTCACCAAGTGGGGGATTGATTATACTACATGCCACCCCCCTTCCGCCAGGGGGACTGTTATATCATTGTAGCAGTAGACTACTTCACCAAGTGGGTCGAAGCTATGCCAACATTCAAAGATGATGGTGAAACAACAACTCTCTTCTTGTTTAATTAGATAATAGAAAGGTTCAACATCCCAAAGGAGATTGTCACTAACCATGGTAATCACTTTCAGAACAAAATTATGTTTGATTTAACATCAAATCCTGGGTTGAGGAAAGAAAATTCATCACCTTACTACCCACAAGCGAATGGTTAGTTGGAAGTTGTGAATAAGTCTCTCAAGACCATTCTACAACGAACGATCAATTCGGCCAAGTATATTTGGCATTTGATGTTGTACTCGGCATTATGGGCCTACCGAACGTCTATAAATACTACAGCCAGTTTCTCACCTTTTCAACTTGTTTACGGGTTGGAAGCAGTCTTGTCTATAGAATGCTAGATCCCATCTCTTAAGTTGGTAGTACAGTTATTTCCAGACATTCCATCACTTGAGGAACGCTTATTATATCTTGAGCATCTTGATGAGTGACGATGTGATGTTGCCTTGGCTAACGAGGCTCACAAGAAAAGAGTATAGTGTTAGTATGATCGGTCTGTTCGTCCTCGAATTTTCTCTGAAGGAGACCTTGTCCTGGTCTACGACCAAGATAAGGATCCCCTTGGGGCAAGCAAGTTCAAACCCATGTGGTTCGGATATTTCATTGTGAAGGAGGTATTAAAGAAGGGCATTTATTGTTTGGTTGAATTTGAGGGGAAATATTTGGCAGAGCCTAGAAATGGGCTCTACCTCAAGAAGTATTACTTGTAGGTGGGTCGCCTTGGGTGAATTCTTGTACATATGTCTAGTTCTTATACAATTGGTTTTTGTCTTTTTCATTTTATGGATGTGTCATTGTTGATGTCATCTTTTTCACTGTGGCAGATGTCAAGTGAATCAGAGGTGTTCATTGGGCTCATGGATGATGCTAGCTGACATACTCGGAGGCTTGATTCCATAGCTTGGGTGATCTTCACACCTCAAGGCTAGTTACTATCTTCTGGAGGTATATGTCTAGGTGACGCCACAAACAATGTCACCGAGTAAAACATACTGATAGAGTTTCTTTGTGATTCTTTGTTGCATGGTATCTCTCACCTCTGGTTCTACTTATATGCACAACTGGTTGTGTCTCAATTGAATGGGGTTTACCACATTTATGATCCTACTCTACACTGACGATTCCTTAGGGTATGTATCTTAGAATGATGCTTTGATTACATTACGTATATCCATGTTCCTAGGAGATTGACTCAAATCACAGATACTCTAGCTAATCATGTATTATATTGGCATATTGCACACACATAAAAGAAGAACACACATACAAATGTACATAGATTGTAAAAATGTGATCCATAAGACATAAAAAGATGTAAACACACACACACACACACACACACAGATAGATATATATATCAAAAGTCTCAAAGTACATAGGTGGGTTCAAGCGCCTCAAAAAATAATATGTCCAACATACATCGCGGGGCTTATGCCCTCAAAAATATAAAAAGAGTGCCCTCAACATGTAAGTAGTCTTATCTAAGCTCGAGGCCTGTTGGACTTTCCATAATGAACAACGACATTTGCCAAATGTCGGAAGAGCTGGACCCAGGTCCATGGCACCCTAGCTACATGAGGCTGCATAGATGGCGGGAGATCCTCGATCTTGGACATGGGCACTATACGAGTGAGCACAGTAAGGTTCTACTCCACCCATCTCAACACTCTCTCAACCTCTCCTGATGAAGGTCCCCCTGCTACTTCTTCTAGTCTAGCGGTTGCTGCTAGTGCTGCCTCTGGTCGAGGACGTCGCTTGCTCCTAGAAAAATATGTTGGATGCACTGGTCCCACATCTGTACATAATAGATACATAGTTGTCAGATACTATGGTACACATAAAAACTATATATATAAAAATAAACTAAAAATTAAATAACTTTAAAAAGTAAAAACGTACCCATCTCTCCTCGCTCAACTCCAGAAGGTAAGGGCATTTCTGGGCCCCTGGAAAAGTTGATCTCGACATAGGGGTAGTCCTCTATCACCAGAATCTTCTGTGACCACCAGTCAAAAAAGGTGTCGTCGAAGGCCTCTATGGTCCTCCCTCCTCCCTGTCGCAACAACAATGCCGCCCATCTGGAAATTTTTGGGGATGAGGTCACATGCCCCCACACTATCTCTCATGGACTAAGACTAAGTACCCTCTCAAAGAAAAATGAGCACAGAATGGTCCCAAATCCAAATTTTTTATTGCTTCACCCTCAACACTCGGTGATATGTCTCTTCATGCATTCTAGCATGGTCATTCTCCAGTCAAATATACATTCATTTAAGCATTGCATCGCAAAATGCATGTGTACCCAGGAGGCCTGATGTAAGGCCATGGATCCATTGATCCTCTCAATAAAAAAACTATTAATTTCAGTGATAGGTTGGTGATCTTGTGGATCGACACCTGAGAACCTACTTTCTCTGTGCCAGCCTCGCAATGTAGTCTGATCAAATCAACAATGTTATGAGGCCCAAGGGGAAAGGTATGTAAGTTGACTGGTTCCCCTCTCCTCGAGAGGCCAATCATAAAGTAAATATCCTCAGTAGTTGGAGTCAACAACTACCCCTCAAGCATAAACACCTCAGCGTCGGGGTGCCAGTAATCCACCAAGGCATTCAACAACCTGGGTTGTTCCCTCATGAATGAACATTGAAAGAACTTCCACAAACCACATTGTCTCAATGAAACCATAGTTGTAGGGTCCTCATTGACCAAGATATTTATGTCTTTGTGCTCCCTCTCTCTCCAGTGGACATACATCCTGTCAAATGACAAGTTCATGGAGGAAGTTAGCTCTTGCATTTTTATTTTTTCTACCTTTTTGAGGGTGTACGTGGGTTGTCTTGGACACAGTCGTGTATGCACGCGGGCAGATTTTTTTTTTCCCACATACACGCAGGGATGACCTTTTTAAAAGGTGCATGCCCCCCCAAAAAAACAAAATAAATAAAACATAGAAGTATGGAAATGCAAGAGGGGTTGAATTGTACTTGGTCAGAGAAGAAGTTTGTTTCATCCTCTGAAGTTCCCGGAATCAACTCTTTTAGCAAAGGGGTGTTGTTTACTTTTTGGTTAATTCTCAATTTACAATGGTGATAATGAGCTGCCAGCTTCTATTTATAGACTTTTTTGGCCCTTTTTGTCATTTTTTGAACCCTTTGTCGTTTTTTCTAGCTTGAAAATCATTTAACATGGTTCTAGAGTTTCTCATTGAATGTTACAATACACTTCACTTTTGGTTTGGAAAACGTTTTGGGAGATGGGTCACTTTTAAAAGATTCTTTGGTTAAAGTCGTTTTTCCAAATTTTCACACTTAAGTTAGGATTTCACCTCCACTTTTTTCATATTGTTGTCTTTTCCTCTTTACCATAGGATCGAACCCACCGAATTGCAACACAGAACCGTCACTGCTTCTTTAGAAGCGTCGTAATTTGGTGGTAGAGCCTACCTCTACATGGATGCCCTAGGTAGATCCTGGTTGCATTTTTGGTGTCCATGCTATCATTAATGAATTTAGGCTTGAGATTCCTTGTTAGTCTTGTCCTAATTATGAGATTGATCCTCATATGTCTGATATGTTATCACTCTTGGCCTCACCCTCAGGACTCCCAGAAATTGAGTCATCTTTAAGCCCTTTTCAGACTCGTTAAACATGAAAAGATTGTTGAACGATCTTGTTATCCTTCATGCTCACCAAACTAAAAATTGAAGGCACATCTGTCCGGTGGTAGTTTACCCATTTTTCGGTCTGGATGGTCAATTGTATGAACAAAGGTATACTCTAGGAACTCCGGATCGCTAGAAGAGTATTCTCAGGTATAAGTTTAACCCTTTTTCGGTCCCGAGGGACTAAATTTATGAAAAAAGAACACCCACAGATTCCATAGTTAAGCTCTTTTCAGACTCCCTAAAATTGGAAATATATTTGATTGACCTTGTTGCTTCACACTCGCTAAACTGGTCCAGAAGAACGCCCCTACGGAGTCCATAGTTAAGCTCTTTTCAGACTCCTTAAAATTGAAAAGATAGCCGAGTGACCTTGTTCTTTCACACTCGTTAATTGGTTCAGAAAAACATCTACTGGAATGACTTTACCCCTTTTTCTAGCCTGTAGATTAAGGAGGAAAAAGGTACACCTCAGGAGATTTCTCCTCAGTAAATTTTACTTTTTTGGGCTAAGGAGACTAAATCTAGAAAAAGGTTGCGAGTCCATAGTTAATCTCTTTTCAGACTCCTTAAAATTGAAAAGATTGTCGAGTGATCTTCTCTTTGTCACACTTGTTAAAATGGTTTTGAATAGACGTCTTTTCGGTGCTAGTTTACCCCTTTTTCAAACCCACTAGACTACATTCGAAAAAGGTACCCCAGTGGAGTCTTCTTTTATTCTTTTTCAGACTCTCTAAAAATGAAAAACCACCGAGCTTACCTTCTCTGGGCTCATTAAAATTACATTGAAGGGTGTTATCATTGTGTCCTGTTAATCTCATTTGCATCCCTGTGTTTTTGGCCTAATTCCGGATCCATGTTGCTCTCAACTAAACCTTTGAAGCATGCCTTATACGCAAGCCTTGTAGCACTTTGCTTCTACGTCTTAACACCTTGACCCATGGAGGAATTTTCCCGAGTGTCCTTTCCCTGCACATGTCTCCTTACTCTGAGCATTAGTGTGTTCCTCGTGCTTGGAACTAGTATGCTTGCGATGCTCATTTCTCCATTGTAACATAACATTCTTTTATTCTTTTCCAAGCTCTTTCAAAATATTGAAAAAGACAAAAAAAAAAAAAAAAAAACCAAATATACCCCAAAAAGAGGATGGGAAAAGTATTTTCTTTTTATGGCAGCACAATGAGTCACCCTTGGACAAAGCACATCCTTTTGTTTTTTCATCAAGATTTGGTATTTAATATGACCTTAGGAAGTTGTTCTCTCTACATAGAGTTGTGTCCTCCTCCGTTTGGTTATTCTTCCAAACACATGGAGAGTTTGCGTTGCCTCCTGCATCGTGAACTTATGTCAATGTAATGCTACCTGAGTCTGATCATCTCTCATTCTATTGTCCAAGGGAAGTTTTTACTCAGCTTGAGTTGGCCCTTCTATAGTTTGTCTCTTTCCCTCATGCCTGACCATCTTGAAAGTCCAATCAAGTACTTGTTCGAAATCAATGATGTTCGTTGCCTGACCATCGAGATCCTCTTGTATGTACCCCGATGAGCCATCGAAAACCTATGGGTAGTGAAGTCATACACTCACATTACATTCCTATCTGAGTTGTGAATATATTGAAGTTGTTTCTCGAGCTCTGAAGGCCTCATATCCAGCCATCAAGCGTCATTGGCTTATTGAAGATGGATACTATACATGTATATCTTTGATTTTGAGATGTAGATATGATGTGTATTGCTCACGGCTACACTTTCTATAGTTATATGACATGGATATACAGTGTATTTGATTGGCAGCCATGATTTATTTCATCCTGAGCATGGGTATGCCCGCCTCGGTGAGACAATTATTATTTTTTCATATGGCACCTCCTGAACTCTGGTCCCAGGCTCACTCTCTTCGTACGTTAGTGAAGATTTGTAATGTATTTTGGCCATTAGATGCTCTTCTGACCTCACACATTAGGGGGCATCTATTATAACCCTAAATTGCACCATACATGCATACCTGACATCAGACCATCTTACTTTCTATTTTTGCCAAGCCATCACTAAGCAAATCGTCTTAAAAACACTATTTTTAAAGATGTACACACCCTGCACCACTATTTCCCACGTAAAAATTCTTGTTGGACCACTACATCTTGCCTACATATGCTAGATACACCATTACAACCCACGTATACCCACAAAAGTTGAAAAAATTAAAAGGTTGCAAGGAATTCGTTGAGATTACATGTTGTTGGGTAGTTTTCCAACTATCCCATCGCCTATAGCCCTTTACCCAACCGAATAACCATCCTTTTGTCATATAAAAGGAGGTGTTAGGGTCTCATTCCAAATCTAAGCATAATAACAATGAAACTCTTCTCGTTTCACATCCCCTCCTTGCCCCAAGAATTGGCAACCACCTTGTTAGTTTTGAGTTAGAATTCCCTATTCTTTTCTTTTTCCTCATTCATAAACCTATACCATTTTCCTAGAGAGAATTGTGAGAGGATAAAGATACGTGGAAGCAGTTGGAGCTTGGTGAAGAGGATACCGGACCAGTTTTGAGGAGAATTTGTTGATCTCATTGTAAGTAAACTTTGTGATTCTAATAAAAGAAGTACTTTTTTTGTCCCGCCATATGATGTGTTCAATATTTATGTTTGATCCGTGTTTTATAATGACATCTAACCCACTAATTCATATATGAGATGCATGTTCATAGTTCTTTGTTTGTATTTTTGTGAATGAAGGTCATCATTGGAAGGAGACTTGTAGTCGAGGAGCAACTGAATGAGAAAGGATCGACACCAGATGCATAGTTTAAGGTAGAGTTACCAGATCTTCTCATCTTGTTTTTCTTATATGAATGTGGGGTATTGTCGGGGTAGTCTAAAGAGTAGGAGACTTTTAGATGGTTTGATATGCCTACATGTTGAACCCTAGTGTAGTCCATAGGGGTTTTTTTAGAATGGCTTATGAACCCTAGTGAAGTATAATTTCTTGTTCTTATATAGGATAGAGTAAAAGAATCGTGTTAGTTAACCTAGTTCTAAATAAATTCAACATATTTTCATGTTTATTTTCAAATAAATGAAATGAGATGAAGATACTAATTGTGATATAGGATAATCCATTCTCTCCATCGTTGAACCTCAACATCATTAACGTACCTTTGGAGCCTTCACACACTGTTGTAGTTACCCTCTACTTCATGTTATCAACAATAAATTATATTCCTCCTGGGAGGCACAACAGACCCGTACCTACTTGATTCAGTGTTGTACCTTTCATTTATGATCTGCGCCTATGCCAAACTCGAAGGCTTTTGTTGTTGACCATCACCCATACCTTTCCTATTATGTGCAACGTCATGTTCCTTACATGAGCGTGGTTTCTCCCACCACCTGTTCCATATTTTGTTTTCTGTTGCTTCCTTCACTTGATACAACACCTAGTTGACTAGAGCGCTGGATTGAAGAAGTAGGGGTTCATGACCATGGGATTGAAGGGGAAGGTTTTCATGCCTGTGAGAAACTCTCTCGAGGTGAGAGAAATATTGGTAATTGATTTCTTGAAGGATCCCAATTACAGTTACAATGCTTTGATACTTCATGTCCGACCTATTACTGAACCTTGGAAGGGAAGTGGGACAGCCGAAGGATTCTTGAGTAGAGAAGGGGCACACTTTTTGGGGTGGGATAGGCATGTGGGGAATGAGAGACTGTAGGTTGGTAGTTTGAGTTGGCTCCTGGGATGAAATCCTTCTTGTTGTTTGTATTGTCTCAACCTAGCTAGGAATCCCTTTACCTAGGTGGAGTTTAGTCCCAGCTCAGGGGTGACCCACTGCTGAGATATTTGAGTAGTGTGGTCTAAGGATGGGAGGTTCATGGAAGGTATACACATAGTGGGTGTTTTTATATAAAAGATAAGTATCAATTATGTGTCCAATTGCTTGTTGTGTATTTGTATATGTCTTTATAATTATGAGTATTTCCTATGTATGTTGTATGTATAGGATTACTATTATTTCTGCATGATTCTATGCATTAGCATAATGTATCTATCTATATTAAATGTGTATAAATATATACAATATAAATTAAGAATTGTTACGTGGCATAGCCCAACGACCTAAAGCTGGGGATGCTGCAATTTCATTTCAGAGCTCAGTAAGAGTGTGTTATGGAGTAGCATGGCCCGACCTGGAAGATTGGGGATGTAAGAAATTTGTATAAGACCCCAGTTTCCAAAACTGATCCTAGATGGGATGAGAAAGTTAAGGAGATTCACTTGCACGGAATTGGGGAAAATCCCAAAAAAAATCTATTATTAAATTCATGGAAAATTGGAGGAAATTGACCAAAGTGGTGAATTTTTCATAATTTAATACTTGTTCAAGCCAATTCAGACTTGGAATGGGTTTAATTTGAAGCACAAGGAGTGCGCAGATGAATTATTTAAATTTCAAACTCAGATAAGAGAAAAATCTCTTTGTGAGAAGAAGAATGGACGAGATCTGTTCGGGAGGGGACTGAATTCGTAACAGTTGTCGGATATGGAAAAGGAGCACGGTGGTTAACCCCTAAAGTCATCCAGACTTCGCTACTTTGATAGTTTTTAAGTATTGGACGAAAATGAGGTAAAAGTCCTGAAGTGAATCTACGACATAGATCATGGGGGGATAATTCCTGGCCATTGGATTTGGCAAGGAACAGACCTAGTTCATCAGATCTGCGTGTAGGAAAGTTTGAGTCACGGATCTCATGACAGTTCAGAGGTTGGGCACTTCAGGAGGAACAAGTTCTTAAGTTTCCTTGAAGAAAATCTCTTGAAGTCCCGAACTTTGGAGTAAATTAGGACCATCCATTGTCTGGGACGCGTGGCTACATGTTATCAAATATTCGACGTTCATGATATTTATGGTTTAGTGTGGAGAAGTCTCCCGGAGCCCCGAAGTTTTGAAGCTTCAGAGAACATTGTTCGGGAATTCAAAAGTTTTGTGTTTGGGTGTTTTGATGTGTTTTGGAGTGAGATCCTCTGAGGTCCCGAAGTCCCGAAGTATTCGAGTGTCAGAGTGACATAGCATGATGCAGTCACCTAGAGTGACATGGACTTGTTTGAAAATTAAACATTTGGGAGAGTTGTTGTGTTATGATGAGAATTTCTCCAAATCCCGAATCTCTAGAGCGTCGAATTAGTAAAGCTCTGAAGAGCAAGGGTTCAGGATTTCACTAGTTCAACATTCAGAGGAAATGATGTATTGTGTAGGAAGAACCTCTAAATTCTAAATTCCCTGAACCACAGAGTCCTGAATCTTCGAATAAGCGCCTTTCAATTAATCGCTTGGTCACAACCTGTGGTCAAATGAGATTGGGGGCTAAAGGAAAAGGGTTAGGTCCCGAAAATAGTTTTTAAAGACAAAAAATGGATTAGAGGAGGATCCCATGGGGTTTTTGTTTTGTATGGACCTGTTTTAGAGGAAAACTATAGGAGCTTGTAAACTTAAAAAGAGGATTCAACATGAGTCCAATAGCTAACTCGACTCTAAAGAATAAGAACAACTGTACAAGAATCGACCTCACATAAAATTCAATTTGTTTTAAAAATATCCATAAGTATATGCTCAAGACTCAGAATTGAGAAAGGAAGTAGTTTTTGGAAAGGTCTTGAATAATAGATTATAACTGTTCACCCTAAAAATTGAGCTAAACAATCAATTTTTCAGGAAATCAGAAGAAATAATTCGGATGTATTATTGAGCCAGAATGGTTCATAATTTCATGAAATTGTTGAATCAATTAGCCTAATAGATTATGTTGGCTGCACATTTTTGCAAAGAGATGGAAGATTCACATGGGGATTATATCCAAGAAGGTGATATCATAAGGATGGATGTCCATATGGGTATTAAAGGTGCAAAATCAATTGGACATGGAGAAGGAAAGGAAGAAAGCTTGAACTTGGGGGAGACAATTAAAAAATTGAAAAAGGATGGCCAAAGCCATAAAGCTTATATTGAAAGGCTTATGAAAGTCAAGGAGCAGAAGGAGGACTTCAACATGAATTTAATGAAAAGATTGAACATAATAGAAAATAAATTGGATAAGGAGAGTGGCTCAAGCAAATCAGGAAATCACGGGTCTCCTGATGAGTAAAGAAGAACAAGGAGTGTTAGCAGACATCACCATCACTCCCCAAGACATTCCAATAGAATAACACTGAGTAGCTCAATTTCATCCCCTGTCAAGAAGAATAAGAAGAGGATTGGGGTGGATGAGCTACGTGGATAAATGAACAAAATCACACCTCCTACATTTGATGGTGAGAACAAGAAGGATGGATATGAAGAGACATGGTTTTTGGGCATGAGAAAGTATTTTCAATTAAATAATTATTCTTCATACGCGGAAGGAATAATTTCTATCTACCATCTCAAAGGAAAAGCATCCATGTGGTGGGATCAACTTGTGCAAGTGCAACACATTGAGGAGAAAAATGTTACTTGGAAGGAATTCAAGAAGTATTTTGAAAAGAAATACTTGACTAAGAGGTACTATGACATGAAAATGAAAGAATTCTTTAAACTCAAGCTTGGGAGTATGACCATTGATGAATATGAAATAAGGTTTTTGGAGTTGTTAAAGTATGTTTTGTTCATCAAGGATGAGACTGTTAAGATTAAAAGGTATTTGAGTGGGTTTCCACCATTCATCAGTGACAAGATACAATATGATGATCCCAAAACATTGGAGGAGACCATAAGATGAGATAAATTCCTATATGATTAGCATAAATTAAGGCCAACTTTCCAAAAATATTGGGAAGACAAGAAGAAATATAAGATGGAGAAGAGGAATAAGGGGACTAAGTCACCATTCTTCATAAACAATCCTTAGGGAAAACCATCTTTTAGAGAACCAAGAACAATTGAGACAGGGGGGAAAATGCCAAGAAAACCACCTATTCAATGTTGGGGTTGTAAAGGAGATCATATGTATTGGGATTGTCCCCACACAGGAGAAAAGGTGAGGACTGTTCACAATGCAAAACAAGTTCAAAAAGTGGAGGACATGGGAAGAAGCGTACCAAGGATATATGAAACCTTGGACAACAAGCAGGTTGAGTTTCAATCACATATGATTGAAGTAGAAGGTATGATCAACAACGAAACCATTTCTATTTTAATTGATTCAGGATCTAGTCATAGTTATATATATCCTAATATGGTGGAAAGATTGCATTTCTAGAGAAGCAAGCATGGAAATATTCGTTGGTGTGGTTGGATACCTAAGCCAAAAAAAAGGTTCATGATTTGGTAAAGTCATGTTCAGTGGAAATGAATGGACTGAACACCAGGGCATATTTGAACATATTTCCTTTAGGTTCCTATGACTATCTAATTGGGATGGATTGGTTGGACCAACACCATGCTATCCTAGACTTTCATAACAAGGAATTTACTTACCTAGATGGGGAAAGGAACCTAAGGATAGTACATGGAATTCCCAGGGCAATAGCTATCACAAAAATCTCAAAAATACAGATGAAGAAAAGTTACAGGAAATGATGTCAATTATTTGCAACTCATATGGAAGAGACATCTAGAGATAAGGTGTCAAATATTGAATATCATGCAATCCTAAAAGAATTTGAGGATGTATTTAAAGAAACACCATGATTATCTCCTAAAAGAGATATTGATTTCTCCATAAATATGATTCCTGGAGCAGCTCCAATATCCAAGACTCCCTACAGGATGAGTACACTAGAACTGAAGGAGTTGCAAATGCAGCTTGAATATATTTTGAAGAAGGGGTATATACACCCAAGTGTATCACCTTGGGGTGCTCCTGTTTTTTTTGCGAAGAAGAAGGATGGAACTTTGAGACTCTGCATGGACTTCAAATAGTTGAACAAGGTAACTATGAAGAATAAGTATCCTTTGCCAAGGATTGATGACCTCTTTGATCAACTGAAGAATGAAAAAATATTCTCCAAGGTTGATCTCAGGTCAGGTTATCATCAGATAAGAATTAAATAAGAAGACATCATCAAGACTACTTTCTGAACAAGGTATGACCATTATGAATTCGTAGTGGTTCCATTTGTGTTATCAAATGCACCAGTTGTTTTTATGTGTTTAATGAATGACATTTTTAGAGAATACCTGGATAATTTTGTCATTGTCTTCTTGGATACAATTCTTATATATTTCAAGTCATAGGAAGAGAATGAACAACAATTTAGGTTGGAACTACAAGTATTAAGGGAGCATCAATTGTATCCCAAATTGAGAAAATGCTCATTTTATCAGAAGCAAATACATTATCTGGGACATATCATATTAGAAGAAGGGATAGCTTTGGATCTGGAAAATATTGAGGCCATTAGAGGATCGTCAGCACCAAAGAATGTGACAGAAGTCAAATCATTCATGGGTCTTGCAGGATACTAAAGAATATTTATTGAAGGATTCTCAAGGATTGAACACTCAATCACTTCCTTGCAAAATAAGGGAGTGAAGTTTCAGTGGGCAATGGAATGTGAAAAGAGTTTCTATCATTTGAAGAATCTATTAACCAGTGCTCCAATACTAAGGATTGTTAATCAAAATGAATACTTCATTGTATGTACAGGCAAATGCAAAGAAGGACTTGGTGGAGTCCTTATTCAGAATGGATATGTTATATGTTATGAATCAAGGAAGTTGAAGGAGCATGTAAGGCTTGTTATCCCCGATATCTAGGGATAACTAGGAGATCATGTCTCGAGGTCCACATGGTCCTAGACATGGAGTACCAAGAGCGGATTGACTTGAGCATGGCCCTGGAGGGCCCATCTTTCTTCTTCTCAGCTAGCTTTTTCCTGTCAGCAGTAGCAACCTCCATCACTACCGGCCTGGACTTGCATCGGAGAGGGATCTTTCTTCATGAGGTAATTGGTCTGAGGTATCATGGTATGTTTCGTATTTGATCGTTATAACCTTCTTATATATGCATTAGATTCCTTTCATTTCGGATGACTTCTTGGATCTTACACTAATCCACTTGACCATTGTTGGGGTGATTGATGGGGCAACTTAGCAAGCTGGTATTCATGGGTTTTGGTTAGCCACCAAGGGGGGTTTGTAGATCCATCGTCCGCTCCTACCATCTTATCACTTTTTCATCTTATACCCCGTTCATCCATCCCATTCCCCTAGTCTGCCATTAGGATGACCTTCCAGGGTACATCTTGTCTTGTGGGAAGAAGGGGCTAAAGGCCCAGGGGGTAAAAGCAGCTGGTAAAAGATAAAAGCCATAGGAAAATAAAACCTAGAGATGCTTCACCCAGGGGATCCCCGAGAAGGAAATAAAAATCCTCTTGATAAGAAACTAAGGGACCCTAATAAAATGATAAATATATAAATGCAAGACCTAACCAAGAGGATGGGAGGTCTCATCATGAGCTGGCCCATTATGTTCATAGGTATTTAGCGGTATGACATTGCCACTATATGGTCACCAAACCAGGGCAGTGACCTTTGGTTGCATGGCCAAAGGAAAGGGGGTCTCATCATGAGCCAACCTTCTCATTTCTGTGAAGATACTAGTGGGTAACGCTGTCAGCTCTGGCCACCAAGCCAAGGCAGTGTCCTCTT
>ML778032.1:1538570-1554643 GCA_009831015.1 Picea engelmannii
CCAAAATCTTACATCCAATCACTCCCGTGCAGTAAGACATAGAGTCAAAATTCGCACAAGATAGGAGATATGTGCACTAAGCACTAGAACCTCCTTCTTTACCTTCCAAAAATAGGTCAAATGCACAAAGCCAAAATATCTTATCATGACACTGAGCACCTTCTATAAAATCACAGTCGGACATAAATCCTCGACCACATACATTCCCTCGCACACATAACTACTTTTTAGAACTACGTATTCTATACTACATTCCCCTTTATTTATACTTTACAATAAGGCCTAAACACAGGGAAACCCCATGGGCCGAAATCCCATAAACCCGTTACAAAACTCTAGAGTACCCCTTACTGGGTCCACATAACCCTCAAAATAGGTGAGATCCACGATATTAGCTCCTCCTGGGTGCTCCTACTTCAAACAATGTGTCGAATTCCATCCGCCTGGGTGCTCCTACTTCGACCAATTTGTCAAAGTCCAAAAGTGGGCCAAAACCTCCAAAACTGACCAATGTTTCCCCAAAACATGGTCGAGGGCCAACAGGCCCCCAACACTCACCTGTGGCTCATCCCGAGTCACTCAGGTCCTGAAAATGCTCCTTCAAAATCTTTGAGCTTAACTCAATCTACCTCAACTTGTTGCCTCACCTGAGCCTCCTGCTCAATGAGTTCCTGGACTATCTTCTCTTTAACAGGCCCTTCTAGGCATTGTTCTACTACTGCAACTACTTGATCTAACTGTGAAACCTATCTATCAGTCTCCTCGAACACCATGCAAGATTCGTCCTGCATAGTTTGTAACTTTTGTGTTACTTCCATCACCTTACCCTAGAGGGTAGTGATCTACTGTTGTACTGTGCGCTGATCCTAGGATATCTTCATCCTTTCCACTGCTATGAGCATATTCATCTGTGACTACAATGAAAATGCTTGTTGTTGCACCTCTTGTAACTAAGCCTCTAGCTTCTTTAACTCTGTATCCTCGATGAGGCATTCGTATGTCTGGGTGCTTCTGTCACTCAACTGTTTACATGCTGAGGCAAAGGATTTTATACTTGCTACTGTGTTTTTGGTAGACTCCTCCCTATGGTCATGCACCTCATGTGGGGTGCTAGACACTATTCAAGCCTCCAGTTTAGCAGGAACAAAACCATTTGTTGGCACAGGGATAGACCCAGATTTCAATGCTTAACAATGCACCAACAAAACCCCAACTATCGACCCTTTCAGAAACACCTGTGAAGCAGGAGGAGTCTCACCCGAGGTAGAAGAAGGGGGGGTTACAGGATGCAGGTGTTTATAACTAGGCTGGGACACAAATCTATGATAAGAGAACTTCACATAATATTATGTTAACGCTTAGGAAGTGAACTTGAATTATTTTACTAACCTCATTAACACCACATAGCATAATCAAATACAGATAAGCACAGTAACAACAAGTAATTATTCACCCTGAGCACTGTGAGTTAAGTCTAGAATTTATTTACCCTTTAACATAAGTAAAGTAATCAAACAACAAACTATATATTCATTACACATCATAATCAAAGAACTAAGAAAATGCATAACAAAAATGACACTCCACAAAGAAAACCATGAGACACCAAATATATGTGGTTCACCCTATGGTGGGGCTACGTCCACAAACCGCTTCACCTCTTTATTATTTGCCAAAATATTACATCCAGTCACTCTTCTGCACTAATCCACAGAGTCAAACTTCGCACAAGACAAGAGATATGTGCACTAAGCACTAGACCCTCCTTCTTTACCTTCCAAAAATATGTCAAATGCATAGAGCCAAAATCTCTTATCGCGACAATTAGCACCTTCTACAAAATCACAGTCAAGTACAAAGCCTCGACCACATACATTCCTTCGCACATAGAACTACTTTTCATAACTACTTCTTCTACACTAAATTCCCCTTTATTTATACTTTACAATAAGGCCTAAACATGGGGAAAACCAAAGGGACGACATCCCATAAACCCATTAAAAAACCCTAGAGGACCCCTTACTAGGTCCACATAACCCTCAAAATAGGTGATATATGTGGTCTTAGATCTACATGGGCACTCCTACTTTGACCAACGTGTCGAATTCCATCTACCTGGGCGCTCATAATTCGACCAATGTGTAGAAGTCCAAAAGTGGGCCAAAACCTCCAAAACTGACCAAAGTTTCTCCAAAACTTGGTCGAGGGCCAACAAAGAGGCTATGTGCACAAATCCTGTCCTGGAACTTCCCGACTTCACCAAGATTTTTGTCCTAGAATGTGATGCTTCAAGGAAAGGAATTTGGGCAATCTTCATGCAATATGGCAGGCCTTTGGATTTCACTAAAAAACAAATTTCGCAGACTCATTTAAGCCAATAAATCTATGAAAAGAAAATGTTGGATATTCTACATGAAATGGATTTCTGCCATCCTTATCTATTGGGTAAACGCTTCTAGATTAAAATGGATCATCATAGCCTCAAGTATTTTATGGAACAATGCATTTCATCCCTTGAGAAACAAAAATGGGTAGTCAAGCTATTTGTATATGATTGTGAGATCATTTACAATAAGGGAAAATAAAATGTGATTGTTGACACTCTTTCTAGGAAGTATGAATAAGAAGGATCCCTCTTTTCCCTCTCCTTCATTGTACCCGATTGGATCCAAGTTGTTCACTAGGAATGGCTACAAGACCCCAGCTTTTTTTTCTTGATCCAAAAATTGTAACACCATTCTCAAGATTCTCCAAGGTACTCTTGGCACAATGAAGATATTTTATACAAAGGTTTTTTATATTTAAGGAAACAATTGCAATTTAAATATATAGTTCTTTATGAGCTTCATGCTTCACCCACAACTGGGGATTTAGGGTTTACCAAAACCTATGAAAGAGTCAAACGTTATTTTTTCTAGGATGGTATGAAATACAACGTGATGTTTATCAATGCAACAAGGGAGAAACAGTCGAATCCCCAGGCACACTCCAACCTCTTTAGATTTCCCCTACTATTTGGAAGGATATTTCTATGCATTTAATTGTTGGATTACCTAAATTAGAAAACAATTCAGTCATGATGGTGGTAGTCCACCGTCTTTCCAAATATTCTCATTTTTTTTCTCTTCAACAACTGTTCATTGCATCCAAATTTGTTACACATTATTTTGGTCACCCCAGTGATCAACTGATGACATGTGCTTAACTCACTTCCTTGTTCCCTGAAAATATTAAAAGAGAATTTCTCTAAGAGAAAAGTGGTTTGATTTTCCTCCCTCAAAAACTATGACAAGGAAGATCATTGCACCCTTCTCTATGCTTGGGGTGCAATGATTCTTGATTGTCACACTCTATACCAAATATGGACTATGGCGTCATCGTAGGTTTCCTGTGCATAGGGTGCGACGATGCTTAAGCAAATGAAAAGTCAAAATTCACGAATGTTCTAGAAGGGAATCTTCTAGAAAATGAGGTGGCCTCCGATCGGTTTGGATCTTACTCGCTTCTCTGATTTAGTGGGATCATCCTAATATCCTCATCCATCCCTATTTCACCCTATATAAAGAAGGGATCTCTCATGGAAAAGGATAAGGTTTGCATATGCATGAAGAGTTCTGCTATAGATTATACTTGAGATGTGTTTTCTTTAGCTCTCTAATTCATATGGTGGATCTTATTCATCAAAGGCATTGGAGTAAAGGTGTGTGTGCTGGACAAAAGAGAAATTGAAAGGGATCTTGCAACATCAAGGCATGGGTTGTATTCTCCACTTTCCATTTTAATATAATGCAACAATACATTTCTTCCCTATAAAGGTGTCTTGGCTTTTATTGTATAACTCCTTAATCTTAGACATATAATTCATTGGAATATATATATATTTGTTCTCTCTCTCTTTGTTGGTTTGTGATTCTTAAACAGGTTCACCATCCCACAAATCCAAAGATGGAGCGGCAAGGACAACACTAGCGAGGATCAAGCGTCATTTAAAAGGTATTTTGTCTTGTTTTTTTCTAGCTTCCTGTGGAAGTTAGGGAGATTGGTTTGTGTCTGCACTTAATGATTTGTCTGATAACAAAATTGGCGACCATACTGGGGAAACAACCTCTTTTTGGTTTTTTGATTCTTATTTGCTTTTAGCCTGCCTTCTTTTGATCAAATTCATTCTCTGAGTATGTGGGTGATCCATCTTGACTCTTTGGCCCTGAAAGTTCATTGAGAAATTTTGTCTTTTTTCCCATTTTTATTTTTATTCAGAGATCATTGCATTGTGTCCTATTGACAGCCTACGATGATTCCTTTTCATTGCACTCTACTTGTGCAGACCAGAGAGACGACGTCGCACTATGCCTTGTTGACAGCCTGCGACAATCCTAGATCATCGCACTATACTCCTCTGCAGCCTGCAACGATTCCTGTAGGAATTCTTGGGTGACAATCACATTTAATTTCTTTGCCCATATTTGTTTTACTACCTGGGATGGAATTTAGACATAGGTGAATGATTGTTTTACAACCTTTAAGCCTGGATTTGATTGATTTTCAAGGATTGAAAGTATTCTTTACAAGATTTGCAAGTTTTATTTCTTGACTTCTTGTCACAAGGGTATAATCTCAAGATTTTGTTCTTAGGTGCTTTTTGGTAAGTAGTCCTTGATTTCTTTTGATTTTTGGATTGTTTTTACTTTATGGATTGCTGATTTATTAAGAGACAATTTTTGTTTGCATTCAACAAAAGTTTTTCTTATCATTTCATTTTTTTTCTTGCATTGTGAGTTTGATTTGGGAATAGTGTTGAGAATAAATTGCATCAGACATGCATACTTGGCATCAGGCCATCTAACTTTCTATCTTTACCAAGCCATCACTGAACAATCTCTTCAAAAAATCATTGCTTTGAAGGTGTACGCGCCCTGCACCACTACTGACCATGTACACATGCTTGCTGACCCACTACATCCCGCGTACACTTACAAAATATCGCGAAAAGTGGAAAATTGCATAGGATACTAGTTTCCAGGCCATTACTTAATCGTTTGACTGCCCATAGCTAGTCACCCCAACCATTACCATCCCTTTTGGCCTATAAAATAAGGGGTTGGGGTCCCATTGAAAGAGGGAAGCACAAGAGCATAGAAGATCTACCCATTTTTTCCCCTTTTCCCCATTTGTTTGCAGCCACATTGTGAGTTTGAGCTAGAATCCCCTTTTCCTCCATTGCAAGTCATTTCCATTTCCATAGAGAGAACTGAAGAGGAGAAGGATACGTGGAAGCAATTAGTGCATTGTGAAGAGGAGCCTAGGACTGAGTTCGAGGAGAAGTGTCGATCTCATATTGTAAGTGACTTTTATGAGATTAATATAAAGAAGTACTTTTTCCGTCCTGCCAAATGACGTCTTAAAATTATATGATTTGTTTACATTTCTTGTTTATGATGTCTAACCCACTAATCCATATGTCGAATGCATGCTTGTAGTTTCTTGTTTGTCTTTTGGTGAATGCAGGTCAGCCTTGGGAGGAGACGTGTAGTCGAAAAATAATTAAGTGCAAAGGGATCGACACCGGATGCAGAGTTTAAGGTATGCCTACTGGATCCTTATACCTTGTATTTTATGTATGATTGTGGGGTAATGTTGGGATAGTTGATAAAAAGTAGGAGACTTTATATGGTTAGATTTGCCTACATTTTAAGAACCCTAGTGTAGTCCGTAGAGGGGTTTTCCTGCTATAGCATAATTGGCGACCGTACTGGGGAAGCCTCTAGGGTCTTTGGGGATATTTATTTTTGGGTGATTTGAATCATTTTATTCACTATTTTTTGAGTTTCTGTAAGCTTCTGTGTCTTTAAGGGATTCTGGTCTTCCATAATAGTACTCCCTACCTGTGTTGGACTGTTGGTTTTCATTTTGTTTGAGGAGTTAAAGAGGTGTACGTGGCCTATAGTGGGCTTGTACGCGTGCATACATGCCCTACCCTTGGACAACCCACGTACATATGATGGTTGTTGAAGTGTCAGTAGCGTGCCTATTGAGAATTAAAAAAAAAAAGAAGGAGAGGCAATCATCCTCTTCCCTATCGGAAGTCACACTTCTCAGGGGTTTTCTTGATCTAGTCCTAGTCTCTGTTATAGCAGTTTGTCGCTTAGGTTTGACTTTAGCATAAATTTCTTTTCATCAAAAGATTTCTTGTGTTTTCTTTGATAGGGTTTTAGACAATTTTGTGAGTCTGCTTTGATCTACTTGTTTGGTATTGTCAGTGACTCCCCGTGATCTGCATTTGGGCCCGAATTTATTTCTTGGTCCTATCTTATCGTCATTTTTACCTTTTTTTCTTTAGAAGAAAAGAAAAGAATTCATTTTCAAATTTCTTGTTTTGAAGCATAAAGAAATAAAAAAAAAAAACTTTCATTTCTTTGTTTGGTAAAGTAGTTTAGGCTAGTTGTTTCATTTACCAAGGAAAAATATTTTTTTCTTAAGTTATTTACTTGAATTCTTACGACATTAAGTAGCTCGTAGTCAAGCGAAATATTGTTTAAAGTTTTTCTTTTCAAAGATCTGAGAAAAGTAGTTTCAAAAAGTTTGGTTAAAGAGTTTAACTTGTCAAATCTTTATTTGTGAAGAAATAAGTACTTTTGTTTCCAATTTCATCTTATGCTATTCTCTTTCGTCTCTTAAAAAACATCACTAGTTTCATTTTCTTTCCTCTTGAATTAAGATAGCCACTAAAATTAACGCTTAATTAAAATTTATTAGACTTTGTGTTTGAAGGGTCCATCAATTTAGTCTAGGCTAGAGCCTTGATTTAGGATTGGAGAGGAAACTCTTCAAGGCTACAAAAACAAACATAAGAGTCTGAGCTAGGGAGTGCTTGAAATTTCAGTCACCATGAAAGTTATCCGCCCCCCCCTCTAACACAGGGGCTAAACACGAGGTTTCTTAAGGAAAGGTAGCAAAGATAACCCCTCCAAAGCCATATCAAGCGTAGTGGGGAACGCAATAGAGGGCTTATCTTGGGATTCTGTTGATCACATTTTACATGGAGCTTCATGGGTCTCAAATCCATTTGAGGTCCTCAGTCATCTTCCAGAACACTTGCTTTCGATACCCTTGGTAGGTTTCATTGTTGATACCCTGCTCATTGCAGTCCACCCGACTATCGACTGTACCTGCCTAGTGATTGTTCACGCATTGGAAACCTAGTTGCCTTTATCTTAGTGACTTACACAGGTGACTCTGGGGGTATACCATGGTACCTAGGGAAGACATCAGGCCACACTTTGCAGAGTATACCTGGAGGGTTCTTCCATATTCAAGTTTCACTTGCACTAGTAAGTTTCTCTAGTGTTGGCTGGTGTAACTGTTCTTCCAACTAGCTAGTGATCTACTTGTCTTGTCTCATAGGAGCTTTTTCTAGTGTGTGATGGTTTTAAAAAAATGATTATAGAAAGACCTAGTGTGTCATTGATATTCTCACACAGTGGAGGATTAGGATATCTACCAGTTGTGAAGGCTTTTGGGCTTGCCGCCGGTTGATCTCGAGCCAGCGCTTCCACTGCTAAGGCGAAAACTAGACCAACAAGGGTCTTTTGAGGTGACTGGGTTACATGAAATCGTGCCCAGCTTCTCTCCGAGAGGAGAAAAATTGATTCCATAGGAACCAATCATTTCTGAGCTCATAGTGGAAGCTCTTGGTATATATAACCCTCCAATCACTGATCTATCGATCCCCATTGTCGTACAGGTTCAACCTTATGAGCGTCAGGTAGTGTCACAAGCAACAATGGAAACAAATGCTGCTACTTCTTCAGGGAATACTTATATTTCCACCTCCTAACCAAGTGTTGTCGGTCCAGGCCACTATGGCCTCGACTACCTCTACCTTAGAAAATGGTCTGATTTCGTATATGGCGACGATCACTACTCCTTTCACCCAGAGTGCAACATGCCCTCCGTTCTCATACAAGATGCTTGGCTTCGGTACGAGCACTATACTTTCCTACTCCACTCTACAGACTTTAGGTCTCAGGGAAGGGAGCTCCAATGCTCCTCTGCAAGGATCCATGGGGGGCACTTCATCTCCCTATAAAACTTTCCCTTACGGAGGGGTCCATATACCTCCTTCGTCCCCTTTGCTCGACGATGCTCACTAGCATTCCATCGAGCCGAATGTAAACTATAGTTCATTTGGATCAGGGAGTCAAGGAATTACTTCTTATAGCATTCTGGTAGGTTCGACACTATTCTCTTTGTTTGACGCATTTGGTAACAACGCATTCTCATCAGCTACCATCTCGGTCGAGGGAAACCCCAGTTATGGATAACAAAATCCTATTCAGGGTACTAGTCCTACACAGTGGGAAAACTTAGGAATTCCTTCCTCACAAGGACCTTAGAATCCATGTCAGGGATTAGCTCCCTTGTCAGGGATGCCAACCGGGGGAAACCCTTTCCATAGCCAATGGAACGTCGGGCAAGGATCAACACCTATGCCCATCGGATTGGCATGGGGAAAAGATTCCCAAAATCCTTGGAATGCGATGCAAGCCCAACCCTTTTCATCATATTATGGGATTCATCCGATGACATATCAACAAGCATAGAATCTATATGATGGTCACGACCATGGTTATTACTAGAACCCTGGCCAACAACCTAACTTTTCCTGGAAACTTGTTTCCAGCCAAACTCTAGGCTCCTTTTTCCCTGGTTATAATCAACAACCCAAATTATCATTTTTGGAAACTCTGCACTTGCTAGACTTGAAAAGGTTATTAAATGACCCCATCTGTCATGATCTACATTGGCCTCCTATGTCGACCAATTTGCCTTCATAAATTCCAAAGTTCGAGGCTAAGCCTAATGAAGATCTAGGCGATCATGTGACTACCTTCCATCTATGGTGCTCATCCAACTCTTTGAGAGATGACTTCATCCAGTTTTGTTTGTTTCAATGCACTCTCATCGATAGTGTTTCAAAATGGTACATTGAGCTCGACCACTCAAGATACTCTTCCTTCGGAGAATTGACAATGCCTTTCTTAAACCATTTCCAATTACTTGTGAGATTGTCAATGAATTGTTGGCCAACTTTGAGCAGACAAAAGAAGACCATATCTCAGATCACATCTGAGAATGGATACACCGAAAGAGTTTGATAAAAGTGCCAGTCCCACCAACATTCCTACTTGAGTGTTTCCTTAAGTCTTTGGTACCCCAGTTGTCTAAAGACGTCACAACATCGAGGGTCTTTTCAAAGGAAAATGAGATAATGAGATCCCAACAACTAGAATTGATTTACTCTCAATCTGGTTTAGTTTACAAAGTTTTTCCAAATGCACCGTGGTTGATACTTGACAAGACCAGATAGAGGTCTGGACCACATGCCGATGACATTGTTGGTTCAGCACAAACGAAGCCCATTGATCAGTTGTCAAATCAATTGCAGAAATTGTCGATACAACAGACAACGACCAACTAGACCATTGGTTCAGTTGCTCCCCCTACCTAAAATTTGAATGTGCAAAGTGTGCAATCGACAAACATGAAGGCAACCCAATAGCCTAAAGGAAAGAAGAAACAAAAAAATAAGGGTAAGGGGGATAATAAAACTACCGATAATGCTGGTGGGGGCAACATTGAAAAGAAGAAGTCGAAATATCCATGTAATCTTTGCAAGGAAGACCACCCGACTCACCAGTTCCCTCGGCTTGCGGAGGCCCATAAGTTATTAGCAGAGCAAAAACCTGCCGTGTTAACGAATCCATTTCCACATGGGAAAAATTTGACTCAATCCTCTTCGAGTGCGGAAGGGGGAAGTCAGGGACCCCCTCCATCTACGAGTAATCCTTCATCCATGAATGTGTACATGATGAAAGGTAGTGTTGACATAACGACTAGGACACGTGAATACGGAATTCCAAACACCTCTGAGAAGGGAAAAGAAGCCGAAAACCCATCTCTTCCTCTCCAGATTGAGAATACATTAGGCGAAACAATAACACGCATCTTCAAAGGTGCGTTCAAGAAATATTCCCACAACCCAAATGCAAGGGCCACCTAGAACTACTCTATGGTGGAGGATTTGTCACAAACCCCTTGTGCAATGTCGTCTTTGGAAGTCCTCTAGAGACACCCTTCCCAGATAAAGGCTCTATTAGCTGCCTTAGGATCTGTTGAGACTTGTAATCTGGGAACGATCATGCTTGATACGACCGACTTAAAACCTCGTCTTCCTTACCACGTAGCATTTCAGATAGTAGTGGCTTACACCACAAAAACTTTTACTCAGAATATTTTCTGCACGGTGGTTGATGAGGGTGATTGGACATGCGTGATGTCTTTGGCATGTTGGAATTCCATTGGCCAACCTATTTTGTCTCCGTCACCTACTCTTCTTACCTCTTTCGACGGGCATTCATTCCAACCACATGGAATCATCCTCTCTTTCCCCATGCAGTTAGGGGGGAAGACCGTGTGCGTCGAGGTTGAAGTGGTCGATGTGTCTCTCGACTACAACCTCTTATTAAAAATGAGTTAGACCTATGCTATGCAAGCAGTGGTCATGACAGTTTTTGGGTCTTGTTCTTTCCACACAAGGGTCAGATTGTGTCCATTGATCATTTATCCTTCTCCCGTCCTGACCCTTCATAGGGGGTATCCACAGTCCCGATGATTGATAACCCTTAGCCTGGCATCGTCAACGTAGGGGTTGGTTTGTGCCCACCTTTGTTGGGTAATTTCGATTACCCGCCTCTGACCAACAATGTCCACTGCATATCGGTTGTCCCCGACCAGCCTAGGGATGAAATATTTCAAATCTTGTCATTTTGCGTGACTTACTTTAACAATCCATGGACTTTTCCTTCCCCATTCGCTATGATGGAAGGGACAGGGAACCATGGCATCGCCATGCCTTTGTCTATGACAGAAGTTGCGTACTCTATAGTCCAACAATATTCCACCGACCCTGATCCGACTCCCGCACAGGAGTTAGATCCAGTTTTCAAGCCTATTTGGGATGAAGGTTCCATTGCAGATACTGATTCTTTAGAATTAGTCTTTCCCTCAGACGAGGTGATTATTGAGGAAATGACTAGTCTAGACAGACCCTGGGATGATCTTCATCACAGATCTTACTTCCTCCCATATTAAGAAGAATTGAAGCAGGTGAATTCACTCTGACTATGACTGGAGATAAGGCTTGTCCTATCAATCCTTTGGCTATGCACGTTGTTTATGAGGAAGAAAATATGGAAACCATTTCTCAAATGATACCTATTGATATCTCCAGAATACTTGGCATCGTGGAGAATATTTTCATTGGAGTGGACTACTCCCCTGAGGATATTTGAATCTACACAGATTTATTTAAAGAATTTCGAGACGTGTTTGCCTGGTCTTACGAGGAAATGCCAGGCATAGATCCAAGAATCATTGAACATGAAATCACGACATATCCTAATGCTAAGTCAGTCCGACAGAAGCTTCATCCAGTCAATCCTATAAAAGTAGCAACTATTAAGGCTGAAGTAGAGAAACTACTCCAAGATGGTTTCATCTACCCCATCCAATTGACTCAATGGGTGTCAAATCCTGTTCTAGTCAACAAAAAGTAGGGTATGATTTGAACAAAGCCTGTCCAAAGGATAATTTCCCCACGCCATTTATTGACCAGATAGTTGATGAATATGCAGGTTGCGAGGCCTTTTCTTTCATGGATGGTTTTTTGGGGTGCAATCAGATACAGATCAAGCCCGAAGACCAACACAAAACCACTTTCATCTGTCTGTGGGGTACATTCGCTTATCGGAAGATGCCTTTAGGTATGAAAAATGATGGAGCTACATTTCAATGGGTCATGTCTTTTTCTTTCCATGATCTCAAACACACAGTCAAGGCTTATCTCGATGATTTAGCGTCACGATCTCACAAGAGAGTTGATCATCTTGCACACCTCTGACTTATCTTTGAACGATGTCGCTACTACCGGATCCACTTGAATCTAAACAAATGTAGTTTTTTCGTTACATTGGGTCATCTTCTTGGTTTCATAGTTTCAACAATAGGGATCATGGTCGATCCTCTAAAGGTTGAGGCGATAGTTCGGTTGCCTCCCCCATGCACAATCCATCAACTTCAGAGTTTATAGGGAAAAGCAAATTTCTTACGACATTCCATCGCAAACTATGCCAATATCACAAAGGGTTTCATGCGTTTACTAAAGAAAGATGTTCCTTTTCATTGGGACAAAGCCACTCAATGCTCTTTCTAAGCGTTGAAATGTGCCCTCACGTCTACCCCTCTGCTTCAGCCACCCAATTGTAATAACGATGTCTTATTGTACTTGGGCACTGCAGAGTCAACCATCGACATGGTCTTGGTTTAGGAGGATGATTTTCTCTTAGAATATGTGATTTATTACCTAAGCCAGGGCTTGGTTGGACCGGAACTCAATTATTCCCACATTGAAAAACTTGCGTTGGTAGCAGTTCATGTTGTCCAATGGTTTCGTCATTACATCTTGTTTCGCAAGACCACTGTCATTGTCATTGTGAATCCATTTCAATACATGTTGAAATGACGTGTAATTCACGGAAAGTTCAGTATATGGATAGTTATCCTCCAAGAATTCGACTTGGATTTTGTTTCGACGAAATCCAAAAAGTCGTTGGTCTTTGTGGAACTCATTTCAAAACTTCTAGTCGAATTAGGTGATGTTATATCTGAGGAGTCACCTATCAAAGGAGACATATTTTTGGTTGCGTCTTCGGACCCCTGGTATGGATATATACTAGTCTATCTCCAGATTTTGAAGTGCCCTACCTCTTCTTCTCATGATAAGCATCACCGTATATGCCATGAGGCCAAGAAATATCTCATACTTGAGGACACTCTGTATCGTCGAGGTGTAGATTGCATCCTTCGTCGGTGTCTCACTCATGAAGAAGTGGAAATTGTGCTTAACGATTGCCACACTGGAGCATGTGGTGGTCATTTTTCTGGGTTGGAAACATCCCAAAAGATTCTACAAGCCGGTTACTTTTGGCCAACATTAATCAAAGATTGTGTTGAATCAGTCAATAAGTGTCACTTATGTCAGATCTTCTCTCAGAAGATGAGGGCACACCCCACTCCCATGTTTCCCATCATCACAGTTGGTCCCTTCACCAAATGGGGGATTGATTATGCTATATGAAACCCTCCTTTTGCAAGAGGGCACCGTTATATCATCGTAGCAGTAGACTACTTCATGAAGTGGTCGAAGCTATGCCAACGTTTAAAGATGATGGCGAGATGACAACTATCTTTTTGTTTAACCAGATAATAGCAAGGTTCAGCGTCCCGAGAGAGATTGTCATTGACCATGGTAGTCACTTTCAGAACAAAATGAGGTCTGAGTTAACATCAAAGCTTGGGTTGAGGCAAGAACATTCATCACCCTACTACCCACAAGTGAATTATTAGGTGGAAGATGTGAATAAATCCCTTAAGACTATTTTACAGCGAATGATCAATTTGGTAGGTCAAATTGGCATTTGATGTTGTATTCGACATTATGGGATTACCGAACATCTGTTAAGACTCCAATCAGTTTCTCACCTTTTCAACTCATTTACGAGCTGGAAGCAGTCTTGCCTATAGAGTGCCAGATCCTCTCTCTAAAGTTGGCAGTATAGTTATTGCCAGATACTTCACCACTTGAAGAGAATTTTTTATATATTGTGTAGCTTTATGAGTAGCGTCGGGATGCAGCCTTGGCTAATGAGGCTCACAAACAAAAATCCAAGTGTCAGTATGATCGGTTGGTTCATCCTCGGATTTTCTCTGAAAGCGACCTTGTCCTAGTCGATGACCAAGATAAGGATCCCCTGGGGGCAAGCAAGTTCAAACTCATTTGGTTCAGACCTTTCATCATGAAGGAGGATCTAAAGAAGGGAACTTATCATCTGGTGGACTTTGAGGGAAATGATTTGGCGGGGCCTAGAAATGGGCTCTACCTCAAGAAGTATTACTCATAGGTGGGTCACCTTGGGTGACTTCTTGTAACATATGTATAGTCTTATACATTTTATTTTTAGTTTTTGTCATTTTGTTTTATGGACGTGTTGTTTTTGATGTCATCTTTTTCACTTTGGCAGATGTCAAGTGAATCAGAGGTGTGTGTTGGGTTTGCGGATAGTGCTAGCCGACACACTCTGAGGCTTACTTCCACAGCTTGGGTGATTTTCACACCTCAGGGATAGTTTCTATCTTCAAGAGGTATCTGTTTAGGTGACACCACAAAAAATGTCGTCGAATAAAACGCAGTATTAGATTTTCTTCGTGATGCTTTGTCACATGGTATCTCTCACCTCTGGGTTTACCTAGACATTCAGTTGGTTGTGTCTTAGTTAAATGGGGTTTACTACGTTTATGATCCTACTCTACACTGACAGTTCCTTAGGGTACATCTCTTAGAAATAATTTTTGATTACATTATGTATGTCCATGTTCCTGGGAGATTGAATCAAATCATAGATACTCTAGCTAATCATGTATTAGATTGGCATATTGCACACATGTAAGAAAAATCACACAGACGCACATGTAAATACATTTGTAAAATAGATGTAACCCATAAGACATAAAAAGATGAAAAATATCCATATAGATATAAAAAAATATCAGAGTACAAGGATGGGCACAAGCACCTCAAAAATATGTCCAGTAAGAGTCACAGGGCTTATTCCCTAAAAAATATACAAAAAGTGCCCTCGACACGTAAGTAGTCTAGAGTAGCTAAGGGCGGGACCTGTTGGCCCTGCCATAGTGAACAAAAACGTTTTCAAAACACCAGAATAGTTGGACCTAGGTCCATGGCACCCGAACTACATGAGGTTGCATTGATAGTGGGAGATCCTCGATCTCCGTCATAGGGATTTTACGAGTGAGCGCGGTAAGGTTCCGCTCTACCTGTCTCAATACTCTCTCAGCCTCTCTAGCTGGAGTCCCCCCTGTTGTTTCTGTTGCTGGTCCAACGGCTCCAACTGGTCCTGCCTCTGGTTGAGGATGTCGCCTAGTCCTCGAGAATTCTGTTGGACACACTAGTCCCACATCTGTACATAACATATGCATAAGTGTTAGATACTCTGGTATACAAAAAAATGATATATATATATATATATATATATATATATATATATATATATATATATATATATAAAAGACATAAAAATTAAATAACTTTGAAAAGAAAACTTACCTATCACTTCTCACTCCACTCTGGGAGGTAAAGGCATGTCAAGATCCCTAGAAAAATTGATCCCGGCATAGGGGTAGTCCTCTATTGCCAGAATTTGTTGTGCCCACCAGTCAAAAAAATTGCCATTGAAAGCCTCGATGGTCCTCCTTCCCCCCTTTCGCGGCAACAAAGCTGCCCATCTGCATAGCGCTGGAAGAGAGGCCTCGTGCCCTCATATAGTCTCTCGAGGACTGAGACTGGGTACCCTCTCGAAGAAAAAGGAACACAAAACGGTCCCAAACCCGAAGTTTTGGTGCTCCCATATCTGACACTCTGTTAGTTGTCTCTTCATGCAATCCAACATGGCGATACTCCAGTCAAAAATTCGTACATTTAAGCACTATACCGCACAATGCATGTGCACCCGAGAAGCCTGATGTAAAGCTGTGGATCCAATGATCCGCCCAATAAGTAGAACTATCACTTTGAGTGATAGACTTTTAATCTTATGTATAGGCACCTGAGAACCTACTTTCTCAGTACCAGCCTCACAATGGAGTCCAATCAACTCCTCGATGTTGTGCGGCTGGGGGGGGAGTACGCAAGTTGACTGGGTCCCCTCTCCTCGAGAGACCAGTTAGGAAGTATATATATTTAGTCATTGGAGTCAATGACTACCCCTCGAGCATGAATGCCTCTACGTCAGGATGTGTTGGGCCCCAACAACTCCCCTTATATTTTTACAAAATTTAAAGGGCCCTTATTAAAATCTTGATAATTATAATGAGCTACAGAATCAACCTTTTCAAATAATTCCATTCCTTGGCTTGCTTTGAGACAAACTTAAGACATT
>ML778032.1:1556268-1572767 GCA_009831015.1 Picea engelmannii
TGTAAATCATGTAAATAAATGAGACTTGTATATCTTTTGCTTAAATACAACTACTATAGTTACATTTCAATATATGTACATATATATAGTGTGTTTAGTAATTAGTTAGTTATTTCTCTCTTTTATTCGTTTCTTTTAGGATTATTAGATTGGCTAACGGAGCCATTAAACCCGTCAGAACGAGTTACCCCAAACGGCTTGGGTTATTTAGACAACCCCGGACCGGACTCGCTCTTCCAGTTGACGGATGGTCAATTTCGCCCGTCAACAGGATGCCAATAATCTATCAATGCATTTAGCAACCTGGGTTGTGCCCTCACAAACGGATACTAGAAGAACTTTAACAACCGACATTGTGACAAAATAGCGATAGCAGTAGGGTCCTCAGAGACCAAAAAATTCAATGTCCTCATCCTCCCTCTCTCTCCAGTGCACATAGATCCTGCAAAAAAACAAATGGATGGAGATTTAACTCTTGCATTTTCATTTTTTCACTTAGTTGAGGGTGTACGCGAGTTGTCTTGGGTATAGTCACGTTTGCATGCGGGCAGTTTATCTTCTGCCCATGTGTACATGTGGGCTGTGTTTGGACAACCTATGTACACATAGGACTGACCTCCTAAAAGGTCAGCGCCCCCCAAAAAAACAAAAACAAATGAAAAATTGAAGAATGGGAATGCAAGAGAGGTTAGTATGTACTTACTTGGTCCAAACAGAAGTTCATTTCGTCCACTGAAGCTCCTAGAATCAACTCTTTTGGAAAATGGGTGTTTTTTGAATTTTGGTTAATTCTCAAGTTACAATGGTGATAATGAGCTACTAGATTTCTATTTATATACTTTTTGGTCCCTTTTTGTCATTTTTTCTGGCTTGAAAATTGTTTACTATGGTTCTTGAGTTTCTCAGGGGATGTTACGATAAGTGTTACTTTGGGTATTTAGGAATTTTTTCAAGAGTTGGGTCAGTTTTTAAGGTCTTTTGGTAAAAAGTCATTTTTCCAACTTTGTACATATAAGATAGGATTTCACCTCCACTTGTTGCACCTCGTTGTATTTTTCACTTTTACATCTGATCTATCCCACCGAATTGTGACATAGAACCCTCACTCTTTCTCTAGAAGTGTCGTAATTTAGTGGTAGAGCCTACCTTCACATAGATGCCCTAGGTAGATCATGGTTTCATTTTGGTGTCCATGCTGTCACTAATGACTATAGGCTCGGGAGTCCTTAGTAGTTTTTCCTAATTACGAGTTTGAGCCTCATTTGCATGATTCATTATCACTCTTGACCTCACCCTCGGGACTCCCAAAAAACACAACGGGTCTTCTTTTAAGCCCTTTTCAGACCCTCTAAATATGAAAATATTGTCGACTGATCTTGTTGCCCTTCACGCTTGCTAAACTGAAATTTGAACGCATGTCTGTCTGACGATAGTTTACCCCTTTTTCGATCCAGATGGTCAATTGTACGAACAAAGGTATGCTCTAGGAGCCTCGGTTCTCTAGAAGAGTATTCTCAGGTATAGATTTACCCCTTTTTCAGGCTTGAGGGAATAAAATTACAGAAAATGAACCCCCATGGACTCCATAGTTAATCTCTTTTCAGACTCCCTAAAATTGAAAATATGGCCGAGTGACCTTGTTTCTTCACACTCGTTAAAATGGTCAATAAGAACATCCCTGACAGAGTCCATAGTTAAGCTCTTTTCAGACTCCTTAAATATCAAAAGATTGTCAAGTGATCTTGTCTTTGTCACACTTGTTAAAATGGTTTTGAATAGACATCTTTTCAGTGCTACTTTACCCTTTTTTCATACCGACTAGACTACCTTCGAAAAAGGTACCCTAGTGGAGTCTCCTTTTACGTTTTTTTAGACTCTATAAAAATGAAAAACCGTCGAGCTTACCTTCTCTAGGCTCATTAAAATTACATTGAATGATGTTATCATTGTGTCTTATTAATCACATTTGCATTCCCGCATCTTTGGCCTAATGCTAGCTCCATTTTTCTCTCAACTGAACCATTTGAATCATCCCTTATATGCAAGCCTTGTAGCACTTTTCCTCTGCGTCTTGACACCTTGATCCGTGGAGGATTTTTCTGAGTGTCCCTTTCCTGCATATGTCCCCTTGATTTGAGCATCAGTTTGTTCCTTACGCTTGGAATTGGTATGTCTGGGACACTCGTTCCTCCTTTGTAACGTAGCATTCTTTTATTCTTTTTCAAGCTTTCCAAAATTATTGAAAAAGACCAAAAATTCAAATATACCCCAAAAAGAAGAAGGGAAAAGTATTTTCATTTTGTTGACAACACAATAAGTTTCCCTTAGACAAAACACATCCTTCCATTTGTTTTTCAAGCTCTAGGATTCAATATGACCTTAGGAAGTTGTTCTCACTACATAGAGCTTTTTCCTCCTCCATTTGGTTATCCTTCCAAACATATGGAAAGTTTGCATTACCTCCTGCATCGTGAAATTATGTCAATGCCATGCTTCCTAAGTCTCATCATTTAGTCGTGATTTTTTCCAAGGGAAGTCTTACTAAACTTTAGTCAACCCTTTTGCATTTTGTCTCTTGTCCTCATGCCCGACCACCCCGAAAGACCAATCAAGTCCTTGTTCAAAATCAATGAAGTTCTATGCCTGATCATCAATATGCTCTTATATGTTCCCAACGAGCCGTCGAAGACCTCTGGGTAGTGAAGTCGTACACTCATATTACACTCCTACCCGAGTTTTGAATATTTTGAAGTTGTTTCTTGAGCTCTAAAGACCACATATCCAACCATCAGGCGTCATTGGATTCTTGAAGATGGATACTATACATGTATATCTTTTGATTTTTAAGAAGTAGATCCATTGTGTACTGCTCACAGCTACACTTTATATAGTTATATGGCATGGATCTATAGTGTATTTGATTGGAAACCATGATTTTATTTCATCCCAAGCATGGGTATGCCCGCCTTGGTGAGACAAATTGTTATTTTTGCAGATGTCACCTCCTAAACTCCGGTCCCTGGGCTCACTCACGTCGTACAGTGGTGAATATTTGTAATGTATTTTGGCCATCAATTGCTGTTCTGACCTCACACATTAGGGGGCATCTGTTTTAACCCTAAATTGCACCAAACATTCATACCTGGCATCAGGCCATCTAACTTGCTATCTTTGCCAAGACATCACTAAACAAGCTCTTCAAAAAATCATTTCTTTGAAGGTGTACACACCCTGCACCACTACTGACCGCATACACATGGCTGATGACTCACTACAGCCCACGTACACTTACAAAATATTGCGAAAAGTGGAAAATTGCATAGGATATTGGTTTCTGGGTTGTTACTTAACCGTTTGACTGCCCATAGCCAGTCACCCCAACCGTTACCATCCCTTTTGTCCTATAAAATAAGGGGTTGGGGTCCCATTGCAAGCGGGAAGCACAATATCATAGAAGCTTTGCCCATGTTTCCCCCTTTTCCCCATTTGTTTGCAGCCACATTGTGAGTTTGAGCCAGAATCCCCTTTTCCTCCATTGCAAGTCATTTCCATTTCCCTAGACAAAACTGAAGAGGAGAAGGATACGTGGAATAATTTGATGCATTGTGAAGAGTATCCTAGGACCGATTTCGAGGAGTAGTGCCAGTTTCATATTGTAAGTGACTTTTGTGAGATTAATATAAAGAAGTACTTTTTCCATCTTGCCAAATGACGTCTTAAACTTATATGATTTGTTTACATTTCCTGTTTATGATGTCTAACCCACTAATCCATATGTAGAATTCATGCTTGTAGTTTCTTGTTTGTCTTTTGGTAAATGTAGGTCAGCCTTGGGAGGAGACTTGCAGTCAAGAAAAAAATAAGCACAAAGGGATCGACACCGGACACAGAGTTTAAGGTATGCCTACCAGATCCTTATACCTTGTCTTTTATGTATGATTGTGGGGTAATGTCAGGATAGTTGATAAAAAGTAGGAGACTTTAGACGGTTATATTTGGCTACATTTTAAGAACCCTCATGTAGTCCGTAGAGGGGTTTTCCCGCTATAACAGTGCGATAGTTTTCTTGGACCATTCTTATTTTTATTCATGACATCTCTGTTCTAATTTGAAAAGGAAAGAACTGAAGTTTATTCTTCTTTTTAGTAGTCTTTGTAAGAATTTTTTGCATGCATATATTTGTTGAAAAGAGAAAATTTGAAAAGTTATTAGTTTTGATTGTTTGGAATCTATATCATTCAAAGATAGGAAAATTGTGCTTGGTAGATTTTGTATTCTGAAAAAGAGAAACCTTCTCCCTACTGTAATTAGAGTTCATTGAATGAAACGTTTGAATTTCATCTCTTCTTACATCTTATTGGGTCAAGGTCAAATATATCATCAGTTTCACTTATGTTTCCCTTTTGATTAAACAACAACCTTTAATATACAATGTAATTTTAAAATCTATTAGAAACTTTTATTTTCTAGAACTTTTCTACACCAACATTATCTAGGATTACACTTTGGAATAGGTTGTAAGGCAGACTCTCCAAAGAATCAAAACACACAATAGTATCTTGTGATAGGGAGAGTACAAATCCACTTGCTACATTTTGTCCTGGGAAGCCCTTCTAACACAAGGGTCAATCACAAGGTCGCATTAGGATTGACATAGTTACTCACCCTTCTTTGTTGGTCTTAGTGTAGAGATTGCACGTATTATTGGGGGTCACTTGAGAAGAAAATTATGTGGGGACCTTCTCGAGTCGATTTCTGGATTAGACACCCTTCGCTTTCACATGGATCGAACTATCAACTGATTCCCTAGGCATCATTATCGTAATTGGTAACCTTAGTTGCCTATCTGTTTAGAGTCTTTACACGAGGTGACTGTGGAGGGGAAAGTCTTCACGGTACCTGGAATCGACGTTGGCCAAACTCACTCGGGCTCCTTGAAGAGTATACCCACGATTGTGTGTGGGAGATTGCACTAGGGTGTAAGTCCATTAAGCAGGTCATCAACGTAAATTTTCTACCCGCTTTATCCCAGCCCCTTCTTGTCTTGATTTAATGATGTTGGATTTCATCACCAACTAGTGACTTCGAAAAAATAAGGTTTGTTTGCATGTTTGATATCTAGATTTTATTAGTGAGTGTTGTTTGTTTCTCTAGTTGGCCATAGCTTTCTTTCATTCTTTATTTGGTGCGGCCAACATCATCCCTCACCATTCACGTAAGATGAAAGGGTTACCTCCGGAAGATCCAAAAGAATATACTCCTTTGCTTCCTAACTCACTAGAGGGTTCTCCTGAAGGAGCAATCAATTGTTGGGTATGTGTTATATTATTTTCATGTGTGTGTGTGTGGGCGCGTCAGATACTACGTTTGACGATTCCTTCACCTAGAGCTCTGTCTTGTGTGTCGGGTTCTTTCCTAGGGAGGTCCCAGGGGGGGGGGGGGGGGTAGGTATTCCCCCCCCTAGTTACACGCAACGTTCGGCAACGTGTGGTAGCCCGGGGCAACGCCACAGAAATTTTTTTTGGGCGGTTTTTTGTTATTTTTAGCAGATTTGTAAATTAATCCCAGATTAAGGGATTAGGGTTTTAGTATTTATGGAATACCTAAAAACATTGTATATATTGTATGGTGAATGGTGAAATTCAAAATAATGAAAATAAGAAAGGTTTTCCTGGTTGAGGGTTTCCGGTATAAAATCTTTGTGTACTCTGTGTATGAGCCATTGATTAATTTTTGTATTTCTTAAGAATCTATATGCATTGCTTTACTTCATATGTTTAAAACTTACATCAATAATGACATAACCTTTGAAATAGGAAGTTCTACTCCATTCGAGGAATCTATGCTTCTCGTACATCCGTTGTTGAGTGTTGTACGAGATCCACTTTTTCTCTGGATAAATTCATCGGGAGACATTGTTGTTGAAGATTATATTGGAATACCTACTAGACCTCATGAAAAGTATGGTGTAGATGATCTTCTATTTTAGAGTGATTCGTTTATAACTCTAGTTCATACTGCTAGAAATTTTGACCCTATCTCTTCTAGTCTTATTCGTTCTCTTTGGAGAATTTCTTCTGGACAAGATATTTTTGAAAAACTAGGAATGAGTCATCTACGCAAGAGGACCTCTAATCAACCTATGGCATCACATACACCCATGACTTCTACTGCATACACAATACCCTTAGATCATTTTACTGGCATGACCAGTAATGTTGTGACAGTCTAAGATGAATTGATGGTTGGTTCTCATACAATTCTTCCTCTCCAACTCACTAGCTCTACCATGGTCCCACAAGATACACATGTTTCTTACGGAAGTGCAACAATCACTCAAGATCCTATTGGAACACCAATTCCTCTTAGATAAAATCCATCACTTCCACCTGGGTATCACACTCTAAATATGTCTCTTGCTAATCCTGCCCATAATTCGTCTGGAGAGGATAATATTTTTGTTCTTCCTGGGTATAATGATGCTAGTAGTTGTGTTCCTACACCGACCCAGGTTCTATCCAAGGGGCCTAGAATTCCTCCCCCACCTTCACCTTGAGGATCTAATCATCCTAGCCCAAGTAGCTCCAATCAAATTGGAGGCACAAGTCATTCCATCACTTCTACTTTTCAAATTCCTATTGGAAGTCAACCTCAAGTTTAGGGGGAAACCACAAGTTGGGGGTCATAACCTAGTGTATGGGAAATTTATCCCTGGATTACAGTATCAACCTTGGAATTTTTCTTTCTAACGAAATCAACAACCGCCTGAGGGGAAACCTCTTCAAGTTAATTCTTTTGTACCCTCTAATCCTGGGAAACCATATCTAGGTTCTATGAATCCTACCTGGGGTCAAGGTTTTCAGTCTAATTCTCCTTCCCAAGGAAGCTTACCCAATAAACAACCTCAAGTTGGCTACTTGACTCAAAACCCTCCACCACCGAATTTGACAGGACCCTCTAACTATCTACATACTACTTATGGTCCTATTGGTATACCTATGGGACTACCTCCTCAGAATTACCAGTTTCCTCAAGCAAATAGACAATTATCGTTTCTTTCTACTTTTGATTTACCGGATTTGTCTAGGATTTTGAATGATCCTATCTTTCATTCTCCTTATTGGCCGGTGTTATAACCCTAAATTGCACCACACATGCTTACCTGGCATCAGGCCAACTCATATCCATTCCTTTCCAAATCCATGCTGAATAAACTCTTGAAAATCCTCTTAAAACAAGTGGCTCGCGCCCTAACCCATTACTGGGCACATTGGAACGCTGGTAGACCTTCTACTGCACGTGTTGGAATGCTGGCTGGCCCACTACATCCCGCGTTTACCTAACAAAGCACAAAAATAGGAAAGTTTCTGACGGGACGAAAAGATTTGGGTCAGTTAATTGGAACTCCCAGCCATGCATGGCCAAGAGTTCGTCCAAAACCCTAGCTCCTTCTAGCCTATAAAAGAATGGGTAGGGGTACTATTTGGAGGAGGAAAAAGATAGCAAAGAAACTCTACCCAATTGCCGAATCCATTTGTCCCAACCCTTTATCCTTTCCCCAAGCTTAAGGAGAATTAAAGAAAAGAAGTTGGAGGACAAAGAAGAGGAGGAGCCCAGGATCAGGATCGAGGAATGGTGGTCGGTCTCTATCATTATTGTAAGTTGATTCATCTTGAGATTAATAAAAAAAATACTTTTCCCGTCCCAATGCACGAGTGATATATATTTTATTTGATTTATGCTTAGTCTCTAACCCTTAGGTAGAAGAATAGCATGCATGCGTAGTGTTTTGTCTTGATTGCAGGATTGTCTTTGGAAGGAGCAGTGAGAGCAAGCAGACAAAGCGCAACGGAGGATCTACATCAAACGTCGATAAAAAAGGTTAGTAGGTCTTTTCCATGCTTGTGTGTGAAAAAGGGGTTTGAGTGTTGGGGTGATAGGTGAAAAGTGAGTTCTTGAGGGTCATGATCTGCATGCAAGTTTATCCCTAGCTTGTTAGTCCGTAGGGTATTATTTCCCAACAACAGAATTGGCGACTCCACTGGGGATAGTACTCTTAGGGTTTCCTGATTTTATTGAGGTTTTTTGGGTAGTTCAAAGAATTATATTTTCTGCTTCTTTGTTTGTCTGTTGTCTGTTAGGTCAGAGATAGCAGGGAACCTGGTTATTAATACCAGCTTTTCCTTGACTTTGCTTGACATTTATTATCGGTACACACAGAGGTACACGTGGCCTATAGAAGGCCTGCCCACGTGTAACCCACGCCCTAACCTTCTACAACCTGCGTTTGAACGCTTGCTGCAGAGGTTTCAGTAGCGTGTAGGGCTTAGAGAGCTTAAGAGGCAGTCTCCTCTTCCCTGTCAGAATTTTACATTCTCAGGGGGCTTTCTGGATCCTGTCTAGGTCTTGCTGGTTTACAGTCTTGTCTCAGTCTTCTTTATTATGATTGTCATTTTTTGCATTTAGTTTCCTTTTCTTTTAAAAAAGAAGCATCCAAGCCTTTAAGAGACCCTGGTTGTCGATACCAGTGGCCTTTTTCAGGTCTGGGTTGCCTGTGTTTTGTTTTGTCTTAGCATTTATACAGACCCGCAGCCTGTTTAGGTTTAGCTCGCGGGTACCCGCGTGCTGTTATAGCTCAGCACGCGTTTGCACGCGTGTTGTTTCAGTGACAGTCGCGGGCTTGATTGGTTGCTTTTCAGCCTGGGTGGGGTAGTCATCCCCTCCTGTGGTGAGAAGTGTTCCTCTCAGGGGTTTGAGTCTGGGACTACACAGTTAGCAGGTTAGGACCTCTTATCCTTAGCCTGTGTTTTTCTTAGTTGATGTTTTGATAGAAAAGACAAAAGAAAAAATATTGTTTTATGGTTTTTAGACAAGTGTTAGAATTGGTGCTTTCTTGATTGCCTTTGTGCATCTTTGCTCTGGTTCTTTGCGATCTGCGCTTTAAGCCATAATTTTATTTTGTTTTCTTGGTTTTTGTGCTTGTCGGCATTTTCCCTTTATTGCTTCATTTTGCAATTAAATAAAAAAAAATTCTCTTTTTTCATTTTCTTCTTTGTTTGAAGGTTGTGTTGTTGCATTAGTAGCTAGGAAGAAATCTTTTTTCATAAGTTTTTGCATGAAATCTTAGAAAATTCGAAAAGAAAAAGAAGTCTTTCTTGTTGAAAAGTTGTTGGTTTTTGCATTTTTTGTAAAAAAAAAAATTTCCAAGCATTTCTTGTTCATTTTTCTTTGAGTCTTTACACACCATCAGTTTCACCTTCATACCTTGTGACGTAAAAATCCCATTAAAAGTAACGCTAATTAAAAACTATTAGACTTTTTGTTTGTAGGGTTCATACACTAGCTCAGGACTAGGGCCTTGGAATAGGTTGGAAAGTAAATTCTCCAAGGCCACTCAAACCAAACATTGGAGTCTGTCATAGGGAGTGTAGAAGTCCAGTTACGGAAAGTTATCCGGGACCCCCCTCTAAAACAGGGGCTAAACACGAGGTCGCGTAAGGAAAGGTAGCGGAGATAACCCCTCCAAAGATGGACCGAGCATAGTGGAGAACACATATCGAGGATTTGTTGATGGATTCCTTCGTTTTCATTTGCCACAGAGCTTCGTGGGTCTCGAATCCATTTGAGGTCCTCAGTTGTCTTCCGGACCATTTGCTCTCGATACCCTTGACATGTTTCGGGCTTGATACCCTGCTCATTGTGGTCTACCCGACTATCGACTGTACCCACCTGGTGACTGTTCACGTGCTGGAACACCTACACACATAAGTTTCTTTGGAGCCGGGAGTCAAGGAACACCTGCGCAAACTCAGCCGGTAGGTTAGTCACCATTTGTTTGGAACGGGACGTTTGGTAATAACACTTTCGCATCTACTACTTTCCCATCTAGGGGCACACCCATTTTTGGACAGTCTACTTCGGTACAGGGTACTATTCCTGCACCGGGGGCACATATACAAGGACCTTGGAACTCAGGACAAGGGTCCGTTCCTTTCTCTGGAATTTCGTTCTGGGGTAATTCTTTCCACAGTCAATGGAACCCCAGACAAACTTCTATGCCTATCCCAGCAGGAACGGCATGGAGTAATCCTTCCCAAAGTCTGTCAAACACGATGAATGCCCAACATCCTATGTCCTTTATGGGGAACCAACCAATTATGTCTCCTCAGATGCAAAACCCTTATGCTGGTCAGGGCCATGGTTTCTACCAGAACCCGGGCCAGCAGCCAAACTTTTCCTGGCAACCTGGTGCCAGTCAAACTCTAGGACCCTTTTATCCAGGCTATCAACAGAAACCAAAACTACCATTCTTGGCAACATTACACTTGCCACATTTGACACGGTTGTTAAATGATCCTATCTGTCACGATCCGCATTGGCCTCCTATGCCAACGAAGTTTCCTTCGGACATTCCAAAGTTTGAGGCCAAGCCTAACGAAGATCCAGGTGATCACGTGACTACATTCCACCTTTGGTGTTCATCTAACTCACTAAAAGATGACTCCATCCAGTTGCGATTGTTTCAACGCACTCTTATTGGGAGTGCCACGAAATGGTACATAGAGCTTGATCGTTCACAATATTCTTCTTTTGGCGAACTGACAATGGATTTCCTTAACCATTTTCAGTTACCTGTGAGATATGACGTCGGCACAGAGTTGCTATCCAATTTGGAGTAGACGATAGCGGACCACATCTCTGATCATATCCGAGAGTGGCGACGCCGAAAGAGTCTAATCAAAGTACCAGTTCCAAAAGCATTCCTGCTTGAGTGGTTCCTTAAGTCTTTAGTACCGCAATTATCCAAAGACGTCGCAACTTCGGGGGTTTCTCCGAAGAAGATGCCATCATGAGGGCTCAACAGTTTGAGATTATTTATTCTCAGTCTGGTCTATTGTACAACATTCTGCTGGATGCACCACGATCGATACTGGATAAAACCAGACAGAGAGCCGGACCACATGCCAACGGTATCATTGGTTCGATACAAACTAAGCCCACTGAGCAATTGACAAAACAATTGCAGCAGTTATCTATACAACACTCAGCGGCCAGCCAGACTACTGCTTTGGCTGCTCCTCCTACCCAAACATCGGAAGTACACTCCATACAGACGACTAACCCAAAGGCCACCCAGCAGCCTGAAGGGAAGAAAAAACAACGCAAGAAGGGTAAGGGGGATAAGAAACCCACTGATAATGTTGGCAAGGGCACCACGAAAAAGTGGAAGGCAAGGTATCCGTGCAACTTATGTGCAGAAGACAACCCAACCCATCTATGTCCTCGACTTGCGGAGGCCCAAAAGTTTGTCACACAAAAACAACAGGCTGTGTTGACTAATCACTTTCAGCATGGGCAAAATTTAACTCAAGCCTCTACAAGTGCCGAAGGGGGCAGCCAAGAAAACAACCCTCCCCCAAACAATTCCTCTTCCGCGAACATATATATGGTTAAAAGTGATTCTTTACTAATGACTAGAGCGCACGACTATAGTAAACCAAGTGCCTCTGAGAAGGGCAAAGAAGCCGAGATCCCATCTCTTCCTCTACAGATCGAGAAGACGTTGGGTGAAACAATGACACACATTCCAAAAGGTGCGTTTAAGCGAGCTTCTCACAATCCAAATGCAAGGGCCGCCCAGAATTACTCTGTGGTGGAAGATTTATCCCAAACTCCTTGTGCTATGTCCGCTTTGGAGGTACTCCAAAGTTGCCCCGCTCAAAGAAAAGCCTTGTTGACTTCTTTAGGCTCTACTGAGATTTGTAACTCGGGTACCATCATGTTAGATACGACTGACTTGAAACCTCGTATGCCTTACCACGTCGCGTTTTAGATAGTAGTGGCTCATCCGACGAAATGTTTTACACGAAATATCTTCCGCGCAGTGGTCGATGAGGGTGCTTCGACTTGCATTATGTCGTTAGCATGTTGGAAATCCATTGATCAGCCTGAGTTGTCTCCATCACCTACTCTCCTCACTGCGTTCGACGGTCGTTCTTTCCGACCACATGGCATCATTCCTTCTTTCCCTGTGTAGTTAGGAGGGAAGACCGTGTGCATCGAAGTAGAGGTAGTCGATGCCCCCATCGACTACAATCTCTTGTTAGGTCATAGTTGGACTTATGCTATGCAAGTGGTGGTCGCTACATTTTTTCGAGTCTTATTGTTTCCACATGAAGGCCGAATAGTGACCATTGATCAGTTGTCCTTCTCTCGACCTGACCCAGCCTTGGGGGCATCCATGGTTCCCATGATAGATAATCCTCAAGCCGGTGTCATTAACATAGGATTTTGTTTGTGTCCATCTTTGATGGGTACCTTCGATTACCCACCCCCTCATGGCGATGTCAAGTTTATATCGACTCACCACAAGGCGGAGATTTTTCACATTTCGTCGTTCCGCACGACTTACTTTCAGGATCCATGGATTCTTCCTTCCCCATCAGCCACGATGGATGAGACAGGGCACATTGGCATGTCCATACCCTTGTCGGCCGCTGAAGTAGCGTACTCTTTAGTCCAGCAAACTTCATCTACTCCTGATCTGATATCCGCACAGGAGTTGGATCCACTTCTTGAGCCTATCTGGGATCAGGGTTCTCTTGCTACCACCGATTCGTTAGACTTAGCCTTTCCTTCTGACTAAGTTGTAATCGAAGCAATGACGAGTCCAGACAGACCTTGGGAGGATCTTCATCACATATCATATTTCCTCCCAGAGTTAAGCCGAATTGAGGCTGGAGAATTCACTATCACCATGACGGGAGATCAACCATGTCCCATTAACCTCTTAGCTACACAGGAGATTTATGCTAAGGGGAATATGGCGACTATCGCTGCCACTATACCTATCAACATCTCTCGAAACCCTGGCATCGTGGAGAATGTCTTCGTCGGAGCGGATTTCTCCCCCGAAGAGATTCAGATTTACACGGATCTTTTCAAAGAATTCCGCGACGTTTTTTCCTAGTCTTATGAGGAAATGCCAGGCATCGATCCGAAAATAGTTGAACATGAGATCACTACGTATCCTGATGCTAAGCCTGTTCGACAGAAAATTCATCCAGTTAATCCTAGGAAAGAAGCAGCCATCAAAGCCGTGGTTGAGAAATTTCTCAAGGCAGGGTTCATTTACCCAATTCATTTGACTCAGTGGGCGTCAAACCCTGTACAGGTCGATAAAAAACAAGGCACGATTCGGGTATGTACTGATTTCCGTGATTTGAATAAGGCATGTCCAAAAGATAATTATCCAACCCCATTCATCGATCAGATCATTGATGAGTGCGTCAGTTGTGAAGCCTTTTCGTTCATGGATGGCTTTTTGGGCTATAACCAAATCCAAATCAAACCTGAGGACCAACATAAAATGACATTCATTTGTCCGTGGGGTACATTCGCCTATCGTAAGATGCCTTTTGGTCTCAAGAATGATGGAGCCACTTTCCAACGGGCCATGTATTTTGTGTTTCATGACCTCAAACATATAGTCGAGGCCTATCTAGATGATTTAGCATCATGCTCTCGCAAGCGAAAGGATCATCCTATGCACCTACGACTAATCTTCGAACGTTGTCGCTACTTCAGAATTCACTTAAATCCCAACAAGTGCAGCTTTTGTGTCACGTCAGGATGTTTGTTAGGTTTCATTGTTTCAACAACAGGGATCATGGTAGATCCTCTTAAGGTGGAGGCAATAGTCTAGTTTCCCCCCCCACGCACAATCTTACAACTGCAGAGTATTCAAGGCAAGGCGAACTTCTTATGACGCTTCATCGCCAACTATGCCGAAATCACCAAGGGATTTATGCGTTTACTGAAGAAAGATGTTCCCTTTTTCTGGGATGAAGCCTCTCAACGCTCTTTCGACACATTAAAACACGCTCTGACAACCGCACCTCTGCTACGGCCATTGAATTATAACCAGGATTTCCTATTATATCTGGCTACCGCAGAGTCAACCATAGGCATGGTTTTAGTTCAAGAAGATGATTCATTTTCTGAATACGTGATCTACTACCTAAGCCGAGGCCTCATAGGACCAGAACTGAATTATACCCATCTAGAAAAACTTGTGTTGGCAGCAGTTCATGCTGTTCAACGGTTCCGTCACTGTGTTCTGTTTCACAAGACCACCGTCGTTGCCATCATGAATCCATTCCAGTACATGTTGACACGACGAGTTATCGGCAGAAAAATCAGTAGATGGATGGTCGTCCTCCAAGAATTTGACTTAGACTTCGTTTCGGCAAAGTCCAAGAAGTCAATGGTCTTCGCAGAACTTATTTCGGAACTTCCAGTTGAGTCAGGTGACGTTGTGCCTGAGGAATCTCCTATCCGGGGGGATATGTTTTTGATCAAATCGTCAGACCCCTGGTATAGAGATATACTGATCTATCTCTAGACTTTGAAGTGCCCCACCTCTACTTCTCATGATGAGTGTCGGTGGATACTCCATCAGGCCAAGAACTATCTCATACTCAATGATACATTGTATCAGAGAGGTGTAGACTGTATCTTGCGTCGATGCCTCACCCATGAGGAGGCCGTCATAGTTCTCAATGATTGTCATACAGGAGCTTGTGGCGGCCACTTATCTGGGTTGGCAACAGCCCAAAATATTTTACGAGCAGGTTACTTCTGACCCACACTTATGAAAGATTGTATCGAGTTGGTCAAGAAGTGTCATCCATGCCAAATCTTCTCACGGAAGATGAGGGCACATCCAACTCCTATGTTTCCTGTCATCACAGTTGGCCCCTTCACCAAGTGGGGGATTGATTACACTACATGCAACCCCCCATTAGCAAGGGGGCACCGCTATATCATCATAGCTGTCGACTACTTCACTAAGTGGGTCGAAGCTATGCCAACGTTTAAAGATGATGGAGAGACTGCAACCCTCTTCTTATTTAACCAGATTATAGCATGGTTCGGCGTCCCGAGAGAGATTGTCACTGACCATGGTAGTCACTTTCAGAACCAAATGATGTCTAAGTTAACATCAAAGCTTGGGTTACGGCAAGAAAATTCCTCACCTTACTATCCCCAAGCCAATGGGCAGGTGGAAGCTGTTAACAAAACTCTCAAGACGATGCTACAACGAACTATCAACTCAGCCAAGTCAAATTGGCATTTGATGTTATACTCGACATTATGGGCTTACCGAACCTCAGTTAAGACTGCAACCAGTTTCTCACCTTTCCAACTCGTTTACGGGCTGGAGGCAGTCTTGCCCATCGAATGTCAAATTCTATCTCTAAAATTGGTCGTACAGTTATTGCCAGACACTTCTCTACTTGAAAAACAGTTAGTACACCTTGAGCAGCTTGATGAACAGCGTCGCGATGTGGCCCTGGCCAATGAAGCTCATAAAAATAAGGTCAAATGTCAATATGATAGGTCCGTTCGTCCTCGATTTTTCTCTGAAGGTGACCTTGTCCTGGTTTACGACCAAGATAAGGACCCCCTGGGGGTAGGAAAGTTTAAACCCATGTGGTTCAAACCCTTCATCATTAAAGAGGTTTTAAAAGAGGGCGCTTATCGTCTGGTTGATTTTGAAGGGAATGCTTTGGCGGAGCCTAGAAATGGGCTCTACCTCAAAAAGTATTACTCATAGCATGGTCACTATCGGTAACTTTTTGTAACATATGTATAGTCTTTTGCACTATTACTTTTTTACGTTTCTTTTGGGAAAAACATGTTATGGACATGTCATTGATGTTATCTTTCGTCAATATGGTAGATGTCAAGTGAGTCCGAGGTGTTTGTTGGGTTTGCGGACGGTGCTAGTAGACACACGAGGAGGCTTGCCTCCGCAACTTGGGTAATCTTTACACCACAGGGTCAGTTGTTGTCTTCCGGAGGGGTATGCTTAGGTGACACCACGAATAATGTTGCTGAGTATAGTGCAGTTATTGAGTTTCTTCGTGACGCTTTGTCATGGGGTGTCTCTCATCTCCGGGTCTATCTAGACGCTCAACTAGTTGTGTCACAGCTAAATAGAATATACTGAGTCCACGATCTGACTTTACACCGACAATTCCTTAGGGTACGTCTCTTGGAATGCAACTTTGATTATATTACATATTTTCATGTTCCTAGGAGTTTAAATCAAATCACAGATACTCTAGCTAATCACATTTTAGATTGGCATCGTGCTCACACATAAAAAGATCATGATCATACACATGTAAATACATTTTTGTACACATAATCCATAAGACACAAAAAAGAAATAAAAAACCATATATAAACATGATAAAATCCCCAGAGTACATAGATGGGCGCAAGCGCCTCACAAGTGGGAACCATAATGAGTCACTGGGCTTATGCCCTAAAAAACTATATACAATCAGGTGCTCATGGCACATAAAAAGTTTACAAGTCTGCTCAGGGCCTGTGGGCCCTGTTATAATCATGTACAGCCTGGGCTAAACGCCTAAACAATCAGACCCATGTCCGAGGTGCCCCCACAACATGAGTCTGCATAGAGGGCG
>ML778032.1:1574093-1626261 GCA_009831015.1 Picea engelmannii
AAAGGGGGTCTTTTGGCTCCAGAGTCAATTTCCAAATCAGTAATGGTGATAATGAGCTGCCAGCTTCTATTTATAGACTTTTTGGCCTCTTTTTGTCACTTTTTTGGGCCCCTTTATCAGTTTCTTTATACCAAAAACCATTTTGATCGGCTTAGGAGTTATATGGGAGGGATTTGATTAGGTATTGGGACATTTTTCATTGAGTTTCAAAAAATAAAAAAAATATCTATTGACGGTCCATAATTTTATTTTATTTTCAAATGTCAACTTGAACATATAGGGTAGGATTTCATCCCGACTGTTGCATCTCGTTGCCTTTTGTTCTTATGAAATAGGATCGATCCCATATGGTTATGGCGCGAAACTATCATAACTGCTCTAGAAGTGTCGCAACTTTGTGGTAGAGCTTACCAAAACATGGATGCCCTAGGTAGGTCCTGGTTGCATTATGGTGTCCATGTCGTTTCTAAACAACACTGTAGGCTCAGGAGTCCGTATAGTCTTTCCCAGATACGAGTTTGAGCCTCATTCGCATGGGTCTTTTTCTCTCTTTGTCTTACCCTCCAGACTCCCAAAACATAACGGGTCTCCTTTTAATCCCTTTTCAGACCCTCTAAACATGAAAAGATTGTTGAGCGATCTTGTGACCCTTCACGCTCGTTAAACTGAAATTTGAAGTCATGTCTATCCGGCGGTAGTTTACCCCTTTTTCGGTCCAGATGGTCAACTGTACGAACAAAGGAATACTCTATTGAATGTCCATTCTCTAGAAGAGTATCCTCAGGTATAATTTTATTCCTTTTTCGGGCCTGAGGGACTAAATTTACGAAAAGGAAACCCCCCCGGAGTCCATAGTTAAGCTCTTTTCAAACTCCCTAAAATTGAAAAGATTGYCGAGTGACCTTATTCTTTCACACTCGTTAAAATGGTCCAGAAGAATATTCCTTACGGAGTCCATAGTTAATCTTTTTTCAGACTCCTTAAAATTGAAAAAATCGCCGAGTGATCTTGTCCTTTTCACACTCGTTAAAATGGTTTTGAATTGGCATTTAGTTGGTGCTAGTTTACCCCTTTTTTCGAACCAACTAGACTATTGTCAAAAAAGGTACCCCAACGGAGTTTCCTTTTATGCTTTTTCAGACTCTCTAAATATGAAAAATCAATGAGCTTCCCTTCTCTGGGCTCGTTAAACTTACATCGAAGGACGTTACCATTGTGTGTTCTATCAACTGCATTTGCATCCTTTACCCATCTGCTTAGTAACAATTTGCCTTTGCGTCTTAACACGTTTGGCCACTGGAGGATTTTTCCCGAGTATCATTTCCTAGAACATCAATCTTGTCCTTGTGCCTTGAGCTTGTATGTTTGTTGTACTCGTTCCTCCATTGTAACATAATATTCCTTTATTCTTTTTTCCAAATCAACAAAAAGAACAAAAAAAAAAAACAAATATACCCCAAAAAGAGGATGGGAAAAGTATTTTCTTTATTGGCATCATCATGAGTCACCCTTGGATAAAGCACATATGTCTGTTTGATTAATCAAACTATGGGATGTAGTACAACCTTAGGAAGATTTTATCGCTATACAGAATTGTGTCCTCCACCATTTGGTTACTCTTCCAAACATATGGAGAGTTTGTGTTGCCTTCTGCTTCGTAGACTTATGATTAACATATGTGCTACCTGAGTCTTATCACTTGTCGTGCTATTATCCAAGGGAAGTTTGTCACTAAGCCTGAGTTGGCCACTCTGCAATATGTCTCTTGTCCGCATACCCGACCATCCTGAACGTCCAATCAAGTCTTTGTTCGAAATCACTGACGCCTTCAGTCCGATCATCAAGATTATCAAGTCCATAACCGACGAGCCATCGAAGACCTCTGGGTAGTGCAGTCGTACACTCATATTACACTCCTACCCGAGTTTAGAAGATTTTGAAGTTGTTGCTCGAGCTCTGAAGTACAACCATTAGGCCGAATCAGCTTCTCGGAGATGGATACTTTATATGTATATCTTTCTGATTTCGAGATGTAGCTCCATTGTGTATTGTTCGCAGCTACTCTTCATAGTTGTTTGACATCGATCTACAGTGTATTTGATTGGTAGCCATGGTTCTATTTTATCCCGAGCATGGGTATGCCCGCCTCGGTGAGACATTTGATATTTTTTGCAGATGGCACCTCCTGATTCCTGATTCCTGGGCTCACTCATTCATCATATCAATACAGATTGGTAAAGATTGGTAATGTATTTTGGCCATTAGATGCTCTTCTGACATCACACATTAGGGGGCATCTGTTATAACCCTAAATTGCACCACACATGCTTACCTGGCATCAGGCCAACTCATATCCATTCCTTTCCAAAGCCATGTTGAATAAACTCTTGAAAATCCTCTTAAAACAAGTGGCTCGTGCCCTAACCCATTACTGGGCGCGTTGGAATGCTGGAAGGCCTTCTACTGCACGCATTGGAACGCTGGCTGGCCCACTACAGCCCGCGTTTACCTAACAAAGAACAAAAACAAGAAATTTTCCGACGGGACGAAAAGCTTTGGGTCAGTTAACTGGAAATCTCAGCCATGCATGGCCGAGAGTTCGTCCAAAACCCTAGCTCCTTCTAGCCTATAAAAGAAGGGGTAGGGGTACTATTTGGAGGAGAAAAAAGATAGCAAAGAAACTCTACCCAATTGCCGAATCCATTTGTCCCAACCCTTTAGCCTTTCCTCAAGCTTGAGGAGAATTAAAGCAAAGAAGTTGGAGGACAAAGAAGAGGAGGAGCCCAGGATCAGGATCGAGGAACGGTGGCCGGTCTCTATCATTATTGTAAGTTGATTCATCTTGAGATTAATAAAAAGAATACTTTTCCCGTCCCAATGCACGAGTGATATATATTTTATTTGATTTATGCTTAGTCTCTAACCCTTAGGTAGAAGAATAGCATGCATGCGTAGTGTTTTGTCTTGATTGCAGGATTGTCTTTGGAAGGAGCAGCGAGAGCAAGCAGACAAAGCGCAACGGAGGATCTACATCAAACGTCGATAAAAAAGGTTAGTAGGTCTTTTCCATGCTTGTGTGTGAAAAAGGGGTTTGAGTGTTGGGGTGATAGGTGAAAAGTGAGTTCTTGAGGGTCATGATCTGCATGCAAGTTTATCCCTAGCTTGTTAGTCCGTAGGGTATTATTTCCCAACAACAGTCGGTCATACCTGCCAAGTTACCATAAAAAATTCCTAATTTTGATGACCAATCAGGGGAAGACCCAAATAATCACGTCATGACTTTCCATCTTTGGTGTTCATCCAACTCTTTGATGGATGAATCCATTAGATTACTTCTTTTCCAATGAAATCTGACGGGTTCGACAACCAAATGGTACATTGATATTCCATGAGGATTCTTCAATGACTTTAACACTTTATCTATGGATTTCTTAACGCATTGACAATGACCAATCCGATACAATACAGGAACCAAAATTTTGAGTTCATTTAAACAATACTCATCCACTCACATTTCTGATCATAGTCATGAGTGGAGGAGGAGAAGATGCTTAATCAAAGTTACCCTTCCTGGTCAACTATTGGCCGAGTTTTTTACCAAGTCACTCATTAGTCCTATATCTCGTGATGTTTCCATGAGTGGTGTCATCACTGAAGAGCAGGCGATTAGTCATGCTCAATACTTGGATCTCGTTTATTCACAAACGAGCACACTATACGACTTGATCCATGATGCTCCTCGCCCGTCTACAAATCCAACCCCAATGCCTCCAGTAGCTTCTCATGCTACTGATGGCATGGTTGGCACTTTCCATGCTGAGACTCAGTCTAAACAAGCTAGTCATACCAATTCCAAGACTAATACTGCTAATGTACAAAATAATCCTTTTCCAACTCCTTCTCCTGATAAAACTTCTGAAGTTAATTCAGTTCAATCTACACCTACCGGTAAAAATAAAAATAAAAAGAAAGGGAAGGGAAAGAATAAGGAGGACAAAAATAATAATCAACAAACTGATAAACCCAAAACTCGGCCTACTGATGACAAAGAAAAGAGTAAACCTTATTATTCTTGTCTTATTTGTGGTGAGGATCATTATATGAAAGATTGTCCATGACGTGCTGAGGTTACTAAGTTACTGCAAGAGACCGGGACACCTCCTACACCTGTCGTTTTGTCACAACCTTTTCCTTCTCAGCAGCAGGACCAATTAGTCATTCATGACCAACCTTCTCTCTCTACCACATCTTATGTACTTATGTGTACTGGCAACCCCAAGAAGAACAAATTTGCAGTCGCTACTCGAGCCAAAGATTATTCACCTTTGAAAGAGAAAGTTGATGATTCACCACCTCCGTTGGTTCAAACTCCTCCATCAACTTCACCTCCCAATGGTCCTATTCATCTTGAACGACTGATTCTAGACACAGTTCTTCATCCTCCTCCTAATGGCATCGTTCATAAGTTGTCGTTTAATCCTCACGCACATGCTGCTCAAAACTATAGTATTGTAGAAGATCTTGCACAAGAACCTTTTGCGATGTCGACTCTCGAAGTCCTTCAAAGTTGTCCTATGAAATGAAAGGAACTGTTAAAGGCTCTTGGTGGAATTGATCCTACTAATAAGAACTTGATAATATTTGACTTGGAAGATCATGTTCCAAGGCTTCCTCCTCAATTAGCATTTTAGATACAAGTTATTGTGGAAAATAAGAATATGTGTTGAACCATTATTGACTAAGGAGCCTCGACTTGTGTCATTTCCATCACTTGTTGGAAGGACATTGGCTCTCCTACCCTTACCGAGTCACACAATACTCTTAAAGCATTTAATGGTACAAGATTTAAACCTTATGATGTTCTTCCTTTGTTATCTATTACGTTAGAAGGCAAAGTAGTTACTGTTGAGGTTGGGGTATTTGATGCACCTCTCGATTACAACCTTATACTTGGCCATAGTTGGATTGATTCCATGTGTGCAGTTGTTTCTACTCTTTTCCGTGTGATACATTTACCTCACCATGGAATTTTTTTTACTGTTGATCAAGTTTCCTTTTTTAATTTTGATTCTCGTACTAGTAATGTACCTTTCATTGTGAAAACACCTCCCGGTTATGAGAATGTCAGTGTGTGTCTCTTAAAAGATTCATCGTTAATGGGTACATTCCCCATTCCACCACCCTATATTCCTACTCCCTCTGTTGCCTCAATTAACATGATATCAACCATTGTTGGTGAAATACCTAAGTCTTATGACCCTTGGATAGTATCTAGCTCTGATGACTGTCTTCGTTACGGTGACAAAATGCCTTTAAGTCCAGTAGAATTGGATTATAAAGCTATTCAATCAGTGAATCCCTCTCCTCATTCTCTCTTAGATATGTCTCCAGATCCATTTAACATAGTCTTTCACACCAATGAAATGATTATGACAATCATTTCCGTGGAAGATACCTCATGGGACGATGAGCATCATCATTCTATTCTCTTCCTGTAACCCAAGACTATAGAGAGTTATCAACAGATTTTGGATCCGTCTACTATTGTTTATTTTTCCCCTGTTCCTGAACCAATACACAATTTTTTGTATCAAGGGAACTTGGGTAACATTTCATCCACCATCCCTTTAGATATTTCGATTAAACTTGGAGTTGTGGAAAATGTTCATATCGGTGCCTCATGTTTTGTTGATGAGGTCCATATTTATAAATCTCTTTTCCAAGAACTTTGTGATGTTTTTTCCTGGAGTTACGAAGATATGTTGAGCATTGATCCAAATATTGTTGTACATGATATTAAGACTTACCCAGACGCTAAAATCATTCGACAGAGACTTCGGCCCCAAGGGAAATTATCCAACCCCTTTCGTTGACCAGATCGTTGACAACTGTGATGGGAGTGAAATCTTCTCTTTAATGGATGGTTTCTCTAGCTATAGTCAAATCAATATTTTACATGAAGATCAACATAAGACTTCTTTTATCTACCCTTGAGGAACCTTCACATACCATAAACTACCTTTTGTTCTCAAGAATGCTGGTATGACTTTTCGGCATGCTATGTCTTATGATTTTCATGATATTAAGCACATTGTACAACCTTACCTAGATGATTTGTCAACGCATTCCCTGTGTCTTCAAGAACACCCAACACATTTACGGGCCATTTTCCTATGCTGTCGCTATTATCACATACAATTGAATACACATAAATGCGTTTTTTGTGTGGAGTCTGGATGAATTCTTGGTTTTATCGTTTCTACACATGGGATTAGGGTGGACCCTCTAAAGGTTGAATCTATTCTCAATCTGCCTCCTCCTTCTACTTTGCGCCAACTCCAAAGTTTGCAAGGGAAGGAATTTTTTTTACGTCGATTCATCCCCAACTATGATGAATTAATGAAAGGTTTTACTCGACTTCTTAAAAAGGGTCACGATTTTGTATGGGACAAAACTACCAACAAAGCCTTTGAATCTTTGAAACTTGATTTAACTTATACACCACTCTTATTTCCACCCGATTATAGTCAAGATTATTTCTTATACTTAGCTGCTTCAGACTCTACCATTGCTATGGTTCTAGTCTAAGAGGATGATGAACATGATGAACATGTCATCTACTATTTGATTCGGAGTCTCACGACCACCAAAACCAAATATTTGCATGTGGAGAAACTGGCCTTGGCAGCTGTTCAAGATGTTCAATGTTTTCGTCATTAGATCTTATTATGCAAAATCACTGTCATTTCCGATTGCAACCCTGTGCAACACATCCTTACTTGAAAATTGTTGGGGGGAAAATACTACAAATGGATAGTCATTCTCTAGGAGTTTGATTTGGAATTTGAGCGTGCCAAATCAAAGAAATCTTTGACTTTTTCCAAATTGATATGTGACCTTCCCTCTACTGAGACATAAACTGTGGAAGAGGATTCCTTGCCCGATGAGTCTATCTTTCTGATCAGTTCTAACAACATATGGTATGGAGACATTATCATTTATCTCCAAACACAAAAATTTCGGCCTGATCTTTCTAGTGTGGATCATCATCCTATTCAATATCAAGCCCATTAATACATTATCCTTTGTAATACCCTTTACCGTCGTGGTACTAATTCAATTTTTTGACAATGCCTAACCTATGATGAAGATGAGAAAGCTTTCAATGACTGTCATTCTATAGCATGTGGTGGTCATATGTCTTGGTATTCCATTGACCAAAATATCTTATGAGATGGTTACTTTTGGCTTTCATTAATTAAGGATTGCATTACTATCATCTAGAAATGTCATGCTTGTCAAACGTATAACAATAAGATCCGATCTCATCCTTCTCCTCTTTACCCTGTAGTTTCCATTGGTCCATTCACTAAATGTGGAATTAACTTCATGACATGTAATCCTGACTCAGCTGAGGGGCATGGATACATCATAGTAGATGTGGATTATTTCACTAAATCGACCGAGGCAATGCCTACATTTGATAATACCAGGAAAACTACAACATTGTTCATATTCAATCATATCGTTACTAGATTTGGTGTCCCTCAAGCCATCGTCACCGACCATAGTAGTCATTTTCACAATTTCATGATGTTTGAACTTACCAAGAAGTTGGGCCTTCGACATGAAAACTCAACACCTTACTATCCACAGGCCAATGGCTAGGTTGAAGTAATTAACAAATTTCTTACTACTATGCTTCGACGGATGATATGAATTCACAAGTCAAGATGGCACATGATGCTCTTCTCTGCATTATGGGCCTATCGGAAATCTGTTAAATCTTCCACAGGGTTCACACCTTTCCAGTTAGTATATGGTATTGAAGCTATTCTGTCGATTTAATGTGAAATCCCATCTTTGAAACTGGTTTTCAAACTTCTCCCTAACATCTCAGTTGAAGAGGAATGTTTCTTGTATTTGATGCAATTAGATGAGACTCATTGTGATGCTTCCTTAGTCATTGAAACTTAGAAGAAGCGTGTCAAATCTCAATATGACAAACATGTCAAACCACGTGTTTTTTCTAAGGGTGATTTAGTTATTCTCTACGAATAGGATCGTGACTTATTAGGGCCCAGTAAATTCGAGCCTATGTGGTGTGGCCCTTATATGGTGAAATGAGTGTTGGAGAGAGGGGCTTATGAGCTACTATATTATGATGGAATTCCTTTGAGTGAACCCATAAATGGGCTTTACTTGAAGAATTACTATGCTTAAACTATTTTTGCATGATGCTGTGTATTTTTAGTGTACTATACTCTAGTGTGATTTTTTATTTTTGTTCTTCCTTTTAGCTACTTACCTTGCATTCTGATTGTTTTCCATATGTCAGTGTCTTCGCTACCCTATATTGACTTTGTTGATGGTGCTGGTCGCAGTACTCAAAACCTAGCATCTGCTACATGGGAAATCTATGCATCTACGAATGAGGTGATCAGTCTACACAATGTTTGCCTTGGTCGTGCAACTAATAATATCCCGGAATACAGTGAAGTTATCAAATTATTAACTCACACCATTTCATTTGGCATCCGTCATCTTATTGTATGACTCGATTCATAGTTAGTAGTGTTGTAGTTAAGTAACATTTATTCCATATGAAATCCTACTTTGTTAAGGGTATACTTAAGAATTTGCCTCTTGGAAATACATTTTGATTATATCAAATATCAACATATTCTTATATGTCTAAACACATTGATAGATGCATTGGCCAATTATGTGCTAGACAAACATTTGAGACATTTATAAATACAAACACAGATTTGAAAAAGACAAGTAAGTCGGTAGGAACTTTATATTAATAATGATAAAAGTTACAAAAAGTGTTTTGTCCAAAGACCAAAATATCAAAAAGTGAAGCTCATAGCTTCATGTACAAAAGCATCAAGGATGATGCTCTTTGTAACAAACAACTGCTCATGCCACTCTACGGATCAGTCGACCAATAGATGCAGATACGCCAACTGTGTGGTGTTGATAGTGCCTAGGAAGTTCGTCCACTGTGGCATTAGGGATATTCATGGTTAATCCCTCTAGGTTTTGCTCAATCGCCTCGAGATCCACGGTGGCCACTCCTACTACAACACCTCTCTCTCCTCACCTTTGAATGGGAGATGATCCCGAAGGAAGATAAGGCCCCATGTATGCATTATTAAGAAAACTTGATTAGTCTTGGATAGATGACACAAAAAACATTTTATATAATTAAAATATAAAAAACATCTTATAATGAAAAAATTCCTTCTTACCTATGTCTCCCCACAGAGACCCCTCAGGAAGAGATAAGTCGGGATCCCCATGGAAATTCATCTCGACGTACACATAGTCCTCCACCATGATTAGCTGATTTCTCAACCATTGAAAGAAAACATCATCATACTTGACGATAGGCATGCCACCATGATGAGCCATTAGGTCCACCCACCTCTTCATCCATGGATCTTGTGGAGAAGGTATACCCTAATCCACTTGTAAGTGTAGGATGAGGACCCTCTCCAAGAATAAGGACACCAAAATGGACCCGTAACCAAAGTGTTTCAACCGACCATTTGGACACTTTGTCAGTTGCTTTTTCATGTTCTTCAAGAAACCCTCACAGTAGTTGAAGACCATGTGTTCCATGCAATCTATGGCATACTGAAAATGGATTTGCAAAGACACGTGGGGAGATACACTCCCTACCATTCGGGTAATGGTATAAAGGATGGTCCGCAATGGTAAATGTTGAGCATCTTTGATGGACACCTTGCCATTATGTGTTTTTGTACTTGGCACACAATGGTGAGAAACATAGTAATACATGGGTTCTCCTCCACCCCTTCTTCCCGAGAGTGATACCTGAGAGCCTTGGCGAGATAAACCCTTTAGAAATTAAATATCCTCTATGTCCAATGTGAGTGTATGCACACCCACGCGAAAGGCTTGTTCGTTCACATCCCACATGTGAACCATATACTATAGCAATCTCAGTTGGGATTTTATGCCCCGAATTTTGAAGAACTTGAGTAATACACATTGCTTAAGTGCCATAATTGTGCTTGGGTCATTCCTAAAAAAATAGTCTTCTTATTCATGCTCCTGTTCTCTCCACTCGAGCATTTTGACCAAGGAAAACCTGCCAAGTAACATCAAAAGAAGATTAAAACCAGAAAAAATCAATTCTTGGAAGTTTTTCTAGCTCATTATATCTTTTCAAAAGTTGAGTTACGGTCATCGCAGGGAAGTGATTTCATGCAGAGCGACGTTGTCGCACCCTGTCTTTGATCCCCCTGTGGCTATTCTAGATCATTGCAATTCATGATATTGTGGGATGATCTGAAAGCGCAGGTACCCCCAAAAAATCAACCCAAACTCAATAGCAAGCCAATAAAAACAAATTTTTAAACCATGAAAAGATAAATAAGTAGAAGATTACCTTTTTGACAGAGACAGTTTGTGAAATGATCCACCAGGCTATCTGGAATCGACAATTGAAATTTGTGAAGAAAAGAGGGTTTTGGGCACTATTTGGGTAAAATTGCAAATGAAATGGTAAAACGGTTGTTTTGCCCTATTTTATTGTTTTTTACCACATTTTATTGCAAAATTAAAATATTTTTTATATTTTACCCATGCCCTAAAGTCTAACAACTTTGCGAAGTGTTTTCTTTTACATATTAAAAGTTCTAAGGGCGAGACGTTTGAATGGGGTCCACCATTTTTTATTGTTTTTGTGTTTTTTTTCTTATGAACAGATGCTTTAATTCTTAATTCTTTCTCACGCTTGTGAAACCATGAGAATGCAATCGAGTAATCTTTTGTCATTTTTTTGAACTCGCATTGGTAATATGAAAAATGAACCCTATGGAGTATCCTTTAATCTCTTTTCAAGCTCCCTAAACACGAAAAGATAGCCGAGTGACCTTGTTCTTTTCACGCTCGTAAAATCATTTGAAGAAAACATTTGATGAGCGATATATTATCTCTTTTTCGGTCTCATCAAACTAACTTATGAAAAATGGCCTTTTGGAGTTCTCGTTAAGTGTTTTTCAAACTCTCTAAAACATGAAAAACCCCTGAGTTTTCTTTCTTTGGACTTGTTAAACAAGCATCGAAAGACCCATATGGGATTGAACCACTCCTTCTTAGGGTTCGTTAAAAATACTCCGAGGGACTCATCCGAAGGATGATATTACATCACAAGCATATGTTATCCTCCTCAAACTTGCGTAAAAATAAGGAGGAACTCACCAGAAATGGTGGGGGGAAATTGGGAAGAAATGTGTCGTTGTATTTGTGTTAGTGGCAGTAAAGTCTCTCTTGAACATGACACCCCCTTCATCACTGCATCCGGGTTGGGAAATCCATTTGTCTCTCATTTGACCATCCAAAAGTTCGTATGTTGGGTCCTCCTTTGAGTCAATGCTGCCAAGAAAATTGTCGTGTCATTCATATGTTCAAGAGAAGTCCAGCCTAAAAAAGCCTTCTATCGAGTCGACCATCTCCATTTATAAATTTTCTATCATGTCAACCTCCCCCGAGTCAGTTCCGAATCACTTCATACTCTGATCTACTTCAAATCTGTTACATATTTCGTGTCATTGATGGGGGATACATCAAGGCCCTCCTATGACAAGTCTTTTCCTATCGACTTCAACTCATTATCCAGGAACAAGACTTAGAAATAACATTCGTACCTTGGAACCTGCATACCTCAATGGTAGGTTTCCTCGCTTTCAATAATGGTTCACATCATTGGCCCTTGATTGGAAGATTCCATCGAGTGTTTGACTTCAACTCATTCATTCACATTCATTAGATTGTACTAGAGTACCTTGAGAGTCATTGACATCAATGGTGATTTCCATCACATTTGTTAACGGTTTTCATTAATGATCGGTAATCAAGTGGTTTCTACCATGTTCGACTCCGACACCTGTAATCACATGGCTAGATTCATACTTAGAGATGATGGAATTGAAAACCCTGGATCTCATCATATCAATCCAGGTTGCAATGGAGTATTCATAAATTTATACTGATACATAGATCCACTATGTATGTCTCGTGGCTATGTCCGAATTTGAATTCTTTTAGAGAATAGATCCACAGTGTATTCCTCGTGGCTATGTTGAATCATGATGACATGGATGCATAGTGTATGTTTAGTGGCCATGATTCACTTGACAGTTATGATTAGAGTCACTTGTAGTATGAGTTTGGGGATGCCTACCTCGGAAAAATGGTATATTATTATGAAGATGCTTGATTGTTTGTAGGTTCCCGATCGATGTGCTCCTTGTTTTCAACACACACATTCTACAAAGTATTCCAGCTGTCACATGTTCCAACTTCATACTTTGGGGGACATTCTGTTACACATTATTTTGGTAACCTTAGTGATCAACTGATGACATGTGCTTAACTCACTTCCATGTTCCCTGAAAATATTAAAAGAGAATTTCTCCAAGAGAAAAGTGGTTTTCTTTTCCTCGCTAAAAAACTATGACAAGGAAGATTGTCGCACCCTTCTCTGTGCTTGGGATGTGACGATGCTTGATTGTTGCACTCTATACCAAATATGGACTGCAACGTCGTCGCAGGTTTTCTGTGCATAGGGTGAGACGATGGTTAAGCAATGGAAAAGTCAAAATTCATGAATGTTCTAGAAGGAAATCTTCTAGAAGATGAGGTGGCCTCCGATCAGTTTGGATCTTACTCGCTTCTCTGATTTAGTGGGATCATCCTAATCTCCTCATCCATCCCTCTTTCACCCTATATAAATAATGGATCTCTCATGGAAAAGGCTAAGGTTTTCATATGCATGAAGAGTTCTGCTATAGATTATACTTGAGATAGCTTTGCTTTAGCTCTCTAAGTCAAATAGTGGATTTTCTTCATCAAAGGCATTGGAGCAAAGGTGTATGTGTTGGAGAAAAGATCCATTGAAAGGGATCTTGCAACATCAAGGCATGGGTTGTATTCTCCACTTTCCATTTTAATATAATGCAACAATACATTTCTTTCCTATAAAGGTGTCTTGGATTTTATTGTATAACTCCTTGATCTTATACATAGAATTCATTGGAATATATATATCTTTGTTCTCTCTCTCTTTGTTGTTTTGTGCTTCTTAAACAATTTCACCATTCCACAAATCCAAATATGGAGTGACAAGGACAACACTAACGAGGATCAAGCGACATTTAAAAGGTATGTCTCTCATTCCTCTCTAAACTAGTTTATATGACAATGAAGTCTAAGGTGAAGTTTGTATTCTGTCTTGTTTTGTTCTAGCTTCCTGTGGAAGTTAGGGAGATTAGTTTGTGTCCGCACTTACCAATTTTTTCGATAACAACAGTGCCTCAAATTTTCATGGTTAATATCTTCAAACTTCATGGAATGCCTCATTCTATTGTCTTTGACAGAGATCCAACTTTCACCAGCAATTTTTGGCAAGAATTGTTCAGGCTTCAAGGGACCCAATTGCATCTCAACATCACCATACTGGTGGCCAAATTGAATTTGTCAACAAGTGTTTGGAAACATATTTGCGATGTTTTGTATCCGACAGAAAAAATCAATCGGCTCAATGGTTACCCCTAGTTGAATGGTGTTACAACACATCTTACCATACAACTACTCGCATGACTCTTTTTGAAGTAGTCTATGGAAAAAATCCATCGCCGCTTCTTTCATACATGCTATGTGTCTCGAAGGTTCAGGAGATTGAAAAAAATATTATAGTCGGAGAGGCCATTCTCTGTACCCTAAAAAAAAAGTTAGTCATGGCTGAGAATCGCATGAAGCAACAAGAAGATCAGGTTCATTTTGAATGTTAACTTACTAAAGGGGATTAGGTGTTTCTTCATTTGCAACCTTATAAGCAGACTTCACTCAAAGATAAACATTGTCAGAAACTTGCTCCCTAATTTTATGGCCTACCAGTTAGCTCTTCCTAGTGATTCTAAGATCCATCCTATTTTTCATGTCTCATTCTTAAAGAAAGTGATTGGAACTAAGTGCCAAACTCAAATTAGTCTCCCTGAGTTGTATGAATAAGGTTTCATTTGGTTACAACCACAAGCAAGATTGGACCAACGAGAGTGTCATTTCCATCAACACACCATCAAGAAAGTGTTATTTTAGTGGAAATATACAACTCTAGAATATGCCACCTGGGAGCCAACTACCATTCTGCAACAATTTCCTCATCTCAAGACTTGAGGACAAGGTTGTTCTTCAAGGGGGAGGGGATGTTAGGGACCTAACCTCCCTAACCCTTCACGTAGGTAGAATAATATAGTGTCCATGTAATAAATGCCAACATTAGTTAATCAGGCCTATTTAATAAATGTGAACAAGTCAATGTAAGAAGACCTAATAAAAGCTTTCACTTCTAGAAAAATCTTCCTTCATAATGTTCTTTAGAAGATAGAATTAGTATAAATAAGAGTAGGAGGGATGATCAAGCCTTGTCTTGATAATTATTGTAATAGAGTGTTTCTTTGTTGGAGTTTTCCCCCTCGAAAAGGCAAGTGAACATTACTTTCTATCAATAAAGGTATCATTTTTTGTTGTGATTCTCTACCTTTTGTTGTTTCGTTATTATTTTCTACATTATTTCTATTTTTTACTTAATAAAATAGATATAGTACGTAATACTTAATGAATGATAATAATTTTCATTATTAATAAATGTTTAGAAAATTAATAATTATATATATATATATATATATATATATATATATATATATATATATATATAAACTTTAAATCTACATTAAAAATATTAAAATACTTTAATATGAGAAGTAGATTTAAACCTTTTACATTCCTATATAAAAATTTAAATTCTACTCATTAATCATAAAGTAGTCACAACTATCATCTATATATGTACACCAGCAATGAACATTTTAATTGGTAACATGATCCAATAAAATATTAAGATGAAATTACAAATTAATTAAACGAGGACAATTATATATGCCACTAATGTAAAAATTTAAATTCTACTCATTAATCATAAAGTAGTCATAACTATCATCTATATATGTAGACCAACAATGAACATTTTAATTTGTAACATGATCCAAGGAAATATTAAGATGAAATTAAAAATTATTTAAACGAGGACAATTATATATGTCATGATAGGGGTATAATCATTATGATATATTATCAATTCAATTCATTACAAAATATTTATGCTAAAAAGACACGTTTCATGTTATTCAAATATAATTATTTCAAGCTTCCGAGGGGCAGCGCAATTGGCAAGTGTCATGAAAATGAAGTTCCATGAGGTTTCGAGTTCAACTCCCTCCGACTTACCTTGTGTATTGATTCCTCCAGACATTATATATATATATATATATATATATATATAATCATTTCAATACCAATATAATTTCTTAAGAAATTCAATGCAAAGACATTATATGAATTAGTGGATATTGGTGGGTATTCACATATTTCATTGATTTGGAATGGTTTTACATATTGAAAATTAAATTTGCAACATATTTTTGAGTATTTTGTTTGTGTTTTCTAAAATATTTGATTAAGTAGTCTATCAAATACATAGAAATACATAGCGAATGTATTAATATTTGTAACCATTTAAATTTGATTTTAAATAATAATTTAATAATGATAATAATAATATATACAAATAAATATAATTTTATAATTCAAATATTAATATATTTAAAAACTAATATATTTTTATTTTACCTTGAAAACTACATAACTATAAATCTAGATGCAATTATAAATATACCAAGGTTTTAAAGGAATTCATAAAATAATATGCTATGGTTTTAAGAAATCAGTGGCTAAATATGTTTTTTTGCATGAGTGTCCTCAATTGACATTAATTGTAGTTGATTGAAATGATCTCTCACGGGATTTTAGTTGGAGCTGATAATGAGAGATAAAGGTGACATTTCCATGAGAGAAAAGAGCTAGGATTTTGTAATTCACGGTTGGTAGGTAATTTTTAAGTAATATGTATATTTTACTATATAATATAATATAATTAATAAATTAATTATATATATTATAATTAAATAAATATTTTTTATTATTGAAAATAAAATTTAATCATCGTTCAAAAAACTCAATATCTTCGAATGAAAGAAAAAAACCACATATCTTCAATTTTGTTCGTTTACTTTTCATCTTCATATTCATTTATGTTTGGTTATGTTTTTATTTTTGTTTATTTAAAAGTGAGATAAAGATTACATCTTTTATCGAACAATTATTCGAATTATTCGATATTGTATTCAACTAAAACATATTATAATATCTCTATTATGCTAAATTTGTTTTTTTTAAAAGCTAAATAAAAATTAATAAAAATTACTAAATTTGTATTTAAAATTCATTACCATTTCAATTTAATCTATTTAAATAATATTTATAATTCATTACCATTTCAGTTTGATTTATTTAAAAAAAATTAATTTATTATCTAATTTGTATTATATAATAATCTCTTTCTAGCTTATGGTAGGGATTTAAATTGAACCTATAATCTTTAAAGAGAAAACAAGTGTTCTTAATCATTAGGTTCACTTATATAATGTAATTAATATATGATAAAAATGAATATAATTTCAACTTGTAGTTTTCAAATTAAAATTTCAAATTTCAAATTTCATATATATATATGAAAACTATGCTCTACCATACTAGAAACCAAAGCTTAATTAGTATTTAGCAAACAACTATATGATGTTTGAGAAAACCTAAGAAACCAGAGCATATAAATGGAAACTACGAGAACGATATATTTGTAGAAGTCTAACATTATGGAATTTTCATGTATGATCCTCTAAAGAGTGCCCTAAACATAAAGCATAGAAAGAGACTAGAAAAAACAAAAAATTTGGGCTACTATCACTGCCAATGGTCTCATTTTTGCATATGTTTCGGTTCCTTTTGGGCCTACTACTATCTTTCTTTTCCCAAGACATTTCCCTCATCAATAATGACCAAGTTAGCACTTGTTCTCTGTGATTCAAGGAATTTGGTGACATCAACCAAGTTCCCATCCTTCTTTGCATCCCACTTTGACACCCATAAGCTAATGTTAAAGCCAATTCTACAAAGAACCGTGAACCCGAGTCTATTTAAAGTCTCAGATTACTTATCTTCCACATCCTTCATAGACAAGGTGACCTATGTTTTTGTTAGCCAATAAAACTCCATTTCGCGAAGTGTACCCAATATCCCTCACCCATTCTTGGAACTCCTTTTTTATGATCGTTTTCAGGGTCTACAAGTTTCTAGTCTAAGCTATGTCTTCCAACTCCTTAATATTCTATTGATTTTTGGAAGGGATGCTACTAAAATATATTTTCTTAGCTTGTTCGACTCCATGCTATTTTCCATTGCCTCCTAACTCGATTTGACTCCTATTCTAGGCACGTTGATCTTGCATCACCTTTCCTTTAGCAGCTCACTTGCTTGTCTATGGTTGGTAGATGTTCTTCTAGTTTCCTATTGGCACTATCCACTCCACCCATGTTCCTTCATTGGATTCCATTCTAAGCCTTCTGCGAACCCCTTAAACTATCGTGGGAGCCCCTCTGGTTTGATGAAAGTGTTACACACCCTGGAATCTCATCTCACTTACCTCCTCGAGATTCACAAAACACTCTCTCATTCACCATTGCCAAAAGGACTGCACCCAAACTTCCTTGAGTAGGGAGAACCCATCACCCAAGATTGAGATTCAACCTTTGAGAGACCAGAACCTCCCACGATAAATTAATCAGACACCCTACCAACATAGGAAGGATGAATCTTTCCACTGAAGAATAGGTCTTGCAAGCCTTCATGGTTTATAAATAATCCCCAATCCCAACCATTACCATCATTAAGGTTGCATTCATTGTTTTAGGTGTTTCCTTCAGTTGAGGGAACTTATGTGTATTGTCATTCTTGGAGAAATCAACATTGCAAATGCTCTACTCTTCCTAAAGAAAAATCAAAATAAAATCGTCTAGTCCACTCATCCTTCCTGCATAATTCTTCATCGTGGTTATGGGTGGGAGGGTGGTGCAAATCCTCCAATCTCCCTATTGTAGGATAATTACACCCTGTAGGAGTTATCTCCCTTAAGTTCTTTCTAGACCTAAGACATAATAGAGATACAAACGATTGACCTTCCTAGATATAAATCATACATAGAAATGACCTATGAGTGAATGGAATGAAAGGGATTACCTGGTCACCTGACTATTGTCCTTGCATGCTCCTTTGTTGTTTTTTTTTCTCGAAGATGTCCTTCACTCATGTCTACATGAATCTGCACACATGAAGACACAAACAAAATCCTTTCATGAGATCAAACGTATCATGTATAGATTTATAATAGATCTAATGATATAACATGAAAATCCTAATTCTCTCCAAAGATTATGATAATAATATGCAATCAAATAAGAGGGAAAGTCATGTGCATCTTCTATTGGTAAAATGAAACATTTTACAACTTACAATCAGATAGCCTGATGAAGCTCTATCCAAACTCCTTGCCCAAGCTCTGTGATTAATACGACAATCTAACTTACTTTCTCTTTTCCTCCCTTTTTTTTTTCCATGAGAGACCCTCAATATATATGATAATGGAGATAAGATGAGGGGTAAGTCTTAGGCACTCAAGATATAAGGCTTCTCGAGGTCAATTCCGAAAAAACCAAGCTTTCATTTCATCCCTTGGTAACTAATGCTAATTGATGAGTAACAAAATGATAGGAAGCGGCCATGAATTATGGTCATAGGATGTAAAGGGACAACCTGGCATGATTTAGTGTCTCAAGGGGAAAATGGCATGATTTAGTGTCTCAGACTGCTAACCTCTGGATGATTCCCATCAAGTGATCAAGTGGAAAATAACTGTATAACACTCCCAACTACCATGTACCTTACTTTCTCTCCAGATAAGTGTTGTCTAAATGTCTAAAGGGGATTTTAATGTTCGAGGTGGCAACTAAACTTTCCATATGGGAGGCCGAAGCCCCATCTGTAAACACTCGATCCAAAGATAAAATATAACAATTATTAACATAATGTAATTTTTAAATTTAATTTAAGAATTTTAATAAATAATTTAAAAAATATTATAATTTTTTTAATAATTTCAAACCATTTTTTTTATAAATATGTTATAATATTATATAAAAAATATTTAAAAATAATTAAGAAAAATGTTGTTCAATTAAGTTACATGGTAAATTAAATGAATGTAAATAGTATAACACTAAGAGGTGCTTCCATAAGATGAATATGGTTTAAAAAAATATAAAATGTAATTTATATTTAGCATATTATATATATATATATATATATATATAATATATATTATATATATATATATATATATATATATATATATATATATATATATATATATATATATATGCAAATTACTCATGGAACGTTAACATATTCCGCATATTCATGGGTTTAGTCATAACGAGATTTGTCTGTGTCATCTGTATTGGCAGTTCACATTATTTTTAATTCATACAAATTATGAGAAATCAATAGATAAAGAGGGATTTAATTACGTCCAAAGGTGTACACTTATTGAAAATGGGCACATTTAATAGGTTTTTAGTTCTTAATAAGTTTTTTATGGACGAGATTAAATATGCCTAGAATATTCTTAGTCGTCATAATAAATGAATGGCTCTGATTTCATCCATTAACTTCTGAGTTGTTATAAAGACATCCGTTTATATGTTTACTTTTTTACATTTACTTAATCGTGTTTAAAAATTACTGTGTTCACTAACTTATTGCCATGTCTACCTCATTAAAAAATATTAAGATATTTGCACGAGTGGTGGCAACGTTTCTATACTACCGCGTTTTGTTTCATTTTTGTGCTGACAACGTTTAGTTTCATTTCTGTGCTAGCCGCATTTCATTTTAATATGCCTTTCAGCGTTAATCAACCATGTAATTGTGGCTGTGCTAGTATTATTACAGTCATGTGATTAAATTGATTTTAAATTAGATTCGTTTTAGTTAGAGTTGAAGGTTAACGAAGTAAAAAGGTTTGAGGTTTGAAAATTTTATTGAAAACAATATGACAAGGTTTTAATGAAACTCCTAGATAAAGAAGTTTTACTAAAAACAATGTCTTAAGGTTTTTAAGATAAGTTAAACCCTTAAATAAAGAGATTTTTGGCATTATTATAATTTGATTAAATTGGTTCGATTTGATTTACTGTACTTGATGGATGAAGGGACAAAGTGAGTTTTCTATAGGAGAAGAGAAGAGTTAATATTGGTTAATAGGCGATTCAAGGTTGGTAGGTAATCATTGAGAATAGTTAATCATTATAAATCATCCGGTATTCTCTCTTTTTTGTCACCATAGATAAAGACATGTTCAAAACTTTTAATTGTACTAGCAAAAATACCATTTATCATCGATTATTAAAAATCTTGAATTATATGAAAAGAAGAGGGACTTACTCTATTTTCCTTACGAAGTGGCCTCTTCTTCACTCTTATTGCTTTCCTTATTAATTTTTCCTTCTTCTTCACTTGTGTAAACTAAGTTTTTGATATTTTCATGGTGAGAAAAAATTGGACAATTTTTTAATTTATTTTATATATTGGATTTTGAGTGATAGGAATCCTATATATTATTCTCCACTCTTATTGCTTTCCTTATTAATTTCCCTCTTTTCCACTTGTGTAAACTAAGTTTTTGATATTTTCATGGTGATAAAAAATTAATAATTTTTTAACTTATTTTAGGATAAGAATCTTATTTGTTGTTGATAAAAATCTTATTTATTGTTAATAATAAAGGAATGCGTTTTAATGATATTGTTGAATAATATATATATATATAATAAAAAGAATAATATTTTAAATTTAAAATTAAATGATAAAATTCAATTTATTATTATTTTGAGAGTCATTTTCTATATATTAAGTGGATTTGATTTGTTTTCTTTCTTATAGATAAATCATATATGTCATATTTGTAACACAGTTTAAAAAAAAAATTAATCCAAAACAAAAATAAATATAATTTACAAAACTAAAATTAAAATAATAATAATAGTACTTTCTTAATAATAATAGGAAGATAAATCTCTTTGGTACTTTTAATTGTTTTTATCATTTATTGGTACTTTATTCTCTAATGATTTGGATTTTTCACTTTCTTAATAATAATGGTAAGGTGAATTTCTTTGGTACATTCTTAATTGTTTTTATCACTTATGGGTACTTTCTTCTCTAATGATCTGCATTCTGCATTTTTCTTAGACTTCTTTTGATGCTTAATAAATCTTAAAATGACATGATTTTAAGGTGATACTAAATAAGGGAGTGTGTTATTAAATAATTTAACTTAAACAATTAAAATATAACATGCTATGTGGCACATCCACATGAGAATTTCTTTAAAAAAATATTTATTCAAAGTCAATTAACTTTCGTAATATTAATAAATTAAATTTAAAAAAGGTATAGTAACATCCAAAAAAATGAAAAACGAAAAATATCATATCATCAAACTAATAAAATTATGGGGTGGTACACACATGTGGGAATCTTCTCGATCCTAGAGAAAATTCTTTAGTTTCATATGTGTGGAGCCTTGGCAAGGAAAAAAACAATGTCATGGAAGCTTATGCCCTTCTCAAAGAAGTTTATTTAGCAAGGGAGAGGAATATCACTAATCTCTTAGTGTTCATGGACTCGATGATGGTCATCCATGCGATTATCAAGAAGAGATAGACTGGAAGCAACACATTTAATAGTGTTATCTCTCACACCCAATATCTAATCAATGGTTTCATCTCTGTTAGGTTTTATCATGTCAAAAAGGATCTAAATACCCTAGTCAACTGAATGGCCAAACTAGGAGATAACCTTGAAGGTGGGCGTACTGTTATAAATGGGGTTGGAGGGTATGTGTCTATCCCTTAATTTATTCCCCCTCTTTCTTTGTGCGCATGCATATGGAATGTCCCATCACACATTTGGTTCTTAACAAACCTCTAGCAAACATTTACTTTGTTTCATGTCTCCTCCACTTTTTATGGGAAATGGTTCCTTCGACAATGGTTTATTCTTCTCTAGTTTTGGGGTGGGGTTTGTCCCATCGATAGTGGTTGGTTTTTCAGAGTGGTTTTCTCCCAAGGTGTTTTCTGTCGTTGGTTTGTGAAGTATTGTCATTTTCTTTAGTTGGTGGTTGATCTGCATGATCTTTTGAATGATTATGGTTGAGTTTTAAACTTGCATGTATAAATTAACCATTTGAGAATTTAATGAAAGAATGAGGAAAGAAGAGGATTATTTTAGTCAAATACACATGCAGATCTGAAAAGAATAATAAACAACAAACCATAAGAACGTAGGTTGATAACGGAGTTCGACACAACTTTTGCCTACGTCTCCGGGCCTTTTCTTTGTGGGGGAGGCTTCTTTATTTCTGCTCAAGTGCTCAAAATTACATCTCAGCAATGCCAAATGGCTACAAGATTGATCTTGTCTTGTTGTCCCAGATCTCAAGAACCCTGCAAAAGAAACGGCATGCAAAACTGATGCTCTAAGCTCCCAGAAACAATCCGACAACGTCTCCACCTCAAAGGCTTCCCTGCATCAAACTGACTTTGGCTTGGCTTTCCTTCAGCATAACTCTGCTCTGAATGACTATGTTTGGCCTCAAACAGGCCTGGTTTATATAGCATTGGAGTTGGTTTCACATCCCCAACTTCCTCCAAGAATCTGGCCTCCAAAAATGCCCAATATCCCCCCAAAATGGAAGAAATCTATTAAAAATAGGCATTAATAAACCAAATTTGTTAAAAAAAACCCATTTTGGCAAAGTATTGGGCCACAGCCCCCAATTCTCGGGCGCGCGCCCCTTTGATAGGTCACATGGGAGGGCATGTGGCCGAGCGCCCACGCGCTGGCCCTTTCCCATAGGCTCCCGCTCCCGGTTCCTTGACGAGTTTATTGGCCATGTGGCCACGGCCCAACGGTCATAGCTACTAACCCGTGCCCGTGGAGTGTTAGTTCCGGGTCATATGGCGTATACATATGGCCACGGCTAACTGTTAAAACAAATCCCGCGTTTTCAAATGGCTCTCGGTCACCGTGGAACGGTCGTAAGGTTCGGTTATATGTGGCGAGCGTTGGGGCTATGCCCCGGCCCTTTTTCCGTCCATTTAAAACTTCAATCAATTTTAAAAACAAAACGTGTCGTTTTGTTAACAAGAAACTCCGGCCGCCCGAGTGGCTAGCCCAAACCGCCGGTCCGTTGCCCTGCCGGAGGTCGCGGGTTCGACCCCCGGCGCCACCAAACCAATTTTATAACATATAACCAACGAACCAATAATGGGGTGCCACGTGGCAGCCCTTGAGTGGGCCACGTAGCACCCTTACAAACCAACCAGATCATGCCACGTGTCAACACGTGATTCGCCCACGTCTGTCGCCACGTCGACTTTGCCGTACGCTCTGTCACTTGCCGTCGTACTGCCACATCATCCCATGTGTTTGCCCCGTCATTGTGCCACATCATCCGATGATGTCAGCCTGCCACGTGTCACCCTGTCAGTGGTGACACGTGTCACCTCAGTACTGGTCCGATCGTACGCCAAAAGTGCCAAATCCGCATGACACCTGTCGCGTCCTGGTGATGCCACGTGTCCTCCGTACGGTCTGCCACGTGTCGCCTTCTGAAGCCGCCACGTCAGTTGTACGGACCTGCCACGTTAGTTGTACGGACATGACACGTGGACTGTACGGACTGTACAGTCATCCCCTTTTTTCCCTGTTTGACTTTTCGGACAGAACGTGATATCTTCTCCATACGGACTCCGTTTGACGAAGTAAATATACCACCAGAATCAGGAAGACGAGACGGACGCAATGGAATAGGTTTCGTCGCATTCCGAGCACTTTCATTTTTGAGCATTTTTCAAGCCCTATCAGGCTTCTGGATCCGATTTCGGATCAGTGGCCCTACCCTATTTCAATTCTGTCTTTCGAGTTGATCCTGATTCAGCAACAATTTTCTCTAGGCACTAGTAATGCTTGTCTTTTGTTTCACATGGTTTATTTACATAGTTTTTTCCCTCATGCCCTCACCTCTTTTGGTTTTGGATTTGAGTGCTTTTGTCGGTGAAGGTTTTCTAGTTTATTGTTTTAGTGGGAAGAGATGGAATCTTGGAATTATTTCAAAATGTTCCTTATGCGTCATGACGAAATATCCCAAGCCAACTTCTCAACACTCCAACAACTATCAATCAATTTTGGGGAATTTGAGGAGGCCTTGGCCTCTTTGTCGAGGTGAATGGATGAAATGGAGGTAGAAATATTGTGCATGAAGATTGTCTTTCCTCAACATTCTGCATCTGGTTCAATTAACCATGGTCCGGTCTCCTCTGGTGACAATGATATAGTAAATTGCAACGAAGATCATGGTACAAATCCAATGGATATCGAGGAGAGGGCGCTTTTGCAGTCTAGGGCACCAAAAATTCAAGACTCAACATCCTCTCATCAATAAAGTTTCTTAAATATGCAATCTCTTTAAATACTCATAAATCCAAAATTGAGAAAACACTAAACCTTATTGTTTTAGATTTAGAATTATGCTCAGGCTTCTAGTCATTTTTTGATAGCTATATAAGACTATTAATTTGCTTTGACATGTGAAACATTATAATAAATTGAATTAACCTAAATCAATTTTATTTTCAAATTTATTAAAAGTTAAGAAGGATCAGATTTCTTAAAATATAAACCTTTTTAAAGTGCAAAATTAAAGAAACAAAACCTTTACCATTCTAAAAATTTAATTATAAATTAAATAAAATTAAAATTAAAATAAATATATATTAATTAATAATATTTTTTTTTATAAAAACTTATATATTGAAAAATTTAATAATATTAAATTATTTTATGATTAAATTGTAAAACATAGAAAAATATCAACATCATGGAAGGCAGTTGCCATCTAAGCTTGATTTGTGGGAAAGAGGTAATCCTATTATCACGCATGACACATGTTATAATATACTTATCAAAATATTTTTAGTTACAACATTAGGTGATATTAAAGTAACATATCTTGTTCACATATCAGACTGCAGCCAACCTGAATAATATTTGTCCTCTCGTGATATAATATTGATCTCGGTATTCTTCCAATGAAGCTTCCCACAAAAACAAACAAAAAGTCCTTACCTAAACTAAAATAGTGAATCCATTGTTCAAGAAATAGTGGATCCAATGTTCAAGTTTTTTCCTTTATAAAACAAAATAGCACTCAAACAGAAAACACCATAACTATCAATTGCGGGAACAACATCACATGGTAAACAGTAACCAGGCGATTGCCAAATCCAACGCCACCTAACGAACCCAAACTTTAGTGAACATGAGGACAAAATCAAACATGGCAGAACATTTTTTTTAATTAATATCAGAAACTGTGGGCTGAACTAACTTCTGCTATATCTAACAACTCCTACTGCACTGGTCCTGGCCACACATTTACTTATTCACATCTAACATGTGTCCTTCTGATCCTGCACAGAGATGGCTGGAAACGCAATGAAGAAGGAGGGGGACAAATCCAAATCCAAATCCAAATCCCAGTCCAAATCTCAGTCCAAGTCTATGGTGATGAGCTTATTAATTCGAGTCTCCGAGAAGAAAAGCTGCAAAGAGGAGGAACCATCGTCACAGGTTCATCCCATAATTCCATACCAGTTATCGCAGGCGTGGAAGATAGCGAAACCATACAGGCCATGCCTGGTTCTCAACTTGGAGACCATCAGGGAAGAAGAGGACGATCATCCCCCCAAGACCCCTTTAGGCGAAACCCCGAGAAGGACTCCTCTCTACTTCGTCAAGGGCAGGAAGGCCAGACGATTTCGATTCCGACGCTACGCAAAACTTATGTGGAGACTGCACTCTACCAAGCTTCGCTGCAAGTTCAAATATATTCTTCGATTCTTCAGTTGTATAGGTATCTGATGGGTTATTGTACAGGACAGGCAAGATCTATCTCTTTAAACAATAATCCAAAGGGGACGACTGTGATTGTATTGATATGAATTCAGGTACGTAGATCGGCTTGATGCCAATCTGTGTTGAACTCGGCCAGGTTTGAACTCTTCCAATAATTAAGATGGCTTGAACTCGGCCAGGTTTACTCTTATGATCTGTTGTATTTTTATATGGTATATATATTCGCCATTAATGGCGGACGTTCCCTTCTCAGACGGGGAGATTTCTGTTAAACTTACTATAATATAACTTATGATTGGTTTCTCAGTTCATGTACAATGAAATACCTGGTTCAAACCATATAATTAAAAACGACAATGTATTCAGTTATGTTCATGATTCTTGAGAATACATAAAAGATAGGAATTTAAGCACACAGTGCATTCGGCTCTCCATTCTGTCTGTGACCTAATGTAAGGTAAGTAGAGTATATTAATATCTTTGCATCGAAAGTAGTAAGGTGCTTTACCGTTCAGTTGGATTGAGATTTTTTCTAGTAAGGGAAGGTAACATGATATTTTCATATTTTTGTAACCTAATGTCTAATGTAAGGTAAGTAGAGTATATTAATATCTTTGCATCGAAACAGTTCAGTTGGATTGAAATTTGTTGTAATAAAGGAAGGTAACATGATATTTTCATATAAGGTGTTTTACAGTTCAGTTGAGGTAACATGATATTTTCATATAAGGTGTTTTACAGTTCAGTTGAATTGTACAGAGGGAACTTAGTAAGGTGCTTTACAGCTCAATTGGATTGAGATTTGTTCTAATAAGGAAAGGTAACATGATATTTTCATTTAAGGTGTTTTACAGTTCAGTTGAATTGTACATATGGAATAGGGAACGTAGTAAGGTTCTTTACAGTTCAGTTGGATTGAGATTTGTTCTAGTAAGTGGAAGGTAACATGATAGTGGAAGGTAACATGATATTTTCATTTAAGGTGTTTTATAGTATGTAAGGTAAGTAGAGTATATTAATATCTTTGCATTGAAAGTAGTAAGGTGCTTTATAGTTCAGTTGGATTGAGATTTGTTCTAGTAAAAGAAGGTAACATGATATTTTCATTTAAGGTGATTTTACAGTTCAGTTGAATTGTACATAGGGAACTTAGTAAGGTGCTTTACAGTTTAGTTTGATTGAGATTTGTTCTAATAAAGGAAGGTAACATGATATTTTCATTTAAGGTGTTTACAGTTCAGTTGAATTGAGATTTGTCTTGGTAAGGGAAGGATGACAGGATATTTTCATTTATAAAAAGAATAACAATACATTTTCATTTATAAGAGTGACAAGGTTAAGAGCGAAGCACCCCTCTACTCTTGTTATTAGTATGGGGAAGATGTTGTCATATTATGTAAAGTTATCAATATGAATATGAGGAAAATATGTTATCACATTCTGTAAAGTTATGTTAGTTTAAGTTGAAAATATCTACTTATGTATATATATGTACACTACAGCATCTAAAATATTCAACCAGCCTATTTAATAGATGGGAGTTTAAAATAGATCTATACTAATAATATTTATTCAATATAATATAACATAAGAAGAACTAGAAAATTATATTTAAAATCATTTTGGCTAAGATAATTAATCTCTGCAACTCTGATATGAATTGTCAATTTCAAGAAATTACATGATTCTAGCTGTACAACTTGTCATTTCAAAATTTCTATCAAAATTAGATGGTTATTTATTTTATTTTTTCAATATTGCTATCTTATATTTCTTAAATTTTACTTTCTTACGTTACTGTCTTATATTTCTTCCCCTTCAAAGCTTCATTCCTCTTAAAACTCAAAGTAGGAAGAGCTCTAATTCACTCTACCCTATATTTCTTCTCCTGTAAGGATCAAGCAAGCAAAGCAGAGTTCCACTTTCAGTCACTGTAACTATGTTAAGTTGCTCATCACGAAAAGAGCTGTAACTGGACTTGTCACTGTGCTTCTGTCCCTTGCCCCATCAAATACAGTTCTATCCATCGAGCAACTAAAGAGTTCCTCACCTGAGACTTAACCATTGAGGTAACAGTTACGCCGATTATTGGTGGCGGCTGAGACTCCTGAATCCTTCATCCTATTTTCCCTCAACAATTATTGATCTCTCATGAGTGGATTTAATTAAAAATATTAGAGTACAGCCTAACCCTACTTCCTTCACTTCGTTTGACTTCTTTGGCTCATTTTTTCTTCTAGACGCTTGTTTTTCTCTGGTTAGGTCTCCCTGGTTGGTATCTTGTACAAACATTGAAAATGTTTTTCATTTTTTTAATTAATTTTTACGTTTCGTTCATTTTCATCGTAGCTTCTAGAGAAGTATATTTTTCTTGTCATATTTAACAACGTTTTTATATGTCGTTGACTTTTGTCATGGGGAAATTTGTTGTATTAAGTTTACTTTTTTCATAAATAAGTTTTTTTTACCTTCTATTTTGGCAACGTTTTAAATGTTTTTGGATGGATTGGCTTTGTCATAAAGAAATTTGCTGAAACATTCGAGTTTGGATTTTATATGAAGTAATTATTCCTCTATAGCTTCATAAATAAGTTGTTTGGACAATTCTTTTATGTGTACATCACTTGACAACTACCTTACTATTCAGCTTGATATTCTTTAGTTGGGTAAATGCATAAGGATTCACATACAAGTAAGACGAAGTCTCCTTAAATGTGTATAATGCATATGCTTTTATCCATATCATAACATAGTGTTTTCTCAAAGAAGGATTTAAATAGCAACTTGGCTTATTCCATGTGTTTTCTTCTTTATATGTTTTCAATATCATTTTTTTTAATATGTTTTCAATATCATTTTTTTTAATATGTTTTCAATATCATTTTCATGATAAATAAAAACTAGTTTTTGCCTATACTTTCATCATAATTGAGTATGATAAATAGAAATTCGTTTTTACCTATACTTCCATCATAATTGAGTATGATAAATAGAAATTTGTTTTTGTTTATACTTCCATCATCATTGAGTATATAAATAAAAAATTGTTTTTGCCTATACTTCCATCATAATTGAGGATTTGAGTGGGATCATGTGTTTTTTCTTTATATGTTTTCACTATCATTTTTTTAATATGCTTTCAATATCATTTTCACGATAAATAGAAATTCATTTTTTCCTATATATCCATCATAATTGAGGATTTGAGTTGGATCCACATTTTTTCAACAATGATGAACATCTTTGTTTTCATTGGAAATGTCCGCATCATTTCATATTTTTTCTCTTTGTTAGAGTCCAAGGATTATAATTCTTGTGCAAGCTCCTAGAGGGACTTCTTGGACTTCTCTTGTCACACTCTATCCTTTTATTTTACATGTTGTCTCTCTATTTTCTTTGTTCACTCTCTTTCTTTTCTTTTTCATGCTACCATTCTCTTTCTTTTTCCCACTCCTTTTCTCTTAGCTTTTCTCTAAAAGCCCCTTTTCATTTTCTCTTTCCTAAAAGTTTACAATCAAAGAATTTCCATATCATTCCCTTGGCTCTCTTGTACTTCACTACCTGGATTTCATGTTTAATATTTTTTATCCCCTCCCTTGTCCATTACTTACCTTCTTCTTTTAAAAGGGACACATGAGGTGTCTTCCCATTGTCCAAATTTTTTGACCACTCCTCCTCATTTAGTCTGTATCTCTCCATATTTGTTCTTTATCATCTTTTACATATTCATGGTTTTCTACCTTCCATCGAGGTCATTGCATAGTCATATGTATTGTTTGATATGCAAACAAAAATCAGTTCAAGTGTTCTGTCCTCCCAAAAAATTGTAGGCCTTATTCAGGTTTTCCTGATGAACCTTATCCTTTGATTTTTTTCTATGATATTTTCCATTATTCAATCCACAAACCTATTTGTTTTCTTCTCTGTAATCTAATTATAAATCATATTTAACTCATGGCATTCTACTCAATGCAACATCCACATCCTCAACATGATTAGTCACCTTCTCTCCTCTACTATATATCTTCTCAAAATTTAGTTCTATAGTCCAATCTAGATTCATTAAATGGGAGTTTCATTGTTGTCTTTATTTAGGTTTACGCTTGACTAGTTACACTTATCTCTCATTGGTATGTCTTCTTTCACTCAAGAGTCCCTTCCATCTTATACTCACACAAACCAACCCTAAGATAGCTTGTTCACTTAGTGCTCAAACACCAATGATTGAGTTTTCCAACAATGCCCCCAAAAACGTTAGAGTTACCTAGTGGCCAACATACTGGATAAGTGTCAAACACTTAACTTAAAGTATACACAATATTTTAAAACAACAATGTACTACCATTTCTAACACAACTGAACTTGTGCTAATATTGCCCAAACCAGTGACCATGCCAACCATTTCTCTACCTAACCATTAGTTTAGTGTTTGTCCATAAAAAAACAATAACTCAACAAAAACTATCACAAAAAATCATATAGCAGTTATATAAGAGACACAAATTTATAGTGGGAAAGCCAAGAACTAAGAAAAAACCCCACTCTAAAGTCATTTTTTCCATTATGATAAACTACTGGTTACAAAGCATGATGATATGTCTAATGTATCCACTCAGATATATGTCACCGTACCACAAATGTGTATCAATACTCTAGTTTCATCAATGTCCTTTATTAGATTTTAAAATGAAACCATATATTTCATTAGGCATTTTACGCAAAATGTTGGCCCCAAATCCATAAGTTGTACTTTCATGTCAATCATTCGGTAGGTTGTGAAAGCCCCTTAAATTTATTTATTTTATTAAGAATATTTAATCCTAGAACCATAGGCTTTTTATTGATTTGACTCCTTTCTCATACTTAAATCCTTTAAGTCTTTCCCTCTCTTTTCCTTTACTTCCCCCTATTTCTATTTTAGTTCATGGATTTTCACTTTTTTTTCAAGGAAAAAGGTAGAAGTATTTCATCTTTTTCCTTCTATCACTAATGTTTACCCTTGGCATCACTCAAGCCTCAACATTCCTTTGATTTCCATTTCCCTTCTTTCCATTTTCTTCTACCTTTCTTATAATTCCCTCACTCTCTTTTCTTATTGTGTAGAGGGTAGATGTAGAGGAATTCCCACTTCATTCATATGTCCACCTTTATCATACCTCTTCCTTAACATATATCTACAACACTAAAATTTCACCATGTCATAGTTGGTCTTCATCCTGCTAAGGTGGAAGGTGGAGGGTGAAGGATTGCACAATTCCTTAACCTTAAACTTGAAACACAACCATGTATATAGATAATATAATTGCAAAAAACTAGATACAAGAGACAAATAAGATGAAATATGTAAAATATACTCTTGTATTATGATAATTAGAAGAAAGAAAGAAATGTTCACTTACCTTTTAAGGTGGGGAAATATTTCACCAAGAAAAGATTCAAATACAACAATACACAAAAAAAAATTACATGGCCTCCTATCTCTTTAAATATATTTTCAATAATAACGCCATAACTACTTGTGGTCCCATCATTAATGGGTAGAAACTACCTATTGGGCCTTATAGTGTAAACCTTTTACATTAAATAACTATCCACTACTATCTATTGGGCATTGTTCCAATAGGGTGGCCACATACAACAATTGAATAACTCCTAGGTAGCATAAAGTAGGGAGGTTAGGGTAGCATCCTAACATTCCCTCCCTCTTCAAAATCAACATTGTCCTCAAGGTTGGAGATGAGGAAATTGATGCAAAACCAATGTTTGTTCCCATGTGGCATATTCATACTGCATATATTTCTACTAGATTAATACTTCTTGGTCCATGCATTGGCACAATTGATGCTCTTTGATACTACTTCCAACTAGAGACAAATGGAGCATTCTTCATCAAAATTTTTTAAGATGGTTCACACCTTACACTTTTATCGTGTGACCTTCTTCAGAGAAGAGACATGAAATACTAGATGAATCTTGGAGTGGCTTTGAAGAAACTAGTAGGAAATTTGTCCAAACTGCTAGATAATTTTATAGGGTCTGATGTATAACTTTGGTGCTAATTTCTAGGGTATTTTTCTTTTTATTGATATTTTTTTATAAGGTTGAAGTCAAAGAAACACATGATCACCTTATGTGAAAAAAGGTTTGAAGTGATGCTGGTTTACTTATTGTTTCATTCTATTTTGAGATATAACCATTTGTTTCGTAAGTGTGTGAAGAATGGCTTATTTAGTGTGAAGTGTGTTATCCATGGCCTAAACCTTGAAGGTACTTGGTAAATAGGAAGTCACTAACAAGGGATTTTGGCCACAAACAACTTCATATGGTGTCATTTTGGTAGCTCCATGATAAGTGGTATTCTATGACCATTCTACAAGGGTAAGCCATTATGAACATTGGTGTGGTTTCTTAGAAGAAAAGCATTGAAAATTGGTTTCTAATCACTTGTTGACCACTTTAGTTTGACCGTTTATTTGGAGATGATATGCAGTGCTCACATTTAGCTGGGTGGCCTAAAGTTTAAACTAATCCTACCAAAATTTTCTACTGAAGGTAGGGTGTTGAGTCAAGACAATGGAGGTGGACATGGAATATAACTTAAAAATATAATCCAATAAGACTTGGGCAACCGAGGAGGTGTTAAATGGGTGTGAGAAGTCACAAAAATGAGCATATTTGTAAATATTGTAAACTACCAACATGATTACTGATTTGTTACCTTCTCTTGGGAGTCCCACTATAGCATCCATAGAGATGTTGGTCCGTATAATATGTGTTGGGATTGGTAGTGGTTGTAATTACTATAGCATCTTCTTGGAAAAAATCACTGGTTGTTACAAAATCTTGCATGTTTATTTTCATTCCTTCCCAAAAGAATGAGTGAATAGCTCTTTCATAGGTATAATGAAAACTAGAGTGACCCATTGTAGGTGATGAATTCAATTCCTTTAACAACATTTGTTTTAAGGTAGAATTCTTTATCAAAAAAATGTTCCCTTTATAACTTAATGTATATTTCTGCCATGTATAACCTTAAGGATGGTTGGGATCTTCCCAAATTTATCAGATGAGTTGAACTATAGTGTCATTTTATAGTCATTTTCAATGGGCTTACTCAAGCCAACTTAGAATGAGTAAAGATAAGGAGATGAAGGATCCATCCTCCTCAAATTTCCTAGATAAAACATCAACCACCATAGTTTATTTATCAGGTTCTTATAGATAATCTTGTAATAATACCCTAGCATCTTGGTCACCCTCTTATGTTGATCTAGGGATGATAAAATTTGTTTTAGAAAATAATTTTGACTATGATGGTTGGTATTGAAATGGAAATATTGCCCTATGAGATATGGGTTCCAAGCCTCCACTACATGAAGGATTGTCACCATCTCTTTCTAATATGTGGATTTACACAAATTGTGGTCACACAACTACTCACTAGTGAATGCTAATGGGAACACTTCTTGTCTCAAAACTACTCCAAGACCTTTTCCTAAGGCATCACATTATGGGAAAAAAGTCTTAGTAAAATATGGCATTTCTAATACTTGAATAATGCATATGACATATTTTAAAGTTGAGAAGTCTTGCTCAATTACCTCACTCCATACAAAATAATTTTTTTAGTAGTGATGTTAAAGGAGCATCAATTTTTCCATAATTTTTTATAAAGTCCCTATAGTAGATGGAAAATCCTAAGAACCCAACAAGATCTTATATGTCTTTGAATCATGATAATATTGCATAGCCAAAGCATTCTTGTGATATATGCATACTCCATCTTGATTGGCAATATGACCCAATTATTTAACCTATGGAACCCCAAAAGAACATTTGGAGCATTTTAGGAATATGAATTGAAAGCCTCTATCAATGTGCTCTATATGTGAGTCAGATGTTTTATTGTAGATAAAGATATCATCATAGAATAATAACACAAAACTATGTAGAAAGGGTGATTTTTTTTTTCTTCATGAGGCTCTCGAAGTTGGATGGAACATTATGAAGGGAAAAGGGCATCACTAAAATTTGATAATGATCCACATGTATGTGAAAGTTTGTCTTTAGGATGCCATCCTCTTTCATTTGTATTTTATGGTATTTGTAAATGCCAAGTTTTCTGAAAATCTTGGCTCCATAAAGTTTATCCAAGAGATAATATTTGATGGTTAGCTTGTTTAGAGCCCGAAAATTAGGAAACATGCACCAATTACCTTCGTTCTTTAATACCAGGGCCATTGATGATGATTATGGGATAATACTAGGATGTATGAATCCAACCTCCAATAGTTATTGAATGATATTTTCGATTTCATAATTATTATGTTAAAACAAGTTCTTATAAGGATGCACATTAGGTGGTAGACTACTAGGAATCAATGGAATACCATGGCCATGGTCCCCTCATAAAGGTGGTAAACCCTAGGGAATTTTGAATACCTATTGGATTTTATAGAGGACCAACTGCAAATTAGGGTGAATCTCCTATGGCGGGATGTGCACTACTTGTACGACATTGAACTATGCAATAATGCATGAGTACCTTTCTTCAATAAATTCTCCATGCAATGAGAGGTGATAATTTCATGGAAAATATATGTAATCCCTTTGAGGGTATTTTTGTTCCCTTCCTTAGTGAAGCTCATGTATAAATCCTTGAAATCGACAGTGACAAGTCCCAAAGTGTGTAACCATTCTACTCTTAGGACTACATTGCAACCGCTCATTTCAACAACAAACATGTGAGTTTTGAAACGATACTCACCCATTTGGAGTTTCACATTTTCACATCGACCACCACATTTCATCATACCACCATTGGCTATCATAATTTCCAAATTAGGTGTAGGAAAAACATAACAATGGGTTTCTTCAACCACTCTCCCATGGATAATTTTTTTTGTGATACCATTGTCAGTCAATACAATCACTTTGTAGCAGTTGATATAACCAATCAACTTCAATGTTTGGTGTACTGAGAAGCTAGATAAGGCATGGAGAGAAATTTGGGATTCATCACAAGGAGATTGCAAGGTGTTTTCCTCATCCAAGGGAGGGGTGGCATCGTCCAAGTTTGGTTCAATATTGTTTTTAGTGGAAATGTCATCTGAGTGTTATTATGGGGATACATCCATTTGAAATAATATTTTTTATTTACATTTGTTCCCTTTGAAATTTCACTCATCACAATTATAGAAAATGTGGAGGTGTTGGAATTCTTCCATCTCTTCTTGATATAAATTGTGGATTGTCACTGGATAAGAGTTGGAGGGGATGGGGGTAGTTTCTTTGCAAGCACTAACTGGAGTAGTGAATAAAGGTAACTTAGTTTGGGAATTGATCACCATCTCAACTTATTTATCCCTTCCATAATATTCCAACCATGTTTTTGGGTGCTACATCAGGATTTGTGCTCTAATTTCCTCCTTAAGACCACTAAAGAAACAATCTTTAAAAAGGGAATAAGATAGGCCCTCTATGCAAATTGCTAATTGCTCAAAGGTAGAAATATAGTCAACAATTGTGCCTATTTGGCATAAATTTGTTAGGAATCCCCAATAGTGAGTGTCACATTAAATACAATCATAAAGGATGTATAAAAATTGGGTCCAACTAGTGTGGCATCCATAATATTTTTTATACCATTTCCACCACTTCCAACATTCTAAATCCAAATATGAGAACCCCACTTTTAGTTTTTGTAGGTCATCAATAATTCCATGGAAAGAGAAATAGTGGTCGGCTTGGGTAACCCAACCTAAGGGATTGGAAACATCAATTTGTTAATGTTGACCTTTGGGAAGTGTTTCCACAAATTGTGATCCTAAAAGTATGGGCAAGGGATATTTGGAAAGAGAGTGTGAGAGGCTTGCACTTTTTTTGTTGGGGATTCCTCCTTGGTTGGATCTATGTGTGGATTTGATATCTAGATAATCAAGCACATCATAACATGTCCAATACCTCACCTTGTCTACTCATCACAGTGGAGAACTCTTTGAGTGAAGATACAACGTTAGAAATCTTGGCTTCAAGTTGTTGACGCTTAGTAGGTAGGCCATGGTTTTGGTTCTTTGTGTTTTCCATGTTGTGAGTATGGACCATGGGACCACCTAAGAGTGTTTCTAAGTGTTATTCCCAACTTATCTCACTATGATTAGTGGATTGAAAGGATTTTGTTAAGATATGCCATGAACTTTGTACTATCAGGTCCACACAAAAGGGTCTCTTGAGAGGTAGACCCATGTGATTAGCATGATGCAAGGAATATTTTGAGATAAGTATCCCAAAATGGAGTTGGAAGAACCTAGACAATTTGTTTCTTAAATTGGTGGGAGTATTACTCCCTAGTAAATACAACAACACTGGAAAAATTTCCAATTTCCTTCTACATGCAAAAAATGTAGGAATTTGTGTTAGGATATTTGGACACTTAGAAGTTAGTTAATATCTACTTGGTCTAATGTGTCGTTGGGTAAACGTTTTTTTATTAGTAGGTTTCTTTAGTATGCATTAGTATGCATTTGTAGTTAGGAAATTTGACGGTCACGATATGTTCCTGACATAGAGTGATCTGAAGGTTCATATTCTCCTCGATCTTAATGACTACATTGATCTATGGCTTAACACCCAATTGGTCCATTATCTCTATTTAAAGAGAATGGAGGGTCATTTTCCAATGATTGATTGCGAGAAAATATCATGTAAAAATCTTTGTAATATTTTTCTTTTGCATTAATAAATTGCTCCAAGTGACCACGTTGGTTGGGGTCGTGGATGTTTCCCGTAGGGGTTTTACCATGTCAAAATATCGGTGTGTTGATATTTGATCTAGTTGTCTGAGTCGTTATTGAAGGTGTTCATCCTTTTTTGGAATACATGTGTTGTTGAACATGGTATCTGACCTTGTTTAAAGACCGTCTCTCATTGTAGATCGAGATCATGAAGCCGAGTTGCCTCATCTCTCGCTTCTGCAATTTTCGTACATTTATGGGATAAGTGGATTGTTCCATTGCATATGGAGCATTTGTTTTAGCCATATTTTATTTTATTTTCACTCGAAAAGGTTTCTGTTTTCCCAAGATACAACCATTTCAGTCAGATCCAGAGGTATAAAGACCGAATACATTTTTTTTAAATTTTTGCAGAGTATTATTTCAATTTTATTTCATTTTTTTTTTGTTTCTAGGTTGATACTATTTTTTGTCTTCATATTGTCTTTTCCCCATGCTCAACACGATCTCGGAAAATCAGAAACACATCAGAAAGGGTGCATTTTCTAGGTAAGCTAATCGAGATCTAATCCTTGTTGTCATCGAGAAGTGAAACAATTTTCTTGTGTGAAAATAGTTTTTTTTTAGTATGCTCTCCAAGGATTTCCTCAACAACAACAACAAAAACAAAACCAACAATAACAAAAACCCCAATCCTCCTTATAAACAATACCATATGTTTTGCTAGCTCACTTGGTTAAAAGTTACCTTATTAAGTAAGAGGTCTTGAATTCATGTCTCTTTTTTGTTACTTTTTTTGAAAAAGTTTGTGCATCCATTGTAAAGTATATTTCACTTCAAGTATAAAAGTGAATCACTATAATCTTTAATATTTTATTTTAAATTTATTTATTTTGCATGCAACTTCCTTTTATAAAGTAACTTCATTGTAAAAGTGATCCCCGCTTCTTTTTATAAAAGTGGGTCACTTCATAAAGAAATTTATTTGTAAAAGTGAGATTATTTGGAGGGGTATCACCATGTGGACCAACTTCTACTTGCCACTTGGCTCTTTAGCTACTACTTATGCTATTTTTTCAAAAGGGCATAACTTTCACATCCAGAGTCCGTTTTTAGTGTCGTTTTTTTTTAAATCGCCTAATTTTTCGAGATATTTACATCCACATCATCAGTTTCAGTTTTTAAATCCATATTATCTGCATATTAAATATGGATTCTTCTAGTGATCTTTTTCTTACTAGCACCAACTACTTCCAATGGAAATCCCATATGGAGGATTTATTAAGAAGTAAATGCCAGTACTGGATTACCTTGGGAAAGGAAAAAAAACTCACTGATGATAAAAATAAAGTTAAAAGGGATAATATGAATGATGAAGTGTGTGGACTAATCAAAATGTCCATCTCTCCTAATTTAAGGTTTCACCTTCAATAAATTGATGACCTCGATGAAGCTTGGGAAAAGCTTGAATCTGTGTTTGGTAAATATAATATTATTCTAGCACATTAGTTAGGAAATCAGATATTGAATTTAAGTCCAAATTATTTTTCTTGCATTTAATATTATCTATGTAAGTTTAAAACACTTAGAATTTTATGTGAAGAGTGTAATATAAAGCTAGAGGAAGAGCGTTGCATCTATGTTATTTTTTTTAAGCTAGGTAGTGCATATTTTGTGTTTGTATCTACCTTTTATGCCATGAGTGAGGCTCTAGGAACAAATTATCAAAAACCTTCTCTTAAGTCCTTTTGTGATGCTTTGATTAGAGAGCAAGATAAGCTTATACAACTTGGAGTGATCAACAATGCGGGTACGTCCAACAAAGTCTTAGTAGCCCAGTAGGAAGATAAACAAAAGAATCCAAGAAGCAACATCCTCACCACAAAAACAAGTAAAATAGGGGTCCCAAACCCACTTAGACAACTTAAGCTCCTAGTGGTGACAAAGGAGAAAAATATAAAATAAGTAGACTGACAGACATTGCAACTTTTATGGGAAAGATGGTCATGATGAGTCCAAATGTTTCAATAAGATGGTAGCTTTAGAAGCAAAAATAAAGAAGCACAACATCAATATTGATTATACTATTTATTCTTATTCTCATGGACATGCACTTTTTACTTCTATCTTCTCCTTCAATGTAACTTATACTTCTTATTTTGATGAGTGAATTATTGATTCTTGAGCATCTTATCATATGGCTAAGCAGAAGGCCATATTTTCTACTCTAAATGAATGTAACACCAAGAAAATATTTGTTGGTAATGATATATCTCTTAGTGTTGTAGGATCTCTAACAATTCAAGTAGATAATGGTCATTTCAATGATGTATTATGTGTTCCAAGGATTTCCTGTAACCTTCTATCATTATATCAAATTAGTCATTCAAGTGAAGGTAAAAGCGTAGAGTTTTCACATCACCAAGTTGTAATCAAGGATCTAAAAGATATGCATCATGTTCTTGAAACTAGAATTGTTGATGATATTATCAGGTTGTACAAGTTTGACAACTTTGGGTCATCATCTTTTCCATCAGTTTTTGTAGCTCATAGCGATGGCTTGAGAAAACTTTGGCATGAGCGGTTTGGTCATCTAAATTATTTTTCATTGCAACAACTATGTAATCAACATATGGTGATTGGTGTTCCTCTTGTTTCATGAAGAGATGGTGTTTGTGTCAGTTGTGCTCTCGATAAACATCATCGGGACAGTTTTGACAAACATGCCTCTTGGCACACCTTGGGCCCTTTGTAGCTTGTTCACAGTGACTTGTGTGGTACACTCTCTTCTCCTTCTTTTTATGAATGCAAGTATTTCTTAACTTTTATTGATGACTTTTCCATATGTGCTTGGGTTTACTTCTTAAAACGTAAGAGAATTTTTTTTGAAAAGTTTTTGTTCTACAAGGCCCTTGTAGAAAAACAATCTGGACATCAAATTCAAAGGTTAAGAACAAATAATGGAGAATATGTGAACAATAATTTTACAAGTTACTGCACTACCAAATGCAACACACTTTTCCATATACACCACAAAAAAATGGTGTTTTTGAGAGAAAGAACAACACATTAAAAGAAATGCCTAATTGTATGATCCAATCTAAGAAATTAAGTCTAAAGTATTGGATGGAAGCCATAAACTGTGAAAATTACATAGAAAATCACATTCCCATAAAGGCTCTTAAAAATATAACATCAAAATAAGAATGGACTAAAATTAAGCCAGATGTAAGTTACCTTCGTGTATTTGGAAGTATAGCATGGGATCACATTCCTAATGAGAAAAGGAAAGCATTGTAGCCTAAAAGTGAGAAGTGTATATTTGTTGGTTATTCTAAAGATTTAAAAGGTTACAAACTTGTTCAACCACATTGTAATGAAATTATTATTAGAAGAGATGTTAAATTTGATGAAAATATCTTGGCTTGCAAGACTAATTCGACGATTGTGCCTTCTTCATCCTACGAGCCATCTTCTCCATTTGCGCCTTCTTCTATTCCTATTCTAGTTTCTTCTTTAGAAGATGACAATGAGGATGAAAATCCACCTCCTCATGCTCACCTTCCTCCAAATGAGTCCATTGAACCCGAACCAACACCAACACCATCGCTTCCTAGATGCATCCATTCAACATGAGAAGTAGCTGGTGATCTTGTCAGTGATCCTTTAGATCAATGTTGGACACGTTCATAGTTCCAGTGGGCCTCTTCTCTTTTGGCTCAAGTTTCAGAGACTCATGATCCAAAGACAATTGTAGAAGCTTTAGGTCATCCAGATTGGGATAAAACAGTGAATGAAGAGTATCGTTCTTTAATGGAAAATGATACTTGGGATATTGTACCTCTTCCAAAAGGAAGAAAACTTGTCAGATGTAAATGGGTATACAAAAATAATTATGCATAAGATGGAAGTGTTGAAAGGAACAAGGATCTATTAGTTACCAAAGGACTTTCCCAAGTTGAAGTAATTGACTATAACGAAAATTTTTCCCCTGTAGCCAAGATGAATTCCATCCACCTTGCTCTTTCTATTACTACCTCACATAAATGGAAGGTCCATCAGATGGATTTTAAATCGTCCTTCTTGCATGGGGATTTTCAAGAATAAATCTACATGGAACAATATCCTGGCCATATCCATAATGAATCTATCGTTGTTTGTCACCTTAAGAAATCTATTTATGGTCTTATGCAAGCTCCCTGAGCGTGGTATGACAAAATGGACAAATTTCTTATTGGCACCAGATTTTCCAGATGTCATTCTGATCCTAATGTCTATACCAAGAAAGTAGGAAGCCATCTTATAATCCTTGTCTTTTATGTTGATGACCTTATCCTTACTGGTAGTGACTCAAAACTTTTAAACCATCTGAAAAGCATCCTTAAGAACAAATTTGAAAATTATTAGGATTTTTGCACTATTTCCTTGGCCTCTATGTTTTGCAAACCAATGAAGGAATTTTTCTTTCCCAGTCTAATTATGCTTGTGACCTTCTTCGTCGCTTCCACATGGAAGATTGTAAACCATCCCCTTCTCCCTTATATTATGGAGTCAATCTTGATGCCACTTTGCACCTTCAATTAGTTGGTAGCCTCTTATACTTGAATCATACCTGGTCTTGTTTCCTGGTATATGCAAACACCCCATGAAATCCATTGGAAAGAAACTAAAATGATACTTTGGTATATTCAGGGTACAATTCAGTTCAAGATACATTACAGTCCAAGGGGGACACCTTTATTGGTTGATTTCACTGCTTTAGATTGGGATGGCGACCCTGATGATCATAAGTCTACTGTAGGTTATGTTTTCATCCATAGTTCAATACCTGTCACTTGGGCCTATAAGAAACAATAGGCTATTGCATTTTCTTTAGAAGAAGCAAAGTACCGATCAATGGTAAATGCCAGTTAGGAAGCCTTGTGGCTTCGAAAAATCATTTCAAAGTTTGGATTCTAGCAGGAACATCCTACGAGCCTTTGGTGTAACAATCAAAGTGCCATAAAGCTTGGAAAATACCCAGTTCAACATCAGCGCAACAAACACATCGAGATACACATACAATTCATCAAATTTTATTCATGATCAAGTTATTGAAGTGCTCTTTTTCCCTACATAAGATCAAGTTGCCTGTATTTTCACAAAGTCTCTTATAGAAGAGAAGTTTTCCAAACTTCGATCTATGTTAGGAATTCATGAAGTTATCATTAAGGGGGGATAGGATCTAATGCCCCCTTCCTTCTCCTATTGTGTCACTATTGTAAATCCTTCAATTTTATCCCAAGTTGTTCTTAATGGGGGATGTTAGGATATTTACAAACCTAAGAGTTAGTTAAGATCTACTTGGTCTAATGTGACGTTGGGTAAAAGTGTGTTTCTTTAGTATGCATTTGTAGTTAGGAAATCTGACAGTCACCAACATAGAGTGATCTGATGGTTCATATTCTCCTCTAAATTAATGACTACATTGATCTGTGGCTTAACACCTGATTGGTCCATGATATCTATTTAAAGAGCATGGAGGGTCATTTGTCGATGATCGATTTTAAGAAAATATCTTGTAAATCTCTTTGTAATCTTTTTCTTTTGCATTAATAAATTTCTCCAAGTGGCCATGTTGGTTGGGGTCGTGGTTGTTTCTCGTAGGGTTTTTACCATGTCAAAATATCAATGTGTTGATATTTGATCTAGTAGTGTGAGTGGTTACTAAAGGTGTTCATCCTTTGCTGGAATACCTATGTTGTCGAACAATTTCACTAGCCCAATATAGAGGGTAGGGTTTGTAGGGTCCTACTGACATAACAATGTCAATTTCTATATCTCTCTGATATATTAAAGGGTTTTGAACAATAGTACTTAGTTGAATATTTCATAACACTTACTAAGGATGATAGATCATAGCCTTAGCCATACTACTCGATACACTAGTATGCGAGAGTGATATCCTTGAATGATGTTATCAATGTATTATAGAAACATGTCAGTCATATGTTTATGTAAGATTGGTTTCAATTGTGTTTAAAGGGATTATCATATACTTGAGTGTACGTGGAAGTCAATTCCATATACATGTGCTACCTAATTTAATGCTACTCTAAGGGGCACCAACAAGGATTACAAGGGTTTCCCACCAACTGAGGCGAATTTTATTTTCTATGGGTATTATTCTTGGATCATAGTTTTACCCATTGAACAATATATCTCTATGCTACTTAAAGGTACTAGAACACATCTTTAACCTAACACAAATCCGCAAAAAATTGGAGGCATGCTGACTCAAGAAAGAGCTATGATACCACTTGCAGTGTTCCTTAACCCTTAAACTTGAAACACAATAAAGTATATAGAGAATATAATTATAGAAAACTTGATAAAAGAGACAAATAAGATGAAATGTGAAAAATATACCTTACATGATTATAATAAGAAGAAATAAAAAAATGTTCAATTGCCTTTTAAGGTGAGGTCAGTTTTCATTGAGCAAAGCTCCAAATACAACAATACATGACAAAATATTCCATAACCTTTTATTTCTTTAAATATATTTTCAATAGAAAAACCTTAATTACTTGTAGTCCTCTCATTAATGGGTACCAACTACCTAGTGAGCCTTATAAAGTGGACCCTTTTACATTAAATAACTATCCACTATTATATATAGAGTATGAATGCACATATCAATTGACTTACTCAAGTAAGCCTTATTCAAAGAGTATGGATGCATACATTAATTGACTTACTCCTATGTAGCCTAAAGTAACGGGATTAAGACAGGACCCTAACAAAAATATTAAGTACTTCACAATCATTCCTTAACCTATCTTTGCTTTCCACACTTAATCTTCATCTTGCTAAGGTGGAGGGTATCTTTCTTCGCTTTCCACACTTAATCTTCATCTTGCTGAGATGGAGGGTATCCTTCCCCACTCACTTTAGTTGGTCTATTAAACTTAAAACACACAAACTTGCGCTCTTAAATTATTCATGAGCATAAGAGAGACTATACTAGCAAAGATTAACTCTTATGGAAGTATAAGTGAATGGGATTTTCAATATGAATAACAAATAATGTTTTCACACCACAAATGTGGTTTGAATATTTGATCCACCAATCCTATTGATGTGGGAAAGGATCAACAACAATTGTTCTAACATGGGTTGTAGTATGTTGTAACTTTGATTACAATGGGTTTTCATGGGTTGTAACTTTGATTACAATGGTTAGAGTTGCACAAAGGAGGGATTATTGGAGACACATAAGAAGACAAAGACTCCAATGAAAGGTGTTTTCATATCATCAACCTCTAGTCCAATGATACCACGTGTAGAAGATGGGAAAGTTTTAACTGTTCAATGAAACCGTGGTTTAATATGGAACATATATTATTTGTATTAGAGATTCTGTGGTTAAAGAAGATAGTGGAGCCTCTTGGTTGTATGGCATAGTATAATGGACAATGATGGGGGCATTGCACAAATACAAGTAGAGCTTGAAATCTGGAAAGACCATTAAATATGCACTTAGGTTTTAAAAACAAATGACATGGAGTATGGCCAACCCTAAAGGAATTCTTGTCCGATAATTGAACCAGAGAGCGAGGATCGATTCTAATTATATAAAACAGACTCTTGGCTCGATATAATTTGTTGTTTCCGAGGATAAAATGGTTGTTTTAAAATTGGAATGGTGAATTAAGGTAGTTACATCAGTTTGATCTCAACCAGAGTTGAAACCTGTCGGATTTGAGCTCTTAAAACAACTAATATTCCATGTCTTTAGTAAGTAAATTCCAGGGTCAGTTCTACTTTTATATTCGCCATTAATGGCGGACGTTCCCACTGATACGTGGAGATTTGTGCCAAAATCACTGTAATATCAGGTATGATCGGTTTCTTCGTGAATTATTTGTCTCCATCAATATATTAAAAAAGCCAATATATCCGATAATGCTCGTGGCTAATATATATATATATATATCGTATTCCATTGAAACATGAGAATATATATATATCTATCGTATTCCATTGAAACATGAGAATTTAAGCACACGATGTATTCATTTGTTGTTTCTGTGATATCGTCCAGGTGAAATGTTTGTTAAGATCATACTTATTATTATATTATATGAAAATACTTAAAACGTTTGACTGAGTCGTGGTTGGTAATTTTGATGTATAAAGTTTATACTTATTCATCCCGTCCAACATAGAAATAGTAAAAATGAAGATTATAAAATAGTGAAATGGTAAAAATGAATATTTTATGACAATTATTGATGGCGGTGGAGACCTACGAGTCACCCATACCCATTTTCTAGAAGTAATCAGACAAGAAAATTATCATATAGAATACATGAGAGCGCAACTCCAAGCTCTTAAAACCGCATGCGTATTTACCTTTACTTTCTTTTTCTTTCCCTTCCTTTTCATTGGTTCATATATTTTTTTAGTTTCGTTTTCATTCATTCTTTTCTTTTTTGTAATTGAAAATTTGCTTAGTTTATCTTTTTTAAGGGTGGACTTTGATCCATTTATATTTACATTGGTTACTATACCATTTAATATAGTTTAAAAAAAAAAAAAACAAGTTTGTATTTAAAAAACATATACATGTTATTGTTTATTTGAATAGCTTGTGAAGTAGTTGTTATGTGGAAATAAAATATTCATGTGATTTTATAGAAACTTGTTCATTTCTAAAGCACACACGATAAAAAAAAAACATGCAACCCATGGTGAGGGCCAATCTCTACAAAGACAAGAAAAAATGACATTAGCATCATTTTCTTATTTTTAGGTAGATTTTATTTGAATTGCTATTTTGTATTTGTTGAATTATTGCAATTTACACAATTTTTAAAAACATTTCATTATCGCTTAATTGGAGTTGTTTTTATATAGTTATGGAGTAAAATTTATCCAAATCCAAACCTAACCCCCGACAAGAACCATACATAGAAACTAATCATTTTAGATTAATTTAGAAACTTAATTGATGATATTATGAACATTCAAGAGCCATCTTGTATTTCATTAGCCATTTCACTTCATAGTATTTTTTCTTCCATTGGCCATGCCCATGGCTAATTATTTGATATATCTTATTATAAGGCTAGGATGAGAGAGTACTACTCAACTAGAATTATTAAGGAAGATGTGAAAAGCTTGGATATAACTAAAAAGATGATTGTTCAATTGTTTATTGACCCTAGAACCAACCAACCCCATGATCCGAAAAAGAGAGGTTTTTGCATGGACTGGTGCACATTCCAGCGATGGAAAGACCATTGGATGGATATGTGGTTTATGGTATTTGATAAACCTCCCTGCAATAGTAGAGAGGTTCCCTTGTATTTTCTTTCTTAATTATGACTTGAGTTTATTATGGATCACCATGTCCATTATTTTGATATTGGTGAATTCCATGGGGATGGTCTTGTCTTTTCTTAGGATTGAGAAACAACTAGATGTAACCCATTGAGAGGGATGATTTCTCCTAGGCGTATGCCTAACAATCACCCCCCTTTCGACCACCTTAGCTTGGAGATATGATTCGTTCCATTAGTACTATGATATTGTATCTCACAGATAGTCTAAATCAAGATAGTGTGATTGTGGTAGATTTCTATCTGGAGCCATTCTTTGATAATGTTAGAACATGAAGTGTAGGGCCTTTAGGCCACATCGATTCTAGACCATGCACTACATTTGTCCAAGTTGGCCATTCTAGTTCTAGCCTAGTTGGTTGGATCAATTATCTCATTGTAGGCATAGTTGTCATGGCCTAATAGAGGATCGTATTCAGGATAGTTCCTTGGAAAAGGTTAGTACATGACATATTTTTTTATATTCCATTGATTATGTGATTAACAAATATTTGGTAAACATAACTTTAAAGTATTTGTAACTATCTTTTAGGTTTTTGCATCTATATCTCCCATGAGATGACACACCTACGTCTAGGTGGTAAGAAACATATTCTCTCATACTTGATGTAATGGTACAATAGCATCTCTGATTGTTGTGTCTCACTCATGTGATTTTGTATGACTTTGTTCTTTTTTTCTTCAAAAAGTTGAATTAAAGTTATAAGTCATAGATGTTTATAAATGTAACCATAAATAACTTATAAGAATTACATCTATCCTTCAATTAAACCATAATTAAGAGAAATGTCAATATAGATTGTGGATGTAAGCTACTATCCTTTTCTTAAATGAATAGTAATAAGAATCACATAATTGTTATCTTCAATACTAATTTGAGTGTGAACAACCAATTGAACTCATGAATATTTGAATGTCAATTCACTAGTAGCTATTAAAAGTTCACTCTAAGAGTCTTGGGTTAGTTTTTTTACATAGACAATGGAGTTTTTTATAGTTTTTTGGTCTTCTTGCAATATGTCTTGTTGTGGAAACCCCATATTTTCGGTAGGTGTAAGGATGGAAACTCACACATATTTCATGCTACTCATCTCAAGAAATTGGAAAACCCCAAATTCATTTGTTCTCCTCACTTCTTCCTTATTTGTGGGAAATCTTGCCAAGTAATCTCAAAGTAATAATTGGTGACCAAGACCTCTCCTTATTGGTCATTTTTGTTGTATTTTTACCAAGTTCTTATTGTGGAAAAATATTACCAATGGGATAGAAAGATCTCCCTAGTATCTTCCTATTGATCCCAGACAAAGAGAGGGTCTAGACTTCTATGGTTTTCCTAGACACAAGCAAACATATTCATAACTATACTAGGAAATGGTAGAGTAACATACTTTTTTCCTTAAAGTTGTCATCATATGTCATTTAGAGGGGAAAACCAATGATATATTAATCAATGTAAAAGAAATACATGAAGAAAAATGTACCTCAAAGTGTTTATGCATTCATCCTTTCCCCTTTCTCCTCTTAGGTCCTCAACTTTCAACCAAGCTAGGAAACTTGACTACAATTGATCTGGAATGGAAGAGATCTTTTGACTTTTGGAAGCATATCTTTGTGAATGATTCTTCCTCCTCTTGCTCAATACTGGTCTTCCTTTTATGGATTCTTGGAAGAGTCTTGGGAGAGCTTCTATATCTTCTAGAAACCAATTGAGACTCAAATGTTGTGAGTCCCAAGGATCATACCACGAAGAACCAACTCGTCCATCACTTACCTCCTCAAAAAACTTTAAATCCTGAAGGTTACAGGAGAGGTCACTCTTTCCACACTGTCAAACAATGATAGGTCATGAGTTGTCATATATGTGACTAGTAACCTGTGGCTCTATTATGGAAAAATTATTAGCGACCATCTTAAAAAACTGACTTTATCCTGAGCATAAGAGTGTATCTTAGCTGTCATCTTCTACTATGTCCATCCTGACACTTCAGGGTGGAAATTAAGGCTATAATAGTGCTCCCTTGTGGTTTTGTTTCCTCCACCTTCTTGTTCATGTTTGTCTTCCACTTCTCATTCTACATGGTGTTTTCCTTGTTCTTTTTTAATCCTTGGTCTTCTTTCCTTGCGGTCTATCTTGAAAACCCCATATTTTTTCTAGGAGTAAATATGGTGGCTCATTCATTCCATGCCACTCACCTCAAGGAAGTGGGAAACCCCAAATTCATTCAAAATATTACAGTAGGTAATGAAACACACCATGAAAAAACTAAAATACCCGACCTCAAAGTGTGAGAACTCAAGAAAAATCATGTATCCTATTCTAGATCTAACCTCATTCTTATTTAGAATTGGTCCAAATAACCTTAGAGTGTCTCTAAATTGAATTTCAAGATTGTGAAAAATAATTCATTGTTCACTTATATTGATTACAAAAAATTAATATGCATAGGCAACCATGTTCTCTCTAATATATTTATATTAAAATAAGGCTCTAATACCTTGTTAAAAATAAAGATAAATAAACAACACACCACTAATAAAATATAGACAAGAAGTTTATAGAAGATAAATTATCATAGGTATAAATATCCACTACAATTAGATATTACATTACATGATTTTACAACATATTACATTGGCCATATGTTGGTGCTAATGACCACTCACTAGCATTTTTCATTGGTCATGCGTGTGTTTAACAATGTAGTATTAGACCCATTTATATAGCGATTATAGCTCTAACTGTTGGCAAATGTTTAACATGTAGCATATGCTTGTCATTGATGGCAAGTACAACAATGAAGATGGCATGATTATAGGAAGAATGTAACAGAAAGGCATCATAAGCAGTTTGGGAAGACGTTGCAGAGGATGGTTGGCATGCTTTATAGGCAGTATGCGCTTGTCATTGATGGCAGGATCAGAGTGTGCATCGATGGAAAAACAGGAACAACGTAAGCTTAGGAGGAATTAGCGTAGAGTCGAATGCAGTACGTAGGTGTGCACCAAGGATGAGGTTAACTCATGGCTAAAGCTCAAGGGAGATAGCGTACTTAGGATCACAGGCGGATCAAAGGTCGAGGCCTTTGACACTTAGAAATTCTTCCAAGTAAGAAGGATGTGTAAAGCTTGGAGGAGAAGCGTCGGTGATCGTTGGATCCCATCCCGAATTCCCGATGACCGTCAGATCTCAATGTAGACAAGAGGAGCGTGCAGATATGGAGGATAGATCTCGGGCGTTAGATCCAATCACATGGTCCGACCACCGTTGGATCGAGGAGAACCTGCACATTCTTTAAAGTGCAAGGAGTAGAGGGCTCACAAAATCCCGAAAGAAGGAGGACCATCCATCTTCAAGCAGGACACGTGGGGATAGATCGTTAGTTCGCTGACTAGAGAGTCAAAGGAACGATGTTCCCTAACCTCTTGAAATCGCGATATCTGAAATCACAATTTAATCTCAGCCGTCAGATTAAGGTTGAATCTGGACTATTGATTCCAGTCCATGTCGGAGTTTCGGGGATCGAGAGTTGGAGATGTCAAGTAATATCATCCACAGAAATCTTGATTTCGCGATATGCAAAATCACGACTTAATCACAGCCATTGAATCAAGGTCTGATCTGGACCGTTGATCTCAGTCCATTTTGGAGTTTTGCGGATCGAGAGTTGAAGATGTCAAAGAATAATAACCACAGGAATCTCAAAATCACGATATGCGATATTGCGATTTAATCGCAGCCGTCAGATCAAGATGTGATCTGGACCGTTGATACGACTTCTTTACGGAGTTTCATGGATCAAGATTTGGAAGTGACAAGAACATTCACCACAAGAATGTCGAAATCCCGATATGCGAAATCGCGAAATGATCTGAACCGTCAGATCAAGTGTTGATCGGGACCGTTGATCCCACACCATTTTGGGGTATCGGGGATTGTGACTTGGAGAGTCAAGATGCCTCATCTCCAGACTCATGAAATGTGAAATCGTGAAAGTGCCTTATGCATAAGGCTGTGGTCACAACCCTTGGTCACATCAGCGAGAGATGGAGGAAAGAGCTAGAGCAACCAAGCTCATTTTCGGGGATCGTGACTGGGGATGTTGAGACACATGGTCACACGAATGCCGAATTGTCGAATGTCGAAATGCCGAAATGAATGCAAGATCCCATGGAATCAATCCAACGGTGTAGGTGAATTTGAACAAGATCGGAGGGCTACTGTAGCACGACATAGTATAACTGCCAGAAACCACTAATGGTTTCAGCGAGAGGACTCGAAGACACTTGGGGATGATTGACAGAGAAGGTGAAGAGCCTCTGGGAATCTTCAAGAGGGAAGAAGATGTTCGTGGAGGTGATTGATAGCTGGATGGGCATTGAGGCCTGTAACTGAAACAGAGAAGGTGAGCTCAACTGTCACAGAGAAGATGAAGAGTCTCAAACTACTAGAGAGGCTAAGGAATCTCAGTACAACATACAGTGATGTTGGACGCATGGTGGAAAATGACCAGAGAAGCTGAAGAGTCACGATGATGATCAGACAGAGCACTCAAGTTGCAGAGGAATTTGGCGCGGAGTATGCATGCAGAGGCATTGAAAATATTGCATGCACAAGGAGCACAAGTACTATAAGAATAATGAACAAAGAAGAGATGGGGGTTGTTGTCATGGTGGAGGATTCAAGTGTGAGCAAGGAGGCAGAGTGTAGGAGTAGAGATCCATGGTAGAGGAAGGTTGCATCAAATGGATATGGTGCAGAGAGTATAAAAGGTAGAAGAACAGAAAGTGCAAGGGGCGTGCAGAAGACACTAATGTAGACAGGGCAGAGCAGCGTAACAGAACAACAATCGGGCTGGTAAGCCATTGAATAATGTTATATCATTGTAATAAGTTTCAATAACAAAGAATTTAGTATTCAGGATGGTTGGGAGGTGCTAGGGAGGACTGGTGTCCTCAAAGGTTCAACTGGGTGCTTGAACACAGGGAGTTGGTGCTTCCTTCTAGTTGGTGCTAGAGAAACCAGGGAGTTGGTGCTTCCTTCTAGTTGGTGCTAGAGAAACCGGGGAATTGGTGCTTCCTTCTAGTTGGTGCTAGAGAAACTAGGGGGTTGGTGCTTCCTTCTAGTGGGTGATAGAGAAAACAGAGAGTCGGTGCTCTCAGAAAGTTGCAGCTTGCAAAAACAGAGGTTGTAGCCTCACAATGAGTTGGTTCTCATATGTATGATAATGTAAAGAATGTAGATAATACTTATCATATAAATAAAAGGAGTTTTTTACCCTGTATGGGTTTCCTCAGGAATTATCTGTCTCTCTCTTTCTCATATATGTGACTGATGTTGAATGTGCCTTTGTTTATTTCTCTACATTATTGTGATCATCATTGAGTGCCTTGTAAAGATTTTAAAAGAAGCATAATTGTTTAAGCATGGGGACAACTGATTCACCCCTCCTCTCAGTTGTCCAACAATTGGTATCAAAGCTGGCCCCTTTTATCTAAGGGTAGATCCTAGAGCTTAAACATGTCAAGCCATGAAGGAAATTCAACCAATAAGGCCCCTCTATTCAATGGAACAAACTTTGCGTTCTGGAAAGTTAGAATGAGAACCTACATAATGGCTTTAGGTGCAAATTTCTGGGATGTGGTAGATACTGGGTATGTAAAGCCAGTTGTGCTAGCTAATAAGGATGACAAACTAGAATTTAGCTTCAACGCTAAGGCTATGAATGCTATCTTGAGTGGGCTTGCAGAAGTAGAATTCATAAAAGTTATGCACCTAGAAACTACCAAAGAAATGTGGGACAAACTCATTAGCAGTTATGAGGGTAATGAGAAGGTAAAGGATGCAAAGATTCAAACCTACAGAATACAGTTTGAACAGCTAAAAATGAAGGAAGATGAAACTATTGGAAAATACTTTCTGAGAATAGAAGAAATGGTAAATGCAATGAAGGCACTTGGTGAAACAATTGGGGAACCTTCTTTAGTTCAAAAAATCTTGAGATCTCTCCCAGATAGGTTCAACCC
>ML778032.1:1646695-1659509 GCA_009831015.1 Picea engelmannii
TCGAGGGGGCAACCTCCTTTTACCCCACTTAAATGTTCAAGTACAAGATGATTCAAAATGAAAATGTCTCCTTGGTATATATAGGAGACTAGGAGTTATAATTACAACTAATGGCCTAAAGCCGACATAAATAAAATAACATTCCTAATATAATATGCCCCAATTAAGGGGTAATGAGCCAATATTAGGGCTTAACAAAAAACCACTATGGCCATTCATCAATGACACTTAATGTCCACTAAGCGAACAACTCAAAAATCACAAGTCAAGGTTACACATATAACACTAACAAAAATGACAAGAGACATAAATGGTGACATCCTACATTTACCTTACTACTATACTTTGGTTCATTTTCCATGAAAATACTTGGAGCATAATAAAGTTTGAGAAAAGATTACACAATGCAAACAAACTTGAAGAAACAATGCTTGGAGTGCCAATTGTAGATATTGTAGGTAAGATTTTATCCTTTCACACTTTGGTGATACCTTTCCACCTCTACAGTTGTGATGTTTGGAACCCATGTGTTGCATCAATAAGGATATCATTTCTTGTTTCACAACATATATATGGAAACATAACAATTTCATACTATATTATTTTTCTCATGTCCATAATTTTCCATGTTGTGACCATGGTGCACATGGTTAATACATGCAAGACTAATAAATACTCATATCTATCTCTCTAATCATTAATGCAACTTGGTGTAAGGGATATTAACTTTTAGTAAGAAAGAGCCTCTTATCTCCTCCAACATTTAAACACGAATATTGAAAACCTTACCCCCTCACAATTCTTTATCAAGATGCACCAATTCTCTAAAGAGATAATAATTTAAGTATCAAAATTGAATTTACTAAGCCTACTTAAAATCCACATGGATTGAACCAAAAGAACCACTAGTTTGAAATCTCCATCATAGTTTCTTCCACAACTACATGCACTTAAAGGTGGAACTCATTTTCATTCTCACATATTCTAGATTGTAAGTACCTTGTAGCCAAAGTATTGGCTGTTTATGCATATATATGAATACAAATACTATTTTACCTTAAATGCATTTTCTATTATGGAATTTAACATCAATTTCATTGTTTGTTCATACTCTCATAGTTCCTTGAGTATTTTCATAGTGTTCAAGGACTATAGATTTATACCCTTTCTCCTTGATTATATGCTTCACTTCTAGCATAAAACTCTTAGAGACAAATCTCTCGACATTGCTTTGTGTTTTTTTTAGTGTTTGGTCTTCTTTCCACGTGGCTTGTCTCACGAACTCAATGATTTTGGTAGGTGTAATTATGGTGGCTCACAAACATTCCATGCTACTCATCTCATGGAAGTGGAAAACCCCAAATTCGTTCAAGGATTCCCCACTTCTTCCTTGTGCATGGACATGCTTTCCAATTTGGGGTAGCAATTCATCTCAATAAAGTTAAGTGGTTAGCAAGACCTATCCTTATTTGTCATTTTTGTTTGTCTTCAGTGTGGTTTCATTTCCTCTACCTCATTCCTAACCTTCGTCTTCCTCTTCTCATCTCACATAGTGTTTTTCTTTTGTTTTGTTTAGTCTTTGGCCCTCTTGCCTTGTGTCTTGTCTTGGAAACCTCATAATTTTTTTGTGTTGGTTCAATATTATGGCATTACATATTATTTAGTTTTATACTTGAGTGAGAATAGAATGAATATCAATGTCTCATGGCACCAACTTAGATCTTTCCTACTTCAATGAACACTTAGTAAGATTTACAAATTTGTTTTTTCTCAAATTATTTAGTTATTTATAAGAAACAAATTATAATATTTTTGTGTTTCTACAGGTTGCTATTGAAGAGACTAGGAAACTGTCTCCACCCAGGTTCGATAGATTGCCTCATTCTTGGGTATCATATATTAAGTTAAATATGATTTTGACGTGAAATTTTTTATCTTATTTTGGATCATTTTCATGCTTATTTACTGATCTAACATATTATAAATGTGTATGAAATCCCCATCATTCACATTCCATTCACCAAAACCATCTTTCCCTATCCATCCCACATTCACACCCACACCATTCATCCCATGGTGTAGCATGGGTATAGTACTTGGTGACCCTACCAAAACCCTCGATATTCCATTCCCCACCCCTAGGGTATTTTGTTTGATACTAAAACCCATGGGGATTTATTGTCTCCTTTCCTCGCCACCTTTTCTCTTCCACCCATACAATTTTTAACTTGAAAGAATATATTCCCTTTAAGTACACAACATCGAGTTTGGACATCACCAACGTTATTTTTTTTCTTTCTTTCCCAACTTCTAGTTCATAAGTAACATATTTGAATATCTGCACGTCAAGAACCATCCTCCCAAATTCATGGTCCTCACTTTAATTGATGCATTGGATCAATGATTAAAATCCAATACATGTAGTGCATGTCCCATCTAAATAATATTTTGCACAATATTTTTGTTTGTTGAGCCTTGGACACATGACACTATGAATAAAGACTCTTGATGAAATTGGCAACATTATGGATGAGCATTCCTACACATGGTTAGCATACAAAACATAAAGGATGTGAATATATGTATCATAATAGTAACCAAATTCTATGTGGTATCTAAAACAACATGTGTTATGGTCTATGAATATTCCAACATGCCAAGGTTTGCATTTCTTGAAATACATTTGGCCCAAGTTCATATATTGTGCTCATTCTTGAATCTCTCATAGATTTATTCTCGTATCATGTCAAAAAAGTGTTTAATGTGGGGTTCATAGTCATTAGAAACTATTCTCAACTTTATCAAACATTTTTTTATTTAATCAAGGCTTGGTATTTTCATGTCAAAAACTGTAGACTAGTCCCTTAACAACTTCAGTTAACTTTATGTCGAAATGAGGGAACCTACCAATGAAGGCCCAATAATCTATTTGGCCTGGGTCATCAAGGATTTATATTCTAATATAATACTTTCAAAGTGTTTTTTCACTTACCTTAAGAATATTATATGTCATTGTGAACAATGAACAAGAGACATTTCCTTGTGGTGGCGTTTACAATCAATTACGACAATACACGACAAGTCACACTACAATATTTTAAATGAGTATTCTTTCCAACAATATTACAATAATCCCGAAGATTTAAAACAACATGATTACTAGTATTTGATATTTTAACTATCCTTATGCAAATAATTTTATTAACAACAGTTAAAGTATGTGATTTAACAAGACAAAAAATAACTAACATTTAGGTGCAACATTTTTTTTAATTTGAAATAGTGTTTAGTAATTTTGTTGCATTGCCAAACAATAATTCATTTAGATAACTTACCTTCAACGATCGCTAGAGAAATTTTGTCCACATGAACACATGTAGGAATTTTGTTTTCATGCACTATATTGATGATGTAATGTAGGTGGACCCAAAGTATGGAACTCTTCATCGTGACATTGTGGAAATTCACCAAGAGATTATAACACTTCATTCACCTGATGGTCAAGATTGGGAGTATACTAAACATGCCAGTGGTTAGTACGATGAACATATAATTTTTTAAAATTAGACTACACCATAGGAGCCTCTTCACCAAAAGGTTGTACAAAATTCGACTATTTAATTTCTCCCTTTATATACTCAACATCTTCCAAATTTTCCATCTGTTCTTCAACTTGATCATTTTTTGTTGATGGAGCATTGGTTGGAGGTTGATTTGATTTTGAAATTAGAATGGCCTCCATTAGATTCACATGTTGGCACAGGGGTAGAACCATGGTTCATCTCCAAGAGTGCACCAACAAGCCCTAGCTACTGGCCCTTTTGACAACACCTGCGAATCAGATGCAGTCTCACCTGAAGAAACTATGAGGGGGTTGCATGACAAAGATGTCTACAACCAAGGGAATATCAAGAGGTCTCACAACAACATCATAATAATCATATATCAGTTTCCTTCTTAGATCTATTCCTCACAGTTATAGATCTACTCTAGCACAACTATGGAATAACAGAATAACAATGACAGAGATCAAGACATCAATCACACACACATAACACTAGACATATGTGGTTCACCCTCTCTCTAGGGCTATGTCCACAGAACTGTGCTTGAGATTTATTAAGATAAAGCATACAATTCTTATCTGCGCTCTCAGCTAGCATATCTTATTTCTTATTCCTCTCTTTCTCTCCCCTTCCTGCGCACCCAGCTGCAAGACTTGACCTTCACACCCAACTGAAGATCTTACAATACCAGAAAGCTCTCTCTCTCTCTCTGCACTTCTCTCTTACAATATAATGTTCTCTTACAACAACAATAGAACTAGCTCAACAATAATATTGTACCAACCCAAACCATGCCCTTTAGACCTTTATTTATACATTATAATAGCCCACTGATAGTCTTAGATTGAAACCTAAGTGTCAAAACCCTAGATACAAAAACCCTGGGTGACTAAAACCCTAGGTCAACTTGACTTGCTTTTCCCGGGCTTCGCTAGCCTGTCTTTCCTTTCTTCCTGCACAGTGCTAATGGTGGATTTTCCCGCTTACTGAGATGTCCTCGATCCATCTTCCTTTCTTATCTGTCATCCTCGTTCCTCTTTTCCAATGGATTTCTTTTCCGTACTTCGCTCCATGTTTTCTGCTCTTTTTCTCACTTCGCCCTAGTAACAGTTACCGTGTCTTCCGCGAAGTGCGCGTTCCACCTTTTCTTCCTTGATATTCACTTTATTCCATAACCAAGGGCCAAAAAAACACTTCATATGTGGTGATTAAGTAGAGATCATCACGGGATCCATTGTGTAAGGAGTTGAGGTGGTGACTGATGGATGCCTATGTTTTTCCATACCCAATTTTTCCTTTTCTCTTAGTTCATTAAATTTTTCAAGGGGATACTCCTTCCTATCAAACTTTATTTGTATATTTCCTTTTTTCCCATAGTCATGGTATGGAAAAGACATCCTTAGGTCCTAAACATTGGTCAAGGGAGGGAAATAACAACATTAGGTCCTAAATATAACTTCTTATACTTACCATGAAAACATCCTTAAAACACCACATAGGAGCATGGATGGTTTGTGGGGCCTTGAATATAATAAAAAACTAAAAAAAAAATTCTTAATATCTTGTTGAATATTCTTGATATTAATATCCTTGAATAAGTGATGAAACCGATATGAAAGAACTTTATAGGATAACTTTGGCCTTTGAGTGAGATACATGCACCAGGAATAGGTTTTGTGCACTGGAAATATGTTCCAAGGAATAAACATGGTTAAGTAGGTGTTTATGGGTTTTTGTGACCTTGATCAACAACAATATTCACCCCCATGGAAAGTCCCAATTAGACCTCACACCGTTTGGAATAGGGAACCCATCTAGATTCTGGCTCAGAAGCCATTACTAGTTTTGGGGTTTTTCGGTTGTGACCTAGTCCACTAGTGATGGTTTCTAAGCTAAGGAATGCAATGAAACTAATATATGCATCTAGATGAAACTAACAAAAACCAAAAAGAAAATACAGAACCACACATTATCTTTTCAATGATCCAAAAAATAGTTCACACAACACAAAGAAAAGAATATGAGTAAATGAATGCAAACCCATATTAGTCTAGCATTAAAAAATCATATATAGTCCTATTCTTATAGATTCAAACAAAAAATTTATGAAGAAAAAAAATAAAAATGTGGAAACTACACATAAGAATAGTCTACAATGTGAGATACACTCTTACAAAAATCTATTGTTGAGAAAAAATTACTAGAATAATCCACAATCAGCGCAAAACCAGAATCAAATTTGTTCAAACAATATATTGGACAAACAATATTCTCCCCATTAAATATCCAACATTATTACATGGAATATCCAAGGAAAAAATCCCCTTCTTGGAATGCAATGACACTATTTATTAAAATTCAACGTAACTATTGGTATCCCACCTCCCCAACTCTTGAACTTTTGACTCAGGCCCAGTTCTTTCCAATGCTTTACCAAACATTTGTGTTATATAGGATTTTCAATCTGTCCATTGAAATTGGGTTTATCCATCAATAACTGAGAGATATTATCCTGTGAAAACAACCAACTAAAATTTGGAGTACTTGGCACTATGTATTTGGAAGGAGTATTAATTATTTTTTGAGAAACAATTAAGAGGCATCCTATGTCTTGCAGAAGCTGCAATCAACCTAGATAATGCTATATGGCACTTTCATGTTCAGGGTTAGTCAAAGAACCAATAGACCCAAAACACATGTTAATGTGAGAGGCACAATAAATACCTCTTGCAACCCAAACAAACCCAATAAGACTATTACCACACTCAATCATGACTACAACATGACATATCTCAAAACAACATGAAATTAGACATAAGCCATCCACTCAACTAGAAAATTCTCAATATTTAAAAATCAAGATAACCTAGCTAATGGGCGCAACGATCAAAATATACAAGTTCAATTTTTTTTAGGAGGATCCCTAAGCTAGTGGGCTTGGGGAAGGTTGACAATATTTTTAATTACCTTTCTAATTTCTCATAAAGATAATTAGAAAGACTATTGATATGGATTATTTTGAGAAAAAAATGAAGGTGAAGGTTTAATAAGTAAATGCACATAGATATTTCCGAAAACAAAAAGATATAGTAATACACGATATCTATTAATGAAATAAATTTACAGAAAATGTCAAAATATAGAGTGAATGAACTCGCTAGAATGGTGGTAGCTTATCTCTGAGAAGAGATGTGATGGCTACGATCATTCACAAGATGTGTTTATAATGAGGCTCCAAATACCTTTTTAACATAAATTATAAATGAGACAACCATAAACATCCAAAAACCTAACCCCGAGAGATGAAATGCCAAAAGGTTTGTGGGCCCTGATGGGGGTAGTTTATATATCAACTTCCTTAGGGTGTAACTTTTGCATACGATCTTTGTTTGGGCGGTTTGATACCTCATTAGAAATTTTTAACCAAGGAGTACACATTTTTTTAGAGGTTATATATGTGATTGACAACCGTTTCCCCCCCAAAAAGTCCAAAAAACATCCTTTAGGGCCTCAAAAGGCCCTAGACGTTTAGGACTCGAAAAACCATAGAAAAACTGACAAAATGGAAAATTGTATTTCGAGCCAGTGGAATAAGTGGGTGGCCACCGATATCCACCTAGATCATTCATCCCCCCTTAATAATCATTGGTCTCCATTGTGTCAAGTCCCCATGGGAGATGTGGAAAATTTTGCTGAATATAAACCTTGGTGAGTTGCTTTCCTTGTTGAAGAAACTATCCTACTTAGGTTGTTGAAGGTTGACATGAACTTGTTGTTGTATGGGTTGGATCTATTCAACTATTCTAGCTACATGATCTGTCTGAGTGTGGGGGGACTTTGTAGGTGATGTTGCGACATGAAGAGATATATCAGTTGGGGTTAATGATTGGAACCTTAAGCACGCCTCAAAAGGGATGTGGCCAATAGAGACATGAAGGGATTTGTTATATCTTGGATTGACTAGGTAGTGCGGAGGCACCCTTGTAGGTGAATAAAAAACATATTTGTTCCCTTATACAATATTTTCGATCTGCTTGTGCTAGATAAAAAGTTCTTGGGAAGAGGTTGTAGTGGTTGCAATGTCCTTTTGTTCACCTGTATAACAAATTGTAAAGAGGCTAAACTTTGTGGTATGAGATATTACTTTCCAGCATTGTTTTTTCACGATAGTAGTCAAAACTATATCTGCTATCCTGTAGAGTTTTCCCCCAGAGTAAAAATGACACTAGGAGTTAGAGATTCATAAACAACATGACACTTCCACATATATGGGTGGCCTAACAAAACATCATAGATTTCCAGTGGGGAAAGATAAAATAGTGCCTCATCTTTGAAGGGATTGATACGATAGTATAGGTGACATTGCTAGCTGATGCAGAGATCTCATCCTTGGAGAAGCCACCCGATGTTGTATGGTTGTAGGTGTGGTGTTATCCGTAAATCCAACTTCTTTAAGACCTCTGCTGAGATGAGGTTATTTTGACTTCCACTATCAACAATGAAATTCATTGGGGTCCCCTTCACCCATATCTACAAATGGAAGAGATGCTCCCCCACCTTAGGATAATTTGGTTCTTCTAGTTGGATTGTTGTGGTCACGATGGTAGCAGTGGGTTCTGCATCGATGATATGTTTCCTTTTATTGTTTTTTGAATCATATTATGATTCAGGGTTTGACTCTTTTTCATTGAGATCAGACACCAATGACTTTTTTTAGTGGCATTCATTAGTGTTGTTCCAGGGGATTTTGTGGAAGTCACACCACTTCCCAATTTCCTTCTTCATCTTCTTGTTACCCTTATTTTTATACATATTGCATTGGTTGTGTTGAGGTTGTGAGTTAGGGCTGCCTTTACCTTTCTTTGGTTGTTGCAGATTTGTAGACCCAAACTCCCTCTTATTTCGATGCTTAAATTTCTACTCAATTTTTACAACATATCGATAAGTATCTCCTAATGATGAGATGTCTAGAAAATCCATTTCGGTTTGGATGTACTTGTGTAGATCCCCACGGTATTTTAGAATCAGATGCCACTTGGAGTCTTTAAGACCTAGCTTGGTGCACAAGGTATGGAAGGTATTTTTGAACTCTGACATTGTTTGATCTAGACCTTGATGCAGTTTGGTCCATCTCATGAACTGGTCATCATAGTTTCCAAGAGGGTAATATTGTTCTTTGACGAAATCCATAAGAGATTCCCAAGTGTGTTCAGCCTAAAAAATTTCATACTCCTCTGTGGAAATTTTCTCATAGCAAGTCTCTCACCAATTTTTTACATGGGGGGGAGCCTTAAGGAGCACAAAGGAGATCTTTTTCGTATAGAAAAAATTGTGGACAGAGAAATAACCTTCTAGCAGATTTAACCACTTTTCCAAAGCATCCCCATCTATTTGAATTTCAAACATGGGGATATCAAAATTAACCTATACCTTGAAAGGGAAGGCACCTCCAAAGTGGCTTCTTAATGAAGACACATATGCTATTCTTTGAAGTTGTCAAAGGATTTGGGAAAGAATTTCCATCCATTCGTCCCTCTGTCGCCTAAGGGCTTCCTTGAGAAACATATGAATAGAATCTCCTACTCCCTTGTCTCTCTTTTCTTCCTCCATAGGGGGTCACTTGGGTTGATGAGATCAGTTGTCCTTAAGAGAAACTAGCTTGAGACCCAAGTCTCTATACCCTGACCTTGTCAGGGACATGTACTAAGAAATGAAAAGGGTCAACCTTCTTTGATAACAACGATATGTATTATTTTAAGAACATAATGAAGGTGAAGATATAATAAGGAAATAAACAAAGATATTGCAAGAAACACATATATATAGTAATACAATTTCTATTAATGAAATAAATGTACAAAAACTATAAAAATATAGAGTGAATGAACTTTCTAGAATGGTGACATCTTATCTATGAGAAGAGATGTGATGGCTATGCTCATTCGCAAGAAGATGTGTTTACAATGAGGCTCCAAAGACATTTTTAACATAAAGAACAAATGAGAAAACCCTAAAAATCCAAAACCATAACCCTCAGAGATGAAATTCCAAAAGGTTTTTGGGCCCCAATGGGGTGTTCGATACCTCATTGAAAAGGTACAGCCGAGGAGTACAACTTCCATAGGGGTTCAAGGAATGTTGTCAACAACCCTTGGCCACCTAAAATTCCAAAAAAATGTCATTTAGGGACTCAAAACAACCCCAAAAGTTCAGGACATGAAAAACCATAGAAAAACTACCAAGGTGGAAAACTGTATTTCAAGCTAGTGGAATAGGTGGGTGGCCACCTATATCCACCTGGATCAACTATGCATTTAATTATCAATATGGGGTTTGTATGGAACTTGTGAGTCATTTTTCACTTCATATGTAGACTACACTCTATGCCTTCATCAATTTTCTATGTAGTCATAGTATCAATAACTACTTTTGTAGGCAAAGTATAGATAGTTCACAATTAGAAGGGTTCTACAAAATTTGGAAAGTAAATCACTCTTTCCTTATGGGGAAAATCCCCAATAGTTGTGGGATTAATACAACATACGGCCAATGACCATATAGAAAGTACATTCCAAACAAAATACCAAACTAGGATATAATAACCAAATTTCAAAGAAATGACTAACTATTGGAAGAAAGAGGAAAATCAATTCACGAGGATCCTAATGTTTGTTTTCTTTCCCGATAGGCAAAGTCCTTTCTCTCCTTACAAATTGTATCTCCTCAACATGCAAAAACCTTGAAAACATATATCTATACGTAGAGGTAGTTATAGTAATACCTACCTGATCGTTCTATGAAAAATAATGGAAAAGAATGAATAAATTAATATTCTACTACAATGTATACAAAAACATTGCAAATATGAAAAATAATAACACACGATACTTTGAAGGAACAATTTTTCTGTATTAGTAATGATACTATGACTACATAACACACGATATCTTAGGTGATGGTAGCACTGTATAAAGGTGTTCAAGCAATGTAATGGGATATGAAGAGAAGTATTGTATTGTGATTTGTAGCTCAATAGGAGGATGCCCCTCGAAGAGGAAAGTGTTGGCAGCCAATTCATTTTTTTTTTATTGACCTATAAGCTGCCTACACCTATGTCTTGCGAATGTCAAGTTATTCGTCGCATTTTTCAAATAGACGATATTTTCATTTCTTGCGACACTTGCAAATTTTTTTCCATTAAGTTTTCACGACTGTAAGCGTGAAAACTTCTCCTTTCATGGTCACGTTTCGATTACTATTTGAATTGTCATTATTTTTTTTCGATAGTTTCTATGGCACTTACCTTTGGTTTATCGTTATATGGCTGAAAAGATTTTCGAACTATGCCTATTTTGACATTCTTATACTGATTGCATAACTTGATTTTATTAAACTGGTAAGGCATTGAGCATATGGATTTATATTTTTGTGACTTTCCTAGTCATTGAATTGCATAGGGGTCATGATTTATTTTTGTTTTTATATATGATGTGGTCCTTATGATAACCTTTTATGGCTCTTGGTTTGTAAATTTTATGAATATCGATTGGCACAATGGTTTCAAACTTTTGATTTATTACATTGGCGCATGGATAACACTCGGGGTTGGTTATACATTGAATATTCATGGTTTAAAAAACTATAGTTGTGTTGGCGCATTGGCATAACACTCACCATTCGATTTTATGGTTTTGAACTATGCTATGATTGTTTGAACAGAGGTTGAACTTGGCGGTTGTACTTTACCATAACTATTGTGCATGGCGGTGAATAACTCCACCACCCTCGCATGTGCACATTAATGCTCTCCCCTTTGATCGTTCATTGTTGTTAGACCGAATGACTCTGCTCCTGTGCATTGGTAAATTCGAACCAAACCCTTACCATGTGCTCTCACCATGGCACCAGTCGTTCGAGCTGAACCCAATGGGAGCTAGGCCCTGTTGATGTTCGACAGTGCCCGCAGTGACCTCGAGGAGAATGGGTGGCTGCCATTTATACAAAAATTCGAGGGTTTTAACCTCTGCGTAGCTCGACAATTTGCTTTGACCTTTGATGTCTGTCGAGCCAAGGTTGGCGATGTTCAATTGGAAATTGACGAACAGTTTATCAGTCTTGCTACGGGTTTGCCTGCCACTGGACAACGATGGTCCAAGAATTGCAAAGTAGAGGAGGTCCCATGGACACTGCTCTTCCAGTCACGAAAAATCACCTCCTGTGATAAAGGTTTGCCAGTAACTATGCTCAAATAGTGTTGGCATGATTTATTGATGATAATCAAACAATTTATCACCTGCGAAGGTCGGTAGGGGTTTGTTTTCTTACACCACCTTCGTTTGCTTATGGTTTTTATGGGTTATCAGCTCAATATGCCTTATTATTTGCATAGAATCCTGTTTAAAATGTTGAAGAAGTATAAGAGAAATCAGGCTGATAATAGCCTTTTTCATTATGGGCTGGTTAATATTATTGTTGTATGTCATTTGAGTTTACATGGAGATTGTTGGAGCAATTTTGTTGCTCGTAATGATTTTGAGGATTCAAACCCTCCACAGGTTGACAAACCTGTGGTGATCGAGGACAAGGCTATACCCCTGGTCATTTATCCAAAACCTCTCCTGCTCTGTCTCAAACCCCAGTGCCACCCTGTGATCAATGCAGCTCGTGGTTAGAACGTTATTATCTGGATGTGCCTATTCTCCAGTCAAGAATTCACTATTTGGACCAGGTTTCACTGCTTACCAGTCAAAAGGCTAAGCTACAATCCACTGATAAGAAACAAAGGACGACAGGCTCCATCTTGTTTAAAAATGTGGAATCAGCTACAACTGTCGTGAATTCTAAGTTGGCATAATTGAATGGCCTCGGCATCACACAGGTACATTTCGATATCACTTGTTTATGTAACAATTCGAATTCTGTTTTAAATAGTTCTCTTTACAGCATTGATTGGCTCTGTTACATTGTATGCATCCTGTGCATAGCTTTGCTTTGACTAAATGGAAGTTCCTTTTCCCAGTTTAGCTTCGATTGGATTTTCATCGATTTGATTGATCTTGGTGTGGATTTGATTTGTTTGATTGAATTGAAGTGAATGCTCTGCTGTCAATCGAATTTGTTTTTACCTATTCAAGACAGGAAGTGTTTCTCATATCCAATTTAGAATACAATCGCATTTCGTTTCGATTTTGTTGTAATGTATATGCTATGATTGGCAACAATTTTGATATGGTTAATTGTTACAGTTT
>ML778032.1:1660685-1696954 GCA_009831015.1 Picea engelmannii
TTTAGTTTAGATATAAGTTTAGTTAGATTTATAGGTAGAATTAGTATATTAGATTGTTTAATTTCAGTAAATATATTAGATCGTTTAATTTCAGTAAGTTTTATTTCTTGTTCATAAAATCATAAAATCAAAAATATATCTCTCGCTGTCTTAGGGCAGAAAGCAAATGATTTTTACAGGTTTTATTCAAATCTGCAAGTTGTAGATAATGTATATTTGTGAATAAGTTGTAATTCAGTTAGTAATTAGATAGTCAATTATTAAACTTAGTGTAATAGTAATTAGTAGTTTGTATATAGAATAGTTAGAGTAGTTTATATTTAGTTTTAGTTTAATTTATTTAGTAGTTTACTTTAATTAGATTAGTGTATTAGTTTGATTTTATTTATTGTTAGTTAGTTTAGTTTCTTGTATTTAGTTTTAGTTAGTTTGTTTTATTTAGTTTTAGTTTGTTTTATTTGTTTTATTTAGATTAGGTAGTTTAGTTTAGTTTTCTCTTTGGTTTTCTTAGAACCTTAGAACGACCAACGGAGCCGTTAAACCCATCAGGGTGGTTCATTCCAAACGTCTTGGGTTATTAGACAACCCCAGACCGGTTCCACTCTCTCAGTTGACGGACGGTCAATTTCGCCCGTCAACAAATGACGCTAGAAGGAGAGCCTGAACTTAATTAATGGCACGAGGCGGTCGCAAGACTCCTCCCCCCCCTAATCGCTCACCTATAGTGACTAGAATCCATTCACACGATAATATTCCCCTTCAAACAACAACTACCTGAACCGAAGATCCGCAGATCATAGTTGAGCCAGCAACCCCTAATCCTACAGGTGGTGATACACAAGAGATTATCAGTCAATATCTTATGTAAACATATAGTGCCTTAGCACGTCTTAGGCAACCAAACCGTCCGTGGGGTCAACCTTTAGATTTCTCTGATATCAGAGAACAATTAGGTGATATTAACCTCACTGTGAATCCTATAGATCTAATCACAAATCCTGCTGCAGGAGGATCTGGGATACCTCCTTCACCACCTCCCTCATCTCCTTCTTCTTCTGGAGGAGATTCCTCTTCTGACAAAGGAAACTCACCTTCTCATCCTTCCACACCCACTACCCCAATGGAAAATCAAAACAATCCTGCTAGACCCTGGTTGGACCAGGATGTTGTAGCTGTACCTGGAGCCCAACACTATTTACCTAAGAACTCCGAGAAATGGCTTCCCAAGTTCGATCCCGATTCAAAACAGATAGCTGAAGATCATATCAAAAAATTTATGTTAGCCATCAGGCTCCGTAATGTTGAACATGAAGACGTTGTCTGTAGGTTGTTCCCTTATACTTTTGAGGGTAATGCATCCACTTGGTACTTTTCCCAACATCCCCACACCATAGTGTCATGGGAAAAGTTTGAGTCATGTTTTTTGGAAAAATTCGGAGATGGTAAACCTCCGGAAGTCTTAGTAATGGATCTTTCAAGCTTAAAAATGAACCCAAAAAAAAAATTTAAAGATTTTAATCAAAGATTCTTAACGCTTAAAAATCGAATCCCTGCAGATTCCATGCCCGCTGAGAGTCTTGTAATATCTTACTACACTAAAGATTTACATCAAAGCATAGCTATTTGGTTTAAACGATCCAAAAAGGCCACATTGTTAGAAGCCTTTGAGGAGGCTACTCATATTGAAAAAGACATACTTAGCCTTAAGGAATCTTCTAGCAATGAAAATGAGACCGTTTCTTCTTCCAAAAAGAAGATTGAAATCCTCCCCAGACCCACACAAAGTAAAACACAACCTGAAAACTCTGATTTGAAAAATTTAACTAAAGTTGTTCAAAAATTGTCTAATCAAGTTATAGATTTAAAAAGGTCGACTGAAGAAGCTTCCTCGAGTAAAGGACCCAACAAACCCCTTTTCCGAAAGCCTTTTCCTACCAACTGACCTAATCCAAACCCAGAAGGCTTAAATCTAGAGAGCTTGCAATGTGCCCTTCAGACAATTCTAGATGCCCAAGACAACTTGATGCCTCCTGAGATTCCTGAGGAGGTAGTCGAACCAGAGACAGTTCAAGAATAAGGGTATTCTCCAAACATCTTTGGACACTTATCGGATAGCATATTTCAAGCCAAATTCGAGACTGTTCACCCTTATAACACTAGGAGTAAGACAACAAACAAGCCTTCTACCGAGAGCACTACAACTTCACCTCCAAAGAAATCTAAAACAGTAGAAACTAAACAGAGCAATGTCAGCCCCAAATTAGATTACGATGTTGTTGAAGATCTTAAAAAATTAAGGGCTAACATTTCTATTTATGAGTTGTTGAAGTTTCCATTTTTGTTACAGAAAATGTTGCAAAATATTTCAGAAAATGGAAAGAATGGTAATTCAAATGGTAACAAGGTTGTGCAAAGCAAAGTTCCACAGAAGACTTCCACTAAAAATAATCCTGATCCTCAAGATAAAGGGAGCCTTCCTGTAACCCCTGTAAATAATGTAAATAATGTAAATAATTCAGATAAAGTGGCCTTAGAAACAACGTGTAAAAAGCCACAAGCTACTACTCTTAGTACTCGTAAGAATGTACCTCCTTTTCTTTTAACTTTCGAAATTTTCAACATAAATGTGCATAATTGTATGGTTGACTCAAGAGCATCATCAAATGTGATGCCTTGGTCTGTCTGCAAAAATATTAATGCTGAAGTGGAACCATCTTCTTTGAAAATCATACAAATTGATCGAATGGATGTTAAAGTTATAGGAGAACTAGAAAATGTATTAATTAGATTATCGTCTAACCCAAAGGTTCATCAGGTTATTGATATAATTGTGGTGGATATTCCAAAAGTGTATGGTCTGTTTTTGAGCAGGGACTGGTCGGAGAAGCTACATGGTTACTTCGCAACAGACTGGTCTCATTTATGGCTTCCAAAGAACGATAAGCCCAACAAGATCAGGGTGAATCGTAAGCGTTACCTTAAGTTCATGGTTATAGATTTGAATGACCCTAATGAACCGTACACACCTCCTGTTGATTCACCTGAAGTCCAAGGGATGGACACCTTCTTCGGAAACTTCATAGCCAAGGTTTCACCTATCAACAATACAGAACAACAGTCCGAGATCATAGCATACATGCAACCAACAACTTCTATGCAACAGTCCCCTGAACCCGATGGAAACCAAATTTGGTCTCTATATTTCGACGGTTCTAAGTCTAAAGAAGAAGCTGGTGTAGGCTGCATCATTATCGATCTGGCAGGTAACAAGACATTATTGTCTTTTAGACTAGAATTTGAATGTACTAACAATACTGCAAAATACGAGGCTTTACTGCAAGGTCTCAGAAAAGCTCTCGATATGAACATTCAAAATCTGGTTGTATTTGGCGACTCTGAAATAGTGGTTAGGCAGGTAAGAGATTCTATACACTGTTTTTCCCCGCATCTCAAAAGTTACCAGTCTGAGGTATGGAGTTTAATGAACAAATTTTCTGCTTTCAATATAAATTCCATTCCTAGATTAAATAATGTTGAAATAGATCTACTAGCTAATGTAGCCTCTAAACTTCTTCCTGCAGAAGTCTTATCCCCAAACGCATTCTCCGTGGAGCTATTGTTTTGACCATCTGTTCCTGACAATATTACGAATTGGAGAGTATTTGACGATGATCAACAGATCATTAACTTTTTTCACATGGAAGAAACCTTTCAAGGGGCAGGGATAGATGAACGCACGCACGACGACAATTTGCACGACTTTATGGTAATACCTAATCCGAAATCTCCTGAAGCTCTATCGGACATGGTAAATTGCATACCCAAATCCATAGTTAGATTTGAAAAGTTTTATGATTTTGAAGATAAATTTAAAAAGACGGTCAATTGCAAAACTAATAGTTCCTCGTTGTCTTATGAAAAAGTCAATTTAGGGACTAGTGAAAATCCTCAGTGTATCAATCTAGGCTTGGGATGTTCTAGACAAGAAAAAGATGCTTTTGTCAAATTGTTTAAAGAATTTAAGGATGTTTTTGCATGGACCTACGAGGATCTCAAAACGTTCGATCCTAATATCATACAGCATGTTATCCCGATGAAGCCCCAAACCTTACCCTTCCAATAGAAATTGAGGAAAATGCATCCTGAACTAGAACAGACCGTTCAAAAAGAATTGAATAAACTCCTAAGTGCTAAAATAGTCTTTCCTGTTAGACACACTCAATGGGTATCCAACCTTGTCCCAGTTCAGAAGAAAAACGGGGAAATCCGACTTTGCGTCGATTTCCGAAACCTCAATAGAGCGTCTGCCAAAGACAATTATCCTGTCCCACCCATGGAATAGATCCTGCAACAGGTATCTGGTTTCGAGAGGCTATCTTTATTGGATGGTTTCTCTTGATACAACAAAGTCTTGATGTCTCCGCCAGACCAACTAAAAACTACCTTCCATACCCCATGGGGCACTTATGATTATCGCAAAATGCCCATTGAATTGATTAATGTTGGTGCTACCTTTCAGAGAGCAATGGAAATTTCTTTTTGAGGCTTAATCAATCACTCCATTGTAGTTTACTTAGATGATGTGACCGTTTACTCTAAAAACAAAGACGATCATCTAGCTCACTTACGAGTAGTTCTACTACGATGTCGTAAATACGACATCTCCTTGAACCCTAAAAAGTCCATCTTTGCAGTAGAACATGGTAAATTACTAGGATTCATTGTGTCTATTGATGGGATGATTATTGACCCTGAGAGGACTCAAGTCATCACAAAAATTCCCCCAATTACTTCCAAAAAATCCATGCAGTCTTTCCTAGGCCAGATTAATTTCGTGAGAATATTTGTCCCCAGTTTCTCCGAAATGGTCAGGCCTCTCCAGAACCTGGTTAAGAAAGACACCCAATATCACTGGGGACTCACAAAAAATCAAGCTTTTAATGCCATAAAGAAGTCCATAATAGACGCTCGGTCTCTCATGAGCCCTGATTTCTCTCAAGACTTTACACTCTATACTTTTGCCTCTGATCGTTCCTATGCCTCAGTCCTAACTCAGAAGAATTCCGAGAACAACGAAGTACCCATCTCCTTTATGAGCTCTGCTTTCAAAGGTACTGAACTTAACTACCCAACGATCGATCGGTAGGCCTATGCTGTTTTCAAAGAAGTTAAGCACTTCCGGTCCTATCTTTTAAAGTCAAGGACAAAGGTCATTGTCCCCTACCCTGCCGTAAGGAACTTGTTAGTGCAGAAGGAGTTACGAGAGAAGAGAGCTAACCGGGTCACTTCCTTGCAGGAGTATGACTTAGAAATCACTCCAGCCCATATCGTGAGGGGCCAAGGGTTGTGTACATTGGTTGTTGATTTAGAAACAGGACAGCAAGACGATAGTGATACGTCAAACCTAGAACAACGCGATCAAAGTTTAATTTGTTGTACACAAAACCTCGTTAGTCCTTGGTACGACGATATTATATTCTATCTTGAACATGGATCAGCACCCCGTCACCTTGACCCCGCCAAAAGAAGAGCGTTGAGACTATAGTCCGCCTCCTTTCATCTAATTAACGGTATACTATTTCGTCAGAATTTTGACGGCGTACTGATGCATTGTCTTGAAAAAGACGAAGAAGAAAAAATCTTGCTTGAGTTGCATGCTGGAGAAGCTGGTGGTCACTTCGGTGGCGAAACCACTACTCATAAGGTTTTAAGAGCCGGTTATTACTAGCCCATTCGTTTTAGGGATGGACATGCCTTGTGTTGTAAATGTATTATCTATCAGAAAGCATCAGGGTGGTTGCAAAAACCATCCTTTCCCTTGCAACCCGTCTCAGTAGATTCTCCTTTCCAGCAATGGGGCCTTGATATCATAGGTCCTATTAACCCTCCATCCTAAAAAAAACACAAGTATATTGTGACAGCCATAGATTACTTTACTCGATGGTCCGAAGATGTCGTGCTAAGAACTGTTAACACAAGTCAGGTGATTGCTTTTCTGAACTCGAATATTATCACTCGTTTCGGTATCCCTGATTGTCTAGTCTTTGATAACGCTTCATACTTTTCTTCTCTTGATATGAGTGAGTTTTCTTTGGAGAAAGGAATAAAGCTAAAGTATTCTGCTAGTTACTACCCCCAGGGAAATGGATTAGTAGAATCAACAAACAAGAACTTGATTAAAATTATCAAGAGAACCGTGGCTGAAAATCACAAGAACTGGCACAATGCACTGTTGAACGCACTATGGGATGATAGGGTAACACCCAAAGCCGCTATAGGTAACTCCGCCTTTTTTCTCATTTATGGCAGAGAAGCCATTCTGCCGCCCCACATTCTTCTTCCTTTGCTTCAGTTGTCACAAAAAGACCAAGAAGAAGATTGCCCCCCTTTAGAAAACCGAATTAACGCTTTGATGAAGTTAGAAGAAGTAAGATCCCAAGCTAAGCGTAACTTAGATAAACATCAACAATTGATTAAAAGCTGGTTCTATTCTAATTCTGCTTCTGATAGGAATTTTGAAGTAGGCGATCTCGTCTTAAAGAGGGACAAACCACACGAAGGAAAGGGTGAGCACACCAAGTTTCAAAACTTATGGCTTGGGCCATTTTTAATTGCTGAAAAGCTGGGTCCTAGTTCCTTTCGATTACAGAATCTTGAAGGGCAACTTGACACCTATCCGGTGAATGGCCAAGCCCTGAAGAGATACTTTGCCTGATAACTACCCTTGTATATTGTGTAAATATTTCGTTTTGTTTGCATTTTTCGTTTTCTTTCTGTTTTGGCTTTGATTTGAATTGATCAGTTTTTTGTGTTTTTTGAAAAAAACGCATACCTGTGCACTGAGCCATTCAGACAAAGACGATAGAAAAATTTCTTCGCTGAAATAACTTCTGAAAGTTTGTACAAACATCAGTGATATATTGCTAAACTAATATCTATGTTGGAAAATTTTGTTGTTTGAAAGAAGTTTACTGATTTCAATCTCTGAGCAAAGTTTGTCATGATCATCTATTATCTTTTTACGCTGTCCCTTTTCCGTAAAGGAATGACTCAAAAGATGTCTCCCTGTCATAAGAAGTTGTTTATAAAACATCTCTGGAACTGAATACAGGACGGTGCTAAAATTTTTGATGAGGTCTGAAAAAATATGTTAAAATATCAAGACTTTCAGCGTCACCCCGCTCAGCTATATATCTGCAAAAGAAAAACAAAATAAAATTGTTAATAAGAGCTGTGGGAAGTGCTTGTAAACCCGTCGGGATACTGAACAGGTCCGCTGGCAGCGGGTAAATGCATGCATGGCGCCAAGACAACTTCGTCGGGGTACTGAATAGGCCCGCTGGCAGCGAAGCAATGTCGGGTACATGGAAATCTGCAAAAATATAAGAAACCTCTTTAATGTCCTTTATTTTGATCTAGAACTTCTTGACAGGATATAGATGTCAGAGTGGGTTAAATGGAAACCCTGTTGAGGCTATGGATGCCTGCTGGCAGCAGTGGCCATGCCAACGGTATCGAAGATTTTATCTTTAATATCATGACTTGCTGATCTTAAGACTGTTATTTGTTTTCATCTTTTTAAACACTGTTGGAAAAAAGTGACTGATGACGATGTTTGTATGATTTTCTGGTTGTTGTTTCTGAGTTGAAATTTTCTTTGTTGTCCTAATTTGAATTTGTTTCTTTTGACAGAGATAACTTCTTCTACCAGTGTGTCGCCATTGTTTGCAGCCAATTCAATTTTTTTTTTATTGACCTATAAGCTGCCTACACCTATGTCTTGCGAACGTCAAGTTATTCGTCGCATTTTTCAAATAGATGATATTTTCATTTCTTGCGACACTTGCAAATTTGTTTCCATTAAGTTTTCACGACTGTAAGCATGAAAACTTCTACTTTCATGGTCACGTTTCGATTACTATTTGAATCGTCATTATTTTTTTTTCGATAGTTTCTATGGCACTTACCTTTGGTTTATCGTTATATGGCTGAAAGGATTTTTGAACTATGCCTATTTTGACATTCTTATACTGATTGCATAACTTGATTTTATTAAACTGGTAAGGCATTGAGCATATGGATTTATATTTTTGTGACTTGCCTAGTCATTGAATTGCATAGGGGTCATGATTTATTTTTGTTTTTATATATGATGTGGTCCTTATGATAACCTTTTATGGCTCTTGGTTTGTAAATTTTATGAATATCGATTGGCACAATGGTTTCAAACTTTTGATTTATTACATTGGCGCATGGCTAACACTCGGGGTTGGTTATACATTGAATATTGATGGTTTAAAAAACTATAGTTGTGTTGGCGCGTTGGCATAACACTCACCATTCGATTTTATGGTTTTGAACTATGCTATGATTGTTTGAACAGAGGTTGAACTTGGCGGTTGTACTTTACCATAACTATTGTGCATGGCGGTGAATAAATCCACCACCCTCGCATGCACACATTAATGCTCTCCCCTTTGATCGTTCATTGTTGTTAGACCGAATGACTTTTCTCCTGTGCATTGGTAAATTCGAACCAAACCCTTACCATGTGCTCGCACCATGGCACCAGTCGGTCGAGCTAAACACAATTGGAGCCAGGCCCTGTTGATGTTCGACAGTGCCCGCAATGACCTCGAGGATAATGGGTGGCTGCCATTTATACAAAAATTCGAGGGTTTTAACCTCTGTGTAGCTCGACAATTTGCTTTGACCTTTGATGGCTGTTGAGCCAAGGTTGGCGATGTTCAATTGGAAATTGACGAACAGTTTATCAGTCTTGCTACGGGTTTGCCTGCCACTGGAAAACGATGGTCCAAGAATTGCAAAGTAGAGGAGGTCCCATGGACACTTCTCTTCCAGTCACGAAAAATCACCTCTTGTGATAAAGGTTTGCCAGTAACTATGCTCAAACAGCGTTGGCATGATTTATTGATGATAATCAAACAGTTTATCACCTGTGAAGGTCGGTACGGGTTTGTTTTCTTACACCACCTTCGTTTACTTATGGTTTTTATGGGTTATCAGCTCAATATGCCTTATTATTTGCATAGAAGCCTGTTTAAAATGTCGAAGAAGTATAAGAGAAATCAGGCTGATAATAGCCTCTTTCATTATGGGCTGGTTAAGATTATTGTTGTATGTCATTTGAGTTTACACGGAGATTGTTGGAGCAATTTTGTTGCTCGCAATGATTTTGAGGATTCAAACCCTCCACAGGTTGACAAACCTGTGGTGATCGAGGACAAGGCTGTACCTCCGGTCATTTATCCAAACCCTCTCCTACTCTGTCTCAAACCCCAGTGCCACCCTGTGATCAATGCAGCTCATGGTTAGAACATTATTATCTGGATGTGCCTATTCTCGAGTCAAGAATTCACTATTTGGAGGACAAGGTTGCACTGCTTACCAGTCAAAAGGCTAAGCTACAAGCCACTGATAAGAAACAAAGGACGACAAGCTCCATCTTGTTTAAAAATGTGGAATCAGCTACAGCTGTCGTGAATTCTAAGTTGGCATAATTGAACGGCCTCGACATCACACAGGTACATTTCAATATCACTTTTTTATGTAACAATTCAAATTCAGTTTTAAATAGTTCTCTTTACAGCATTGATTGGCTCTGTTACATTGTATGCATCCTGTGCATATATTTTCTTTGACTAAATGGAAGTTCATTTTCCCAGTTTAGCTTCGATTGGATTTTCATCGATTTGGTTGATCTTGGTGTGGATTTGATTTGTTTGATTGAATTGAAGTGAATGCTCTGTTGTCAATCGAATTTGGTTTTACCTATTCAAGACAGGAAGTGTTTCTCATATCCAATTTAGAATACAATCGCATTTCGTTTCGATTTCGTTGTAATGTATATGCTATGATTGGAAACAACTTTGATATGGTTAATTGTTACGATTTTATGTCCCATATGACTTTCGAATAACAAGAGTACAATCTAGATCTTTTCCAATGTGACTCTGTACAAAACACACCCAAATCATGAATAGATTCAATTCATAACAATTATGATAAAACCCAGTCGGTTAATTCGCATTGATTTACTGTTAGCTTAACCGTGTTATCAGTTGGATTCGTAATGGCAATGGATACTCTGTTTGAATTTGATTTGTAAAATGAGATTGACTATATCCAGATTCACGATTTATTTCTATATTAAACTCAGTCATGATTTGTTTCGATATTTTGCCCAATTTATAATTATCACTTTTGTCGTGGTTGTGATCATAATTAATCGATCTTGTCTGTCGACTGTGCAAGAATCAGTGATCGAAATATATGACAAATTTTGGGTTGATGCTGTTACGTGTGATTTCATTTACACATAATCAAAACAGTCTTTCCATCTATGTATTCGATTAAACGATATGAATATTTTGCTACATCATTATAGCTATAATGAGTAGAAAATGGTTGTGTTGGATTAGATCGTATCACATACGATATGACTCATTATTGATTTCAATTGGATATGAAACAGTCTTGTTACTGTCCGACCCGATTTTATGGTAACAGAAAAACAGAGTATTCTTACCCCTGTTTTCGATTGAATCGCTTTTGATTCTGTTTAATGTTGAATGATAAAATCATTTGAATCTTGAGTGATTCATTTTCAAGTAATCATTGGAAGATAACTGGATTTAATTCTTTTTAAAATATTTGATTTGATTTCGATTCTGATCCTGTATGTTATTTTAGACTAGCTACAGAATCAGATGATTCCGTAGCTAGGTCTGTAGCATCAAATTTTTATTATTTTGCTAATAAAATATCTTTCTAACTTGTTATTTTTGGTTCATTAGAGATGAATTCAAAATTGCATTGGATTTGAGGAGCAGTTAGAAGATATTTGAGATATTTTACTTGCATTTTAATTTCCTAGTTTAGTTGATTTTGGGGATATTTTCCCAGATTATGTAAACAGTTTGATACTATCCACAAGGAGGTTTTACCCTGTGGAGAAACTTATAAATACTTATTATTTTTGTAATAATGATCATCCTCATTGGTGGGAGAACAAGGATATGGAGTTTTAATACAGTCTGAGACATAATTTGATATTCTGCTATAGCTTTAGCTTTTCATAATATCAATATTTTGTTTTATGTTCATGTGTATCTATTTGCATCTGGTTAATGACTACTTTAGCTATATTAGTCTTTTGCAAATGATATAATTCAATCAATATAATCCATATCTGATTTCTTCCAAGTGTATAAAAAACATAGCAATTGCTTAATTCAGTTTGTGAATGGCAGATTTCTCTTCTTCATAAGTTGAATTATTAAGTATAATTTTTTGCATAACAGGTTTCCCTTATTGCAGAGATTTATAAATCACATAATTGTTATGATTTTTTATGTCTTATTTGTCCTGTAAACAACTCAAAGAGCAGTGCAGCCTATCGTTTACGAGAATCTTCTGGATCATCCAGTGCGAGTTTCCTTCCTCCGACCAGCTTCAAAGTCATCATACACAGGACAAATTGGGAGCGTTTCCAAATCAGTTTGTCATTTTTTTATTAGTAGTTTAGTTTAGATATAAGTTTAGTTATATTTTTAGGTAGAATTAGTATATTAGATTGTTTAATTTCAGTAAATATATTAGATTGTTTAATTTCAGTAAGTTTAATTTCTTGTTCATAAAATCATAAAATAAAAAATATATCTCTGGCTGTCTTAGGGAAGAAAGCAAATGGTTTTTACAGGTTTTATTCAAATCTGGAAGTTGTAGATAATGTATATTTTTGAATAAGTTGTAATTCAGCTAGTAATTAGATAGTCAATTATTAAAGTTAGTGTAATAGTAATTAGTAGTTTGTATATAGAATAGTTAGAGCAGTTTATATTTAGTTTTAGTTTAATTTATTTGGTAGTTTGCTTTAATTAGATTAGTGTATTACTTTGTTTTTATTTATTGTTAGTTAGTTTAGTTTCTTGTATTTAGTTTTAGTTAGTTTGTTTTATTTAGTTTTAGTTTGTTTTATTTGTTTTATTTAGATTAGGTAGTTTAGTTTAGTTTTCTCTTTGGTTTTCTTAGAACCTTAGAACAACCAACGGAGTCGTTAAACCCGTCAGGGTGGTTCATTCCAAACGGCTTGGGTTATTAGACAACCCCGGACCGATTCCACTCTCTCAGTTGATGGACGGTTAATTTCGCCCGTCAACAAATGGCGCTAGAAGGAGGGCATGAACTTAATTAATGGCACGAGGCGGTCGCAAGACTCCTCCCCCCCCTAATCGCTCACCTATAGTGACTGGAAGCCGTTCACACGATAATATTCCCCTTCAAACAACAACTACCTCAACCGAAGATCTGCAGATCACAGTTGAGCCAACAACCCCTAATCCTACAGGTGGTGACACACAAGAGATTATCTGTCAATCTCTTATTAAAACACACATTGCCTTAGCACATCTTAGGCAACCAAACCGTCTGTGGAGTCAACCTTTAGATTTCTCTGATATCAGAGAACAATTAGGTGATATTAACCTCACTTTGAATCCTACAGATCCAATCACAAATCCTGCTGCAGGAGGATCTGGGATACCTCCTTCACCACCTCCCTCATCTCCTTCTTCTTCTAGAGGAGATTCCTCTTCTGACGAAGGCAACTCACCTTCTCATCCTTCCACACCCACTACCTCAATGGAAAATCAGAACAATCCTGCTAGACCCTGGTTGGACCAGGATGCTATAGTTGTACCTGGAGCCCAACACCCTTTACCTAAGCACTCGGAGAAATGGCTTCCCAAGTTTGATCCCGATTCAAAACAGATAGCTGAAGATCATATCAAAAAAATTATGTTAGCCATCAGACTCCGTAATGTTGAACATGAAGACGTTGTCTGTAGGTTGTTCCCTTATACTTTTGAGGGTAATGCATCCACTTGTTACTTTGCCCAACAGCCCCACACCATAGTGTCTTAGGAAAAGTTTGAGTCATGTTTTTTGGAAAAATTCGGAGATGGTAAACCTCTGGAAGTCTTAGTAATGGATCTTTCAAGGTTAAAAATGAACCCAAAAGAAAAAGTTAAAGATTTTAATCAAAGATTATTAACGCTTAAAAATCGAATCATTGCAGATTCCATGCCCGCTGAGAGTCTTGTAATAGCTTACTACACTAAATCTTTACATCAAAGAATAGCTATTTGGGTTAAACTATCCAAAAAGGCCACATTGTTAGAATCCTTCGAGGAGGCTACTCAGATTGAAAAAGACATACTTAGCCTTAAGGACTCTTCTAGCAATGAAACTAAGACCATTTCTTCTTCCAAAAAGAAGATTGAAATCCTCCCTAGACCCACACAAAGTAAAACACAACCTGGAAACTCTGATTTGGAAAATTTAACTAAAGTTGTTCAAAAACTGTCTAATCAAGTTATAGATTTAAAAAGGTCGACTGAAGAAGATTCCTCGAGTAAAGGACCCTACAAACCCCTTTTCCGAAAGCCTTTTCCTACCAACTGACCTAATTCAAACCCAGAAGGCTTAAATCTAGAGAGCTTGCAATGTGCCCTTCAGACAATTCTAGATGCCCAAGACAACTTGATGCCTCCTGAGATTCCTGAGGAGGTAGTCGAACCAGAGATAGTTCAAGAAGAAGAGTCTTCTCCAAACATCTTTGGACACTTCTCGGATAGCATCTTTCAAGCCAACTTTGAGACTGTTCACCCTTATAACACTAGGAGTAAGACAACAAACAAGCCTTCTAACGAGAGAACTACAACTTCACCTCCAAAGAAATCTAAAACAGTAGAAACTAAACAGAGCAATGTCAGCCCTAAATTAGATTATGATGTTGTTGAAGATCTTAAAAAATTAAGGGCTAACATTTCTATTTATGAGTTGTTGAAGTTTCCATTTTTGTTGCAGAAAATGTTGCAAAATATTTCAAAAAATGGCAAGAATGGTAATTCAAATGGTAACAAGGTTGTGCAAAGCAAAGTTCCACAGAAGACTTCCACTAAAAATAATCCTGATCCTCAAGATAAAGGGAGCCTTCCTGTAACCCCTGTAAATAATGTAAATAATGTAAATAATTCAGATAAAGTGGCCTTAGAAACAACGAGTAAAAATCCACAAGCTACTACTCTTAGTACTCGTAAGATTGTACCTCCTTTTCTTTTAACTTTTGAAATTTTCAACAGAAATGTGCATAATTGTATGGTTGACTCAGGAGCATCATAAAATGTGATGCCTTGGTCTGTCTGCCAAAAGATTAATGCTGAAGTGGAACCATCTTCTTTGAAAATCATACAACTTGATCGAATGGATGTTAAAGTTATAGGCGAACTAAAAAATGTATTGATTAGATTATCGTCTAACCCAAAGGTTCATCAGGTTATTGATATAATTGTGGTGGATATTCCATAAGTGTATGGTCTGTTTTTGAGCAGGGACTGGTCAGATCAGCTACATGGTTACTTCGCAATAGACTAGTCTCATTTATGGCTTCCAGAGAACGGTAATCCCAACAAGATCAGGGTGAATCGTGAGCATTACCTTAAGTTCAGGGTTACAGATTTGAACGACCATAATGAACCGTACACACCTCTTGTTGATTCAGCTAAAGTCCAAGGGATGGACACCTTCTTCGAAAACTTCATGGCCAAGGTTTCACCTATCAACAATACAGAACAACAGTCCGAGATCATAGCATACATGCAACCGACAACTTCTATGCAACAGTCCCCTGAACCCGATGGAAACCAAATTTGGTCTCTATATTTCGACGGTTCTAAGTCTAAAGAAGAAGCTGGTGCAGGCTGCATCATTATCGATCCGGCAGGTAACAAGACATTATTGGCTTGTAGACTAGAATTTGAATGTACTAACAATACTGCAGAATACGAGGCTTTACTGCAAGGTCTTAGAAAATCTCTCGATATGAACATTCAAAATCTGGTTGTATTTGGCGACTCTGAAATAGTGGTTAGGCAGGTAAGAGATTCTATACATTGTTTTTCCCCGCATCTCAAAAGTTACCATTCTGAGGTATGGAGTTTAATGAACAAATTTTCTACTTTCAATATAAATTCCATTCCTAGATTAAATAATGTTGAAGCAGATCTACTAGCTAATGTAGCCTCTAAACTTCTTCCTGCAGAAGGCTTATCCCCAAACGCATTCTCCATGGAGCTATTGTTTCGATGATCTGTTCCTGACAATATTACGAACTGGAGAGTATTTGATGATGATCAGCAGATCAATAACTTTCTGCACATGGAAGAAACCTTTCAAGGCGCAGTGATAGATGGACGCATGCACGACGACAATTTGCATGACTTTATGGTAATACCTAATCCGAAATCTCCTGAAGCTCTATCGGACATGGTAAATTGAATACCCAAATCCATAGTTAGATTAGAAAAGTTTTATGATTTTGAAGATAAATTTAAAAAGACGGTCAATTGCAAAACTAATAGTTCCTCGTTGTCTTATGAAAAAGTCAATTTAGGGACTAGTGAAAATCCTCAATGTATCAATCTAGGCTTGGGATGTTCTAGATAAGAAAAAGTTGCTTTTGTCAAATTTCTTAAATAATTTAAGGATGTTTTTGCATGGACATATGAGGATATCAAAACGTTCGATCCTAATATCATACAGCATGTCATCCCGATGAAGCCCCAAACCTTACCCTTCCAACAGAAATTGAGGAAAATGCATCCTGAACTAGAACCGACCATTCAAAAAGAATTGAATAAACTCCTAAGTTCTAAAATAATCTTTCCTTTTAGACACACTCAATGGGTATCCAACCTTGTCCCAGTTCGGAAGAAAAACGGGGAAATCCGACTTTGCATCGATTTCCGAAACCTCAATAGAGCGTTTGACAAAGACAATTATCCTGTCCCACCCATGGAACAGATCCTGCAACAGGTATCTGGTTCTGAGAGGCTATATTTATTGGATGGTTTCTCTGGATACAACCAAGTCTTGATGTCTCCGCCAGACCAACTAAAAACTACCTTCCGTACCCCGTGGGGCACTTATGCTTATCGCAAAATGCCCTTTGGATTGATTAATGTTGGTGCTACCTTTCAGAGAGCAATGGACATTGATTTTCTAGGCTTAATCAATCACTTCGTTGTAGTTTACTTAGATGATGTGACCGTTTACTCTAAAAACAAAGACAATCATCTAGCTCACTTACGAGCAGTTCTACTACGATGTCGTAAATACGGCATCTCCTTGAACCCTAAAAAGTCCATCTTTGCAGTAGAACAGGGTAAATTACTAAGATTCACTGTGTCTAGTGATGGGATGATTATTGACCCCGAGAGGACTCAAGTCATCGCAAAAATTCCCCCACCTACTTCCAAAAAATCCATGCAGTCTTTCCTAGGCCAGATTAATTTCGTGAGAAGATTTGTCCCCAGTTTCTCCGAAATGGTCAGGCCTCTCCAGAACCTGGTTAAGAAAGACACCCAATATCACTGGGGACCCACAGAAAATCAATCTTTTAATGCCATAAAGAAGTCCATAATAGATGCTTCGTATCTCATGAGCCCTAATTTCTCTCAAGACTTTACACTCTATACTTTTGTCTCTGATCGTTCCTATGCCACAGTCCTAACTCAGAAGAATTCCGAGAACAATGAAGTACCCATCGCCTTTATGAGCTATGATTTCAAAGGTGCTAAACTTAACTACCCAGCGGTCGATCGATAGGCCTATGCTATTTTCAAAGCAGTTAAGAACTTCCGTTCCTATCTTTTAAATTCAAGGACGAAGGTCATTGTCCCCTACCCTGCCGTAAGGAACTTGTTAGTGCAGAAGGAGTTAGGAGAGAAGAGAGCTAACTGGGTCACCTCCTTGCAGGAGTATGACTTAGAAATCACTCCAACCCAAATCGTGAGAGGCCAAGGGTTGTGTAAATTGGTTGTTGATTCAAAAACAGGACAACAAGACGATAGTGATACATCAAACCTAGAACAACGCGATCAAAGTTTAATTTGTTGTACACAAAACCTCGTTAGTCCTTGGTACGACGATATTAGATTCTGTCTTGAACATGGATCAGCACCCCGTCACCTTGACCCCGCCAAAAGAAGAGCGTTGAGACTAAAGTCTGCCTCCTTTCATCTAATTAACGGTATACAATTTCGTCAGAATTTTGACGGCGTACAGATGCGTTTTCTTGAAAAAGACGAAGAAGAAAAAATCTTGCTTGAGTTGCATGCAGGAGAATATGGTGGTCACTTCGGTGGCGACACCACTGCTCATAAGGTTTTAAGAGCCGTTTATTACTGGCCCACGCTTTTTAGGGATGCCCATGCCTTGTGTCGTAAATGTATTATCTGTCAGAAAGCATCAAGGTGGTTGCAAAAACCATCCTTTCCCTTGCAACCCGTCTCAGTAGTTTCTCCTTTCCAACAATGGGGCCTTGATATCATAGGTCCTATTAACCCTCCGTCCTCACAACAACACAAGTATATTGTGACAGCCACAGATTACCTTACTCGATGGTTCGAAGCTGCTGCGCTAAGAACTGTTAACACAAGTCAGGTGATTGCTTTTCTGAACTCGAATATTATCACTCATTTCGGTATCCCTGATTGTCTAGTCTTTGATAACGCTTCATACTTTTCTTCTCTTAAGATGAGTGAGTTCTCTTTGGAGAAAGGAATAAAGCTAAAGTATTCTGCTAGTTACTACCCCCAGGGCAATGACTTAGTAGAATCAACAAACAAGAACTTGATTAAAATTATCAAGAGAACCGTGGCTGAAAATCAGAAGAACTGGCACAATGCACTGCTGAACGCACTATGGGATGATAGGGTAACACCCAAAGCCGCTATAGGTAACTCCCCCTTTTTTCTCGTTTATGGCAGAGAAGCCATTTTTCCGCCCCACATTCTTCTTCCTTTGCTTCAGTTGTCACAAAAAGTCCAAGAAGAAGATTGTCCCCCTTTAGAAAACCGAATTAATGCTTTGATGAAGTTAGAAGAAGTAAGAGCCCAAGCTAAGCGTAAGTTAGATCAACATCAACAATTGATTAAAAGCTGGTTCGATTCTAATTCTGCTTCTGATAGGAATTTTGAAGTAGGCGATCTCGTCTTAAAGAGGGACAAACCACACGAAAGAAAGGGTGAGCACACCAAGTTTCAAAACTTATGGCTTGGGCCATTTTTAATTGCTAAAAATTTGGGTCCTAGTTCCTTTCTATTACAAAATCTTGAAGGGCAGCTTGACACCTATCCGGTGAATGGCCAAGCCCTGAAGAGATACTTTGCCTGATAACTACCCTTGTATATTGTGTAAATATTTCGTTTTGTTTTCATTTTTCGTTTGATTTCTATTTTGTCTTTGATTTGAATTGATCAGTTTTTTGTGTTTTTTGAAAAATACGCATACCTGTGCACTGAGCCATTCAGACAAAGACGATAGAAAAATTTCTTCGCTGAAATAACTTCTGAAAGTTTGTACAAACATCAGTGATATATTGCTAAATTGATATCTATGTTGATTTTTTTTTTTGTTTGAAAGAAGTTTACTGATTTCAATCTCTTAGCAAAGTTTGTCATGATCATCTATTATCTTTTTACGCTGTCCCTTTTCCGTAAAGGAATGACTCAAAAGATATCTCCCTGTCATAAGAAGTTGTTTATAAAACATCTCTGGAACTGAATAAAGGACGGTGCTAAAAATTTTGATGAGGTCTGAAAAAATATGTTAAAATATCAAGACTTTCAGCGTCACCCCGCTCAGCTATATATCTGCAAAAGAAAAAAAAAAAAAAATTATTAATAAGAGTTGTGGGAAGTGCTTGTAAACCCGCTAGGATATTGAACAGGTCCACTGGCAGCGGGTAAATGTATGCATGGCACCAAGACAACTTCGTCGGGGTACTGAACAGGCCTGCTGGAAGCGAAGCAATGTCGGGTACATGAAAATCCGCAAAAACATAAGAAACCTCTTTAATGTCCTTTATTTTGATCTAGAACTTCTTGACAGGATATAGATGTCAGAGTGGTATAAATGGAAACCCTGTCGAGGCTATGGACACCTGCTGGCAGTAGTGGCCATGCCAACAGTATCGAAGATTTTATCTTTAATATCATGACTTGTTGATCTTAAGACTGTTATTGGTTTTCATCTTTTAAAACACTGCTGGAAAAAAGTGACTGATGACGATGTTTGTATGATTTTCTGGTTGTTGTTTTTGAGTTGAAATTTTCTTTGTTGTCCTAATTTGAATTTTTTGCTTTTGACAGAGATAACTGCTTCTACCAGTGTGTCGCCATTGTTGGCAGCCAATTCAATTTTTTTTTATTGACCTATAAGCTACCTATACCTATGTCTTGCGAACGTCAAGTTATTCGTCGCATTTTTCAAATAGACGATATTTTCATTTCTTGCGACACTTGCAAATTTGTTTCCATTAAGTTTTCATGAATGTAAGCGTGAAAACTTCTCCTTTCATGGTCACGTTTCGATTACTATTTGAATTGTCATTATTTTTTTTCGATAGTTTCTATGGCACTTACCTTTGGTTTATCGTTATATGGCTGAAAGGATTTTCGAACTATGCCTATTTTGACATTCTTATATTGATTGCATAACTTGATTTTATTAAACTGGTAAGGCATTGAGCATATGGATTTATATTTTTGTGACTTGCCTAGTCATTGAATTGCATAGGGGTCATGATTTATTTTTGTTTTTATATATGATGTGGTCCTTATGATAACCTTTTATGGCTCTTGGTTTGTAAATTTTATGAATATCGATTGGCACAATGGTTTCAAACTTTTGATTTATTACATTGGCGCATGGCAAACACTCGGGGTTGGTTATACATTGAATATTCACGGTTTAAAAAACTATAGTTGTGTTGGCGCGTTGGCATAACACTCACCATTCGATTTTATGGTTTTGAACTATGCTATGATTGTTTGAACAGAGGTTGAACTTGGCGGTTGTACTTTACCATAACTATTGTGCATGGCGGTGTATAACTCCACCACCCTCGCATGCACACATTAATGCTCTCCCCTTTGATCATTCATTGTTGTTAAACCGAATGACTCTGCTCCTGTGCGTTGGTAAATTCGAACCAAACCCTTACCATGTGCTCGCACCATGGCACCAGTCGTTCGAGCTGAACCCAATGGGAGCCAGGCCCTGTTGATGTTCGACAGTGCCCGCAGTGACCTCGAGGAGAATGGGTGGCTTCCATTTATACAAAAATTTGAGGGTTTTAACCTCTGCGTAGCTCGACAATTTGCTTTGACCTTTGATGGATGTCGAGCCAAGGTTGGCGATGTTCAATTGGAAATTGACGAACAGTTTATCAGTCTTGCTACGGGTTTGCCTTCCACTGGACAACAATGGTCCAAGAATTGCAAAGTAGAGGAGGTCCCATGGACACTGCTCTTCCAGTCATGAAAAATCACCTCCTGTGATAAAGGTTTGCCAGTAACTATGCTCAAACAACGTTGGCATGATTTATTGATGATAATCAAACAGTTTATCACCTGCGAAGGTCGGTACGGGTTTGTTTTCTTACACCACCTTTGTTTGCTTATGGTTTTTATGGGTTATCAGCTCAATATGCCTTATTATTTGCATAAAAGTATGTTTAAAATGTCGAAGAAGTATAAGAGAAATCAGGCTGATAATAGCCTTTTTCATTATGGGTTGGTTAAGATTATTGTTGTATGTCATTTGAGTTTACACGAAGATTGTTGGAGCAATTTTGTTGCTCGCAATGATTTTGAGTATTCAAACCCTCCACAGGTTGACAAACCTGTGGTGATCGAGGACAAGGCTGTACCCCCGGTCATTTATCCAAAACCTCTCCTGCTCTGTCTCAAACCCCAGTGCCACCCTGTGATCAATGCAGCTCGTGGTTAGAACGTTATTATCTGGATGTGCCTATTCTCCAGTCAAGAATTCACTATTTGGAGGACCAGGTTGCACTGCTTACCAGTCAAAAGGATAAGCTACAAGCCACTGATAAGAAACAAAGGAGGACGGGCTCCATCTTGTTTAAAAATGTGGAATCAACTACAGCTGTCGTGAATTATAAGTTGGCATAATTGAATAGCCTCGGCATCACACAGGTACATATCGATATCACTTGTTTATGTAACAATTCGAATTCGGTTTTAAATAGTTCTCTTTACAACATTGATTGGCTCTGTTACATTGTATGCATCCTGTGCATAGCTTTGCTTTGACTAAATGGAAGTTCGTTTTCCCAGTTTAGCTTCGATTGGATTTTCATCGATTTGATTGATCTTGGTGTGGATTTGATTTGTTTGATTGAATTGAAGTGAATGATCTGCTATCAATCGAATTTGTTTTTACCTATTCAAGACAGGAAGTGTTTCTCATATCCAATTTAGAATACAATCGCATTTCGTTTCGATTTTGTTGTAATGTATATGCTATGATTGGCAACAATTTTGATATGGTTAATTGTTACAGTTTTATGTCCCATATGACTTTCGAATAACATGAGTACAATCCAGATCTTTTCCAATGTGACTCTGTACAAAACACACCCAAATCATGAATAGATTCAATACATAATGATTATGATAAAACCCAGCCGGTTAATTCGCATTGATTTACTGTTAGCTTGACCGTGTTATCAGTTGGATTCGTAATGGAAACGGATACTCTGTTTGAATTTGATTTGTAATACGAGATTGACTATATCCAGATTCACGATTTATTTTTATATTAAACTCAGTCATGATTTGTTCCGATCTATTGCCCAATTTATAATTATCACTTCTTTCGTGGCTGTGATCATAATTAATCGATCTTGTCTGTCGACTGTGCAAGAATGAGTGATCGAAATATATGACAAATTTTGGGTTGATGCTGTTACGTGTGATTTCATTTACACATAATCAAAACAATCTTTCCATCTATGTATTCAATTAAACGATATGAATCTTTTGCTACATCCTTATAGCTATAAAGAGTAGAAAATGGTTGTGTTGGATTACATCGTATCACATACGATATGACTCATTATTGATTTCAATTGGATATGAAACAGTCTTGTTATTGTTCGACCCGATTTTATGGTAACCGAAAAACAAAGTATTCTTACCCCTGTTTTCGATTGAATCGGTTTTGATTCTGTTTAATCTTGAATGATAAAATCATTTGAATCTTGAGTGATTCGTTTTCAAGTAATCATTGGAAGATAACTGGATTTAATTCTTTTTAAAAGATTTGATTTGATTTCGATTCTGATCCTGTATGTTATTTTAGACTAGCTACAGAATAAGATGATTCTGTAGCTAGGTCTGTAGGATCAAATTTTTATTATTTTTCTTATAAAATATCTTTCTAACTTGTTATTTTTGGTTCATTGCAGATGAATTCGAAATTGCATTGGATTTGAGGAGCAGTTAGAAGATATTTGAGATATTTTACTTGCATTTTAATTTCCTAGTTTAGTTGATTTTGGGGATATTTTCCCAGATTATGTAAACCGTTTGATACTATCCACAGGGAGGTTTTACCCTGTAGAGAAACTTATAAATACTTATTATTTTTCTAATAATGATCATCCTCATTGGTGGGAGAACAAGGATATAGAGTTTTAATACAGACTGAGACAAAATTTGATATTCTGCTACAGCTTTAGCTTTTCATAATATCAATATTTTGTTTTATGTTCATGTGTATCTATTTGCATCTGGTTAATAACTACTTTAGCTATCTTAGTCTTTTGCAAATGATATAATTCAATCAATATAATCCATATTTGATTTCTTCCAAGCGTATAAAAAACATAGCAATTGCTTAATTCAGTTTGTGAATGGCAGATTTCTCTTCTTCATAAGTTGAATTATAAAGTATAAGTTTTTGCATAACAGGTTTCCCTTATTGCAGAGATTTATAAATCACATAATTGTTATGATTTTTTATGTATTGTTTGTCCTGTAAACAACTCAAAGAGCAGTGCAGCCTATCATTTACGAGAAGCTTCTGGATCATCCGGTGCGATTTTCCTTCCTCTGACCAGCTTCAAAGTCATCATACACAGGACAAATTGGGAGCGTTTCCAGGTCAGTTTGTCATTTTTTTATTAGTAGTTTAGTTTAGATATAAGTTTAGTTAGATTTATAGGTAGAATTAGTATATTAGATTGTTTAATTTCAGTAAATATATTAGATCGTTTAATTTCAGTAAGTTTTATTTCTTGTTCATAAAATCATAAAGTCAAAAATATATCTCTGGCTATCTTAGGGAAGAAAGCAAATGATTTTTACAGGTTTTATTCAAATCTGCAAGTTGTAGATAATGTATATTTGTGAATAAGTTGTAATTCAGTTAGTAATTAGATAGTCAATTATTAAGGTTAGTGTAATAGTAATTAGTAGTTTGTATATAGAATAGTTAGAGTAGTTTATATTTAGTTTTAGTTTAATTTATTTAGTAGTTTGCTTTAATTAGATTAGTGTATTAGTTTGTTTTTATTTATTGTTAGTTAGTTTAGTTTCTTGTATTTAGTTTTAGTTAGTTTGTTTTATTTAGTTTTAGTTTGTTTTATTTGTTTTATTTAGATTAGGTAGTTTAGTTTAGTTTTCTCTTTGGTTTTCTTAGAACCTTAGAATGGCCAATGGAGCCGTTAAACCCGTCAGGGTGGTTCACTCCAAACGGCTTGGGTTATTAGAAAACCCTAGACCGGTTCCACTCTCTCAGTTGACGGACGGTCAATTTCGCCTGTCAACAGAAAGTGAACATGAGAGGATCCCTTCCATAATATGATCCATTGTGTGGTGTTTCCCTACCCTAAGGGTTTGATAGTAATAAAATATATTTTTCATATTGTTCTTCTATATCTATTGTGTTTCTTTTGTATTTAGTTCTTTGGAACTTAACAATGTTAGGTACCTAGAGATGTAGTGTGGGGGGCCAGAGGGCCCATAATGATAATAGTGGAGGCCATTCAATGTAAGGTGGACTAGATCCACTATATTATTAAATAATACCCACTATGGTAGTTAGATATAATAAATGAGTAGTTAGATATAATCAATGTAAGAGGACTTCTTAGAAGGTTCTACTTCAGAAGGTTCCTCCTCTAGAATGTTCTTAGGTGATGGTATGACTATATAAATGTGTTCAAGCAATGTAATGGGATATGAAGAGAAGTATTGTATTTGAAGCGGTAGCTCAATAGGAGGAAGCCCCCTCGAAAAGGCAAGTAAATAGGAGATGATCCCTTCCATAACAAGATCCATTGTATGGTGTTTCCCTACCGTAAGGGATTGATAGTAATAAAAGATATTTTGCATATTGTTACTCTATATATATTGTGTTTATTCTATATTCAGTTCATTGGTTCTTTGGAACTTAACAATTGGTATCATAGCACTTTCCTTGGCCAAAGAAGGGAAGAAAGTTTTGTTCTTTTTGCAGAAATTTTCTAGAAAATAAAAGAAGGCAAGGCACTTCAGGTTCAGATATAATGTTTTACGAGACGAATTTCGAAAAAAAAATTGGGTATTTGAATTCCTCTCGGAAAAATTCCCAATTTCAAAAACAAAATCAGTTGAAATGGAGTCCGAGAAGTGAAGTTATGAGCATTTTAAATTCAACAGTTTTTCAGGGTTTTTTAGGAAAAAGCCGAAATTTTCTACCGTAACTTATTGTTCTTTTTTTTTTGGATTTTTTCGTGATGGCGGTGGGACTGCAGAGTTCATAAATTTTCATAGTGTGCTCATATTGTTACCAAATCAATTCCATTGAATAAATTATTTTAAGAGCTTTCTTTTGGTATATTTTATGTGGTGTTTCTAATGATTATTTCCTCTCAAACCCTCAAAGAAATTATACAGATGACTGAAGCATCCAAAGTTCAATTGTATGAAACATTGAATGACACATTGATGACTTTGCAGATGGCCTCACAGATGGACTCAATTCTAGTTTTTGTAGTATTCAAGATTCATTAGATAACATGGAGGAGATATTTCTTATGGCGGACATTAGGAATGAATATAATCAAGAAATATATGCTTGGTATGATTTTGAGACTGATTGCGATGATTGGTATATGGATAGTTTTGATTTCTAGGATGACAACCACTTCCATATTTTATTTGATGACTCTACTCCGCCTTCTATAGAGAACATCAATATCCCACATTAGGAGCTAATTATGATTACCAACGTCTAACCTGCATATTCTACAATGGTATTGTTCCTTCCAGATTTATCTTTGACCCTTCCCCACTATGTGGAGGGATATTCTTATTTGGATCCGCTTGATAGGTGTCAGTATTGGGAGCATCATTTTCAGTTGGTTATTGGGTGCCGATATCTTTCATCTGGAGTTCACATGAGCACTTGGACATGGGACCCTAGTTTACAATGGAAGTTGGACTACTTCAACATGGTGGCTTTGATTTCTCAATGGGACCCTGGTTCTCTAGTCTACTTCATCATTATGGTTCACACTTATCCATGGGACCCTGGTTGTCTAGTCTACTTCAGCACTATGGTCCACACTTATCCATGGGACCCTGGTATATGGTTGTACATCAAGCATTGAGGACAATGTTTTCATAAGGGGGATGGAATGTTAGGTAGCTAGAGAGGTAGTGGGGGGGGCCAGAGGGCCCATAATGATAATAGTAGAGGCCATTCAATGTAAGGTGGACTAGGTCCACTATATTATTAAATAATACACACTATGGTAGTTAGATATAATAAATGAGTAGTTAGATATAATAAATGTACGATGACTTCTTAGAAGGTTTTACTTCTAGAAGATTCCTCCTCTAGAATGTTCCTAGGTGATGGTATCACTATATAAATGTGTTCAAGCAATGTAATGGTATATGAAGAGAAGTATTGTATTCAGAGAGGTAGCTCAATAGGAGGAATCCCCCTCTAAGAGGAAAGTGAACATGAGAGGATCCTTTCCATAATAAGATCCATTGTATGGTGTTTACCTACCCTAAGGGTTTGATAGTACTAAAAGATATTTTTCATATTGTTCTTCCATATCTATCGTGGTGATTTTGTATTCATTTCTTTGGAACTTAAAAATTGTAACTTAATAGGGGGGCATATATGGGCCTGAATGTACATGTAATGTATAAATATATATGTAATGAGGTTGGCCTAGTAGTAAAGGGGTGTCATGTGAATTGTGATGTATGAATCTATTTGGTTATGTGGAGGAGGTTCTCCTATTATTTAAGGAGTTATTGTGTAACTTATCTGTATTGGAGTTATTATCCATGCTCACATTTTGTACATGGTGTGTACTTATGTCCTGTTATGATATTTTTAAGCATTTGGATCATTACATTTGGTATCAAAGCATCCATCCTAGGGTTTTTCTTCCTCAAGGAAGTCATCTTGGAATTTTAGCTATAATTTATTTTCAGGGCCACTTTAGAAAGTGAAACTTGGAGTCTAGTTAGAAAATAAATCAAGATACTTGTGGTACAAATTTCATCTTCTGGGTTGTTCTATGTTCATAGATACATCCCGTGGAAGATAGGTTTTTTTACTAGTCTTATAACTAGTCTCAAACATGTGTTTCAGGTAAAACAATCATAAATTCTTCATAGAGGATCCAAATTCCACGGGAATAATTGAATTGGAAATATTATAGTCCGTAGTATTTTTTGGTGCAATTTTTAGAATCAGATAGAAAATATTGGGTGTGTGGCATGATGTACAAGTTTTCTTTCTAGAATAGGACAAAATTCAACAAGGTTTGGGAAAGTTACCATAACTTTCATTTGGCACACCCAATTTTGGTCAGACATATGGCATTGTAGAGAAGAAATTTAAGATTACTATAGGTCAAAATTTCATACTCATAGGGGCTTAAATTTCAGAAACAAATTAGAAGTAAGACTAGCCAAGAGAACATACTCCAAATCATTGTTTCAAAGGTATGTTCATTTTAAAACTATCATAACTTTTGATTGAGATGTCTGATTGATTCAAAATCCATTGGAAAGAGAAAGAATAGAATAGTATATTGAAAAAATTATTATAACTATTTGAGATCATTATTCCTAATATATTGAGGTTGTAAGTTGAGTGTTGGGGTTCAAACTCAATTAAGAATAAATGGAAATACCTAAATTTATAGGTGATGCAAATAAAGATGAAATTGATGTCAAGGAATGATTAATGGTGGTTAAAGAACCCTGTAATGATCCTTTTCAAGAAAGATTTAAGTTTTATGGTGAAGCTTATAAGTGGTGGAGAATCCTTGATGAAGATACTAGACTCTACTCCACATGGGAAGGATTTGAAAAACCCTTCTCAGATAAATGGATTAGGGATACAAAAGTGGAGGAATTATATAGAATTAAGATGAATTAAAATAAGCAAAGGAAGATATTAAGAATAATGGTGAGGAGCTATATAAAATATGATCTCTTAATGAATCACTCATTAAGGAGGTTAAGAACTTAAATCAAGAAAAAAGTAGCAAAGCAAATTTGTAAAATGATGATTCAAGGGAATATTTTAAAAATAAAGATGAAGAGATATGTAGATAATGAAATCATAATAAAAAAACTACTATGCAATATCAATATATTGAAATAAGAAAAGAAGAAATGTCAAAATCAAGAAAAAGAAAGAATATTAGATAAAGAAACTACCAAAATACTTGAATAAGAAATTTGCAAGAAGATTGAGGAATACCTAAATACTGATGAGGTAAAATTAGAAACACAATCATGAATTGAAGAAGGACATCAAGCTTTGATAAATGGGGTGACACTGTAGCTCCTAAAGGAGAAAGAAGACAACATTCAAGAAGGTCACCAGAAGATACTTGAATAAGTTGAACTTCATCTGGAGGATGTACATTCCAAATATGATGGTATTATCTCCAAGGCTAGAACAATTAAAGAAAAATCAAGGAAGATAGAGGATTTTGTTGTCTTTGAAAATAATATAGATGAAATGCACATCTAGAGTGAAGAGAAACCATCAAAAGTGGAACCATATTGACACCCTCATTACAAAGAAACATTTCAAGGAAGACAAGAAGGTTTATATTAGCATTATGAAGGAAGAATATGGAATACTTGTCAATATTCATGGAAAAAGGCATCACATAACCACTCTTCAACAAGCTATTATTAGAGACCAACAACCACTACAAGTTGAAGAAGCTACAAGAAAAATACATGGAATCAAAAGAAAGAAAATTATGCAACAACTAGACACCAAGGATTAAGACTGGAAATAAATGATTTTGGATGGATAGATCATCACCAATGGAATGAATAGAGCAGGAATTTAAGAAAATCATATTACTTGGTTTCATCACATGTGAAGCATTTAATTACAAATCTTTGAGGACAAAGACTTTTGAAGGAGGCTATTATGTTATGACCCAAGGGGAGCATATATATGGATAAATGTATATGCTATGACCCCAAGGGGGGGAATATATTGGCTTAAATGTACATGCAATGTGTAAATATATATGTAATAAGGCCAGCCTAGTAGTAAAGGGGCGGCATGTGAATTGTGATGTATGAATATATTTAGTTATTTGGAGGAGGTTCTCCTATTCTTTAAGGAGTTATTATGTAACTTATCTATCTTGGAGTTGTGCTCCATGCTCACATTTTGTACATGTTGTGTACTTATGTTCTATTATGATATTTTTAAGCATTTGGATCATTACCAAAACCAGTAATGGGGGAAAATAGAATCCAAGGTACATCATGAATCCCAATGTGTGAATAATGTTATTTCCATCTAAGACAAGGGAAACCACTTATTCAGTGATCAATGATGGAATGTCATCACTTGAGCGCAAGGTTACCTATCAATGATGTAAATAGTCCCAAGGTGTGACTATAGGTCACACTCTTAGAGAAATTTGTCATAGTCGATAAGTGCTTAACCCACTGAAAGGAAGTCAATGGGGACCCTCCATACTAGCATGAGTATAGGAAAAATATACTCTTCATTCTGAGATGTACTTGACATAGGAGAAGGCTGACTTGCAAAGTGAAGGGATTCTGCAGAATGGCTGACACAGGCTAAATTTTTTTCTAGAAACAACATGACACATTATGTGACTTAGACAACACGGATTGAAAATGATCATTGACATAACTCTATGATACAGGAGGCAACAATAGACTCTCCATAGTGACTATAAGAATAACCAGTAAGAGGAGTGAAATCTCCATGTAACTAGATCAATTTATTAAATCCATACTAAACCCAAATTGTTGAGACTTGACTCAAAAATTTGTTCTTTGTTCATAGGTGACTCGATTGTTTCCAATATGGATATAGAAGACTCATTCCCATGCTCTTTTTTTTGTCTTTTTACTATTATGAAATCCTAAAAAGGAATAAAAGAATGCTAGTATACATAGAGGAAATGAATGTCAGGGGAAAACAAACTAGTTCCAAGTGCAAGGAACGTATATATATATGCTCAATGCAAGGAAAACATGTGCAGGATATGGACACTCAAAGGAATGAAAGTAAATATTCCATTTAAATATTTTTAGAAGGATTTTGCACATGGTTCTCTCATGAAAACGAAAGGAAACCAAGACTACACTAAGCTTCAATTTAAACAACACAACAAAATGCATTAGTGAAAAGAAGAAATTTATTATGTAGAAGAGAATAGAACTAAAGTAAGTCATCCTAAACCACAAAAAAACTAATAATATATGGTGGATTTTATTCAAAAACCAAAATAGATCAAAATATTTCTCTAAAAAATAGAAATGGAAATAAAATATATTCTACTTCTATCACTACTCTAAGCTACAATGGCTTAGCAAATGCTAGGTGAATTCATAAATCCATTGTAGCCACTTGATTACCTCAATCCCTACAAGAATGCTATGGAATTTTGTAGGTATGCATAGTTTAGGTATCGTGTAATTGATTGAAATAATTGAAACATCACAAAGTAGGTTCAAAACAACAAGTGATATATACGTTTTGGTTTAAGGGGATAATTGAGCAAAGGATGACTCAAATATTTCTCCTATAACATCATCAAAACCATTTGAGGAATGTTGGAGTATTGAAGCCGAATCCAAGGATGAGTGATACACCTAATCTTGAGTACTACTTTCTGATCCTAGAGAATATTTATTTGGGAATGCTTCATGGATCAACTTGATGTTTCCTTTATCTCGCATCATGGTGGGCCATCCATTTGTTGTCATTTCCCCATCGGGGTCTAAAAATTATGTGTTTTGCGTGCTTTGTCTCTTACATCATTAACATATGTGAATATAGATTAGTATTTCTATGTTGTACAAGATAAATCAATAATACATTGATTCTCTCATCCATTTATGAAACAAAAATATAATCATGGAAAATAAGGTTATCATGATCAAATTATGTTTCATTATTCTCCATAAAACTTGGTTGCAAAATATTTTCAAAATTGTGCACCCTGGATGGACTATTACTATGAATAGATAATTAAAGATTGTAAATATTCATGCTTTCCTTTATTAGTTATTATTTTATCCTTGAAATAAAAATGTAAAGGTTCTACCCCATGATAAGTTGATGGATTCATGTGTAAGTAGGGGACCTTTATTATTTAGTAGGGGACCTTTCATAGAGCAAATCATATTCATGATTCTCTTGATATTTAGGATAAACAACTGATGCAATTCCTAAAGGAATGCCACTGATTTGTTCCCACTCTAGGCCTAAGGGGTTTAGGAGTTCTAATGTGAATTCCCCTATTGTAGTGACAAAGTAATAGTTAGAAATAATGTATCCTCTATTTTCTCTTATCAATTCATGATTTTAATTGGAGGAAATAGTCTCTATGTTTCCTAGTGCTAAATTATCATTCAGATCTACAACATTTCCATAAACTAATTCTTCATTCAATATAGTTTTGAAATCATAATTTAAAACATTACCCTCAGGTTTTTCTTCCAAATTAGATTGCAAAGTATGATACATCTCAGGTTAGGCATGTGTGGTCTTTATGTTTGAAAATATTTGTCTGGGGTGGGAGGTGATTGAATATTCATTGTATAAATCCAAATTAGAGTGGTGAGAAATTGTATCTTTCATATTAGATACCTTTTGATTTTTCATATTTCCCCCTTTAGGAATAGAGAGAAGGTATGAGAAAGAGTCAATAATTTATTGGTTTGATGGTTTTTAATTTCAATAAATGTACAATAAATTTCCATAATACTTTGGAAGAAATCATCTAGAGGTTCATTTATAAGCCTACAAATTTTTTCAAGTTCATTACAAAGTTCTTCATAATCATAATTTACACGAGTAGTGATAAATATTTCCATGAATTATTTCCAACTATGTATTTATTTCATTGGTAATGTACTATACCAAGCCTTAATTCATCCTTTCAATGTGACGATAAATAATCAACATATTTCGTTATCCTAAACACTTTTAATATTTTGATGAGAAATGTTAAACTTATTAAGTTGCATGAATGCAGAGACCCTTCACCACCAAACTTCAAGTTTGAAAAAAGATCAATTTTCTTAATTGAGATGCCACCTAAGGGTCTTGGGAGACTCAAAGGGTGGTCTCATACAAAGATGTGGAGAGGGGCCATGGGATAGTTAAAAAAATTATTAAAATGACTCCACATGGGAAAGATTATCATTAACCCTCCTTATAGTGATAATTTTATTGACGGTTCTGTGTGATATTGATTAATAGTAGGGGTTACCATCAGTGCGAAGTCCCAATTATACCTCACACCATTTGGAATAGGGAACCCATAAAAATTTTTGCACGACATCCATTAATGGATTTAGGGTTTACCAATTTCCTCCCAGTCCATTGGTGATGGTTTCTATTATAGCCCTAAAATTCCCTACTCATGCATACATGGCCTTGGCCCTCTTACTTGCATATTTTTCCAAAGCACTGCTGAGAATCTCTTCTTAAAATAACATTTTTTAGAAGATGTACACGCCATGCACCATTACAGCCCAGTCCATTGGTGATGGTTTCTATTATAGCCCTAAAATTCCCTACTCATGCATACATGGCCTTGGCCCTCTTACTTGCATATTTTTCCAAAGCACTGCTGAGAATCTCTTCTTAAAATAACATTTTTTAGAAGATGTACACGCCATGCACCATTACAGCCCATGTACATACGCTTGTTGCACCACTATAGCTAGCGTACATATGCTTGTTGCACCACTATATCTAGCATACATATGCTTGCTTCACGATTACAACTCGCATATGCTTGCAAAAGTTGCACAAATTAAAAAGTTGCAAGGAATTCATTGAAATTCATGGGCTATTGGAAGTTTCCCAACTATTCCACCTTCTATAACCTATCACCCAACCAAATAACCATCCTTTTTTTATATAAAAGGAGGTGTTGGGGTCTCATTTCACATCCAAGCATACGAATAGTGAAACTATGCCCAATTTCACTTCCCCTCCTTTCCCAATATCTTGTTTCCTTTTGTGAGATATTGCCTCAACATTCCCTCATCAACCCCTTCTCCCTCCGTTCAATCCATTCCCTTCTTTAAGGTGATTAGAATACTAAGAGAAGGAGTCCATTCAAGGTGCACTTGGAGCATGGAAAATAGGATCCCGGACCAGGTTCACGGAATGGTGGCTGACACAGATTTTAAGTTGTAATCTTTGTATGATGAATAAAAGAATCGCATTTTCCTGTCCCAAATGATGGTGTCTTGAGTATTTTGCATTGATTCATACTTAGCATTTAATATATAACCCTAAATCATGAATAGAATAACATGCTTTTAGTTCTTGTTTTCCTATATTTGGATGTAGGTCATCCTTGGGAGGAGACGTGCAATCATTGGAACTACCAAGCTTGAGGAGATCATCACTAGACGTGGGATCAAAGGTATAGTTAACCGATCTCTTCTCTTATTTCTTTACATTCATTTTGGTATGTTTGGGGTAGAATAGAAAATAAATTGACTTTTAGACGGTTATTCACTCTGTCTACATCTTGAATCCTTGTGTAGTTAAATGGGGGTTTTTCCTGCTAGTAGAACTGGCGACCATACAGGGGATTGCCTCTAGGGTTTTTTAGGGTATTTTGGTTGTTCGATTGGCTTGTTTTCCTTTAAAGTTTCTTTCAATTTTGTTGTGTTTGTTAAGGGATTCTGGTCACCTCCATGGTGCATACCAGTTGTCCCTGCCCTGTAAGACTTCCTGGTCTTATTTTTTTGAAGAGATAAAAAGGTGTATTCACCTTGTCTTGGGTCAACCTGTGTACATACGTACTCTTCACAGTAAACAACCCGTGTACATACGTTGGTTGTTGATGCAACAAACTGTGTCTCTGTTTCATGAAATTGTTTTAAAAAGAGGGAGTTTTCCTCTTTCCTGATTGAAGATTCACACTTCTCAAGGATTTCTTGGATAAGTCCAGAGTCTCTGTTTGTGGCCATAGCCTGGGTATAAGTTTCGGTTTACTCTTTCCTTACTCTTCTTGTTTTTCCTGTCATTTTTAGCTTATTTTTATCTTGAATTTTAAGAAAAATGAGTTGCATTTTGAAAAAAAAAATCGCCTCATGGCCGAGGGGGGCATGAATCATGTATTCATCAGTTTCTTTTAGCATATTTTATTAGTTCTTTTTTTATTGGAAGAAAATATAAAAAAAAAAAACTTAGTTGTTTAGGTCTCTTTCTTTCTTCGCATTTGCTTTGCATTTTTATTTGAAAAAGAAAAAGAAATTAACATAGTGTTGTGTTTTTTTCTCATCTTGAAAGCAATTCAAAAGAAAAATAAGAAAGATAATCCTTCTTTTCTAATGTTCTTATAAGTTTCATTTTTTCAAGAGTATTAACAACATTAGTTTCACTAACGTACCATTTGAGTAAATCAAGCCTTCAAAATAATGCCTAATCTAAAATACACTAGAATTTTCTATTTGTAGGGTTCACAAACTAGTTTAGGGTTTTAGGGCCTTGACTTAGGTTTGGAGAGGAAACTCTTCAAGGATGTTAAATCAAACATTGGAGTCTGAGTTAGGGAGCGCTTAATTCTAGTGTTGTAAAAGTTATCTAAGACCCCCCTCTAACACAGGGGATAAACATGACGTCGCGTGAGGAAAGGTAGCGGAGATAACCCCTCCAAAGTTGGACTGAATGTAGTGCAGAATGTATATTGAGGGTATGTCTCATGAATAATACCGACTGCATTTGCCTACGGAGCTTCGTGGACCTCGAATCCATTCGAGATCCTATGTTGTCTTTTGTATCACTTTATTTCGATACCCTTGATAGGATTTATAATTGTTATCCTTCTCATTACGATCTTCCTGACTATCGACTATACTTGCTTGGTGATTGACGATGAGCTGGCAACCTAGTTGTCCATATTTTAGGGACTTACATAGGTGACTATGGGGGTATACCGTGGTGCCTAAGGCGAATGTCGGATCACGCTTCATAGAGTATACCCAGAGGGTGCTTCTGTGTTCAAGTTGCACTTACACATGTTAGTTTCTCTAGTGTCAATTGGTGTAACTGTCCCTCCCACTAGTTAGTTGTGTGCTTTATTTGCCTTTAGTAACTTTTAGTGTGTGCTCTGTGCTCCCTAGTTTTCCATAGTGAGTTACTCAATCATTTATTTGGGTCTCTGACCTAAGGTGGTAGACTGCCCAATCCACCGATCGTGAGGGATTTTCGGTCCTCCATTTAGAAACATGGAGTTGCCTCTTTATAGGTGTTGTTTTTATAACACTGGTTCGCTAGAGTCAGTGTGTGAGACTTTTACGGACTTGAACGATCCCGCAAGGGGAGAACCTGTGAATAATATAGTCATGGATAAAGTTCCTGATGACACCAACCAAGGAACCCCTTCAAAAGGGGATTTTTCACTTTTCCTCTCTTCAGAAACGTCGGTGTCCCTTTGATGGCCATATTATACATTCCTGGGTTGAATGTGGGACTACCAGTTTGGTTGGGTACCATTCCAAATGTCTTGAATTATCTTGATTCTTCTCAGTTAAGCACCTTATGTCATGGGAATCATGTTGATGTTTATTTGTCAGCAAAGTATTCTTTTAATCCTTCTTCCTTCCCTAGTGAAAGTATAACTACTAGTAACCGAAAGTCTAAATGAAATAGAAAAAGGAAAAATAGGAAGAATAAATCACCAAACTATGCTAGTCATGTTGCAGATAGGTCGTCAACCTCTGTAAGTCATGTTGAAGACCAACACCTAGCCTCTCCAAGTCATGCTGGGGGCATGAAACTAGTCCCTGCAAGTCATACTGGAGTTCAACAACCAACCTCTACTAGTCATGTTGGAGAGTTGTCAACAACCTCTACGAGTCATGTTGAAGACCAACACCCAACCTCTAAAAGTCATGCTAGTGGAAAAATTCTAGTCACTGCTAGTCATACTGGTAATAGGTTTGTAGCCTCTATGAGTCATGTTATCAACCAATAACCAGCCTTTGTAAGTCATGTTGGAGATGTGAAACCAACCACTGCTAGTCATGCTGGGTCATTGATTATGTTGAGAAACTTAGGTGGATAAGACGTAATCCTAAGTTCCCTTGTAAGATTTGAAAGGGAGATCACCTTACTCATTTATGACCAGGCCTTCTAGAGGTACAAAGATTTTGGTCCTTGTCTACAAGATCTTTTGATTCTGAGTCTTCTGATGTTTCCTCATAGTCTATTCAACTAGTGGTTGAAAAAGTGGTCATGTCGATGAAATCTTTAGCTAATCCCACTCCTGTTTTGGGGGGTGAGGTTCCTTTAGACCATGTAGTCTCACACCATATTCAGCCAATGGTTGAGGAAGTGTCAGACTGATGAAATCTTCGGCTGATCACACTCTTCTCTTGGAGAGTGTCGCGTCTACTAAAGTGGTCACGTCGATGCAATCTTTGGCTGATCCCACTCTTCTCTCGAGGAGTGATGTGTCTACTGCATATGTTTTTAGCATTTCCATTTCAGTAATTTTAGAACAAAGGGACATTCCTCTCACTTCGAGCACACCCCCTCCAAGTCCTAGGATGGTTTCCTTTGATTGGAATGACCTTGTTGAGCCTCGTCTTCCTTCTTTTCCACCCTTTCAAATAAGGGTTGAAATTAATTCAAATAACATTTAATGATGTATTGTAGATGAAGGAGCTGTTAAGAACCAAACATCAATATAGCATAGAAAAACCTCAGGAAAAGTACTCAACGCCTTGAAAAAGAGATAATTTCAGATAATAAGCCTCTTCGAGGGGGCAACCTCCCTTTACCCCACTTAAATGTTCAAGTACAAGATG
>ML778032.1:1702258-1736108 GCA_009831015.1 Picea engelmannii
AGTACAAGATGATTCAAAATGAAAATGTCTCCTTGGTATATATAGGAGACTAGGAGGTTTAATGGCCTAAAACCGACATAAATAAAATAACATTACTAATCTAAATTACAACTAATGGCCTAAAGCCGACATAAATAAAATAATATTACTAATCTAATATGCCCCAATTAAGTGGTAATGAGCCAATATTAGGGCTTAACAGGAGCCTAAGCAAGTATTTTATCCTCTTCAACTTGGAAAGCTTTAGGTTCTCCCAAGATTGTGACTGATTCGCATGATCTGTTGCATTTTGACAGACATCCTAATGAATATTTGGGGGTTCTTCCTCAACTACTTATCTTGTTAGGTGGGAAGACTATCCTCGTTGATGTTATAGTGGTGCAAGGCTTGTTAGATTTCAATATGCTTCTCGAGCGTGATTATGTATATCTATGAACGTTGTAGTTTATACTCTCTTTCAAGTGATGCATTTCCCTCATAATGGAAGCATTGTCACTGTCAACCAGATGGCATCTGATAATCACCATCCTAATTCGGTGTTATTTCAGGCTGCCCATTTATATGTTCCTAGTGTTTGTGTAGACTCTATCCCGCGAGACTCCCACATGAGCATGCTTTGTTGTCTTTCAAGCTCGCTTTGAATTTAAAAATAAACATCCAACGAGACTGTATTTATTCTTTTCAATCTCGTATGGATTAACTGAGAAAAGTAGCCCTCTGGAGTCTTCTTTTAGCCCTTTTTAGACTCTCTAAAAATGAAAAGATGAAATGTAACATTTCTAAGCTAAGGAATGAAATGTAACTAATCTAAGATGAAAATTCATGTGTTCAGATGAAACTAACAATAACTAAGAAAAAAACACAAAACCACACATGCTCTTGTCAATGGCTTGGGAAATAGTTCAGACAAAGAAAAGACAATAATATGGGTAACTGAATGCTAACCCATAATTGTCCAGTATTAAATAATCATCTACAGACCTATGCTCATAGATTCAAAAAAATATTTCCTGAAGAACATAAATAAAAATGAAGCAACCACACATAGGAATAGTCTACAACATGCTATATATTCTTACACAAATCTAGTGTTGAGAAAATAGTAGAATAATAGTCCACAACTGGTGCAACATACGAAACAAAGTTTTCCAGAAAATAACTTGGCCAAAAAGGCTTCTCCACATTAAAGTTCCAATAATAGTACATGACAGCTCCAAAAAGGCCCCTCCTTAGAATATAATGACTCTATTTATTAAATTTCACCCTAACTATTGGCCTTCCACCTCCCTGACTATTGACCTTCTGTACTTAAATTTTTGTCTTTATCCTATGTCGAATGATGAGGAAATGCTAACAACATAAACATTCATAATTTACTATTCCCTACATCATGTACATTTACACTTAAAAATTGTCCTTTAGTGTTTCTAGGCCATCGTGGATTTTGGCCCTAGTTCATCTCTTGCAAACCACGGGTCTCCTTTTATTTTTTTCTTGGGACTTGCCTATTATGTATCTTCATGTCTTATTTTAAATCTATGCTTAATCCTCTTCCATTTGAAATTGATTCTTGTTATCTCATTGCTTCTCGTGGGATGGTATCTCATCCTTTGTTGTAGATATCATCTACAGAGTCATTGTAGTGTATTGGTGGGTCTTCCTTGTCCCATTGTCTAGAAATCATGTTTTTTTTTTCCACTCTTTCGTACACTATGTATTTAGATTCCTATGTATGATCCTCTTTCAATATCAATACCTTAATTCCATTTACCACAAAATACATGAGATGACAATATATAAAACTTTAAAACATACTTAAAAAAAGGTTCATTTAAACACAAAGAATTTAATTTGCAGCTCAATAAGGATTTCAAATCCACTTCCTAGAGTTTGGTCTTCAATCCCTTTGATGATGATTTCATGGAAACCTTCATTGAAATGTTATTTTATCAAGTTCCCGAGTTGTTGACAATATGTCAGTATTAAAATTTGAAAATATGGAATGAATGGTGAGGAATATTGTAAAACCTATACCATAGAAATTGTAGATCTTGGTGATACCTTTCCAATGGTATAAGGAACACAAAACAAAATTTGATGGTCAACATTTATGGAAAAAACAAAAAACTAGGAGACATGTTTTTCCTTATGTGTTGTGTTGCACTTTTTCCAATGTTTGGGGTAATACACCTGCATTTTTTGGCATGCACACCAATGATTTTATCCTCTTCCCACTTTGTAAATCTCAGTTGAAATATGGTGTTGGACATGCATTTTGGATGAGAATAACTATGTTTTGGGAGTTGTTCCATAACAGAGGAAATAGTAAAAGGAAGGACCAAATCATGCGACAAGTGCGTAATTTGCAGTGCAGAAGAAGGAGAAGCAATAGTTCAGTGTAAAAGAAGAAAAAACAACAATTCAATGTAAAAGAAGGAAAATCAGTAGATTGACGCATAAGTAGGAAAGATGTTTATGACCCATTAGGGTTTTGGGGATAAGTTAATGGAAGTCGTGCATAGGATTATTTAATTGATAGAAGGATGTTAAATAAGAATAATGTGCATAGGGTGAATAAGTATTAATGGTTATGTTGATAGCCTCACATCCCCTCATACCTATAGAAACTTGGCTCGTGCAGCCCTAGAATATTCCTTGTGTGAGAATTCACTTGCATGTAGGTGATGCTGAAAGGGTCAATATCTAAATGGTTTTGTTGGATGAATAACTTGAACCTAGGGTCTTAAAGCTTGCACACCAACAAATATTTGCAGGACCCAGAATATGTAATTGAGGAAATGTTTTGGAGGTCGACTAAGAAAGAGATACTCGAATGGATGGAAAGGAACGAGAGCGAATTTTTCCTAGGAGATAATATAAACCATTGGATCAATAAGGAAAAATGGTTGAAAAGTTGATTTCTGGTTGAATAACATACTGGGGGGTTATATTACGGAATTTGTAGTGGATTGTACCTAGTTGTATAGTGTCGCATAAATGGATTTATTCAAGGGTCCACATGGAAGGTGTCTGAAATCATTGGGTACCTAGATACAAATGTTTCTATGCAAGAAGAATTTCATGAATATGGATTCTGATTGCTAGGGGGATTTACGCATATAGGGGAACTAGGATCTAACCAATGGATGGTATGAATGTAGGAAGGAATGAAGAAACAAATGAATAAGGAAGGGAGGGACTAAGGATGAAAATAAATGAAGAATTTGTATTAGAATAAGAAGATGAACTTGTTGTTTTGTGCAGTGGAAGAAGATACAAGAGGTTGAAAACTGAGGTTGAGAAAGGAGAGCCATATAGTCAGTATGAGAGGAGAGAACCCTTCACAATAGTCCAGATCATAGACATACTAGGCACACAAGGAGAGGGAGAGGATCCTTAGTTCATTCATATAATATAAGAGTCATTAATTCCTACTCAAGATGGATCTCATGCCGAACCCATGACCCCATGTGTGTCACCTAGATATCAGGTAACATTTGAAGTTTTTTCAAAATAACTTATAGTTAGTGGATGAAGTCATAATAGTAGTATCTAGAGTAATGGAAGTAGTGCGTCAAGTCAGAATCAACCAACATCACCCGAGGTATATACTATGCAAAACACCATGTCAAGGTTAGACAATACATTGAGAATAGATGAGTTCCAGGGAGTTGGGTTCAAGGACCTAGAACATCACCTATTTATATGTGAGACAATTTAGGTTGTGAAGAATGTACAGGATGAGGTCACAAATATTGTATAGTTGGAAACAACTTTTAGAGGCCACACATTAGTCTGGTACATGAAACTTCAGAGTAATACACCAACAAGTCAAGTTAGGACATTGGAAAAAATTCGACAAGCCTTATTGAAAGAGTTCAAGAAGCCAAAATCTAAGTCTCAATACATTATAGAATTGAAGGAAATCAAACATGTGCAGACTGAGCCAGTTTGGGACTATGATCAAAGATTTAATGATTTGATGGGTAGATTGACATTCCAAATTCCAGATCAAGAGAAGAAAGAATGGTTTATTGCAGTACTATTACCACACATTTAGTGCTCGTTGATACAACATAAGGTTACATAACATACTGAATCTTTTGATATTGCAATGAATATGGAATCATCTCTCATAGGGGATGGCTAGAGGATGGCTCAAGTCTAGACACAGTTAGATTCTTTGACAATCTAATTAGAAGATCTTACGAAAGGAAAGGAGAAGAGGGAACAAGTCTGGTGTATCATGTGTAGGACTAAAGGCCACCATAAGGATGAATTCCCATCCTTTGTGCAATATTTGGAAAATAGAGCACCGAACCCATTACGAGGAGGAGGATACTGTGAAATATGAAAGAAATTGGGACATCATTCACATAATTGTCCATTGCTGCAAAAATACTATAGTACACCATGGAATCTATTCTGTAACTTTTGCAAGTCAGTAGGGAAAAAAGAGAAGGTCTGTCACGCGTTCAACCTAATGAGAGAGTGCACTTAAGATATGTATAGAATTCAGGAGGAAAATATTTCTACAGAAGGAGGTGTTCCACAATATAACAATTAGAGAGGATTTATTCCAGGAGGTCGAGGAGGATTTGGAAGAGGTCGAGGAAGAAGGGATTTTGGTAGAGGAGTTAGAGAACCAATAATATACTACAATTTTAATCAAATGGGACACTTAGCTCATGACTTCCTGAATCCTTGTATAACCTACACATATTTTAGAGAACTAGATCATGCGACCAAAGACTGTCCACAATTACTTGCAAAGTTGTAGGACAGAGGGAATCAGAACTATAACCTGAATCAAAATGTACATAAGATATTAATATAGAAGCATGGCGAATGAAACATAATATAAGTTTTCACGCGTGAAGGATAAAGGGAAAGGGATGATGCTACGAATAAAGGGAAGAAGATTGATAAATGGGTGAGAAAACACGTAGGACCTATGCTAAAATTTGACCCACAACAAGAAAAAAAGATGTGTCAACAAACAAGGAAGGATAAACTAGGACCATATTGGATAGCATCGACATTATATGAACCTGTTGTGGTTAACATGACTTCGATTTATGATTTTACTATCTTAGGAAGGAAGCTTCAATAGGTAAGTACTTTGAAATAATTTATGAAGACTATTTTAGAATTGATGAAAGAGGAAACTATGTGGAATTCATTGTGTGGAATGATTGATCATTGCATGCAAGAAAGGGAAGTTCCTACCATGCAGAGGGTAGTGAATCAGGTACAACGCAAAAGTAGGACAAGTGGAGAGTTCAGACTAAATGTGTAGATTGGGGAATATGACATGGACAATGACATTTTGGACTTGGGTTCTGATGTAAATGTTTTATCGAAGCAAACATTAGAAATTATGGGGAAGCCAAAGTTAATTTGGTCTCCCATCCATTTAATATTGGGGAAATAGCACAAGATACCACCAATTGGCCAACCTTTAGGGGTACTTGTGAATATAGATGGGGTGTGCAATATAGAATATTTCGAATTCATCGAGATCATGGATGATATTCAGCCATATCCAACATTATTGGGGCTTGAATTATCCTTTGAAAATCAGGTGATTATTAATCTGAAGAAAAGGGAAATGATATTTGAAGTAGGGGACTTAAAGATTACTGCACTTTTGGATTTGATACAAGCAAAGAGGTATATAGAACCAGTTAAAGGGAAAAAAATTGATAACCTATATAATATGACTTCATGAATGGATGACTAAATTAATCTGACTATAGATGGGGCCCTAAGTTGGAGAAGCATAAGCTCATGTGCATCAGATTTAGAGGAAGGTTTGGAACACTACCAGCAAAGGATGCATGAAGTATCATCTAGACAATGTGCCCGCATTACTCAATCATTATGATGGATTGGAATGAAGTTATGTGACCCACCCAAGTATGATGGTTTTACTGACATAGGTCTTTTGTAAAGGTGTTTGAGTTGCAGATACTCAAACAACAAATATTATTGCCATTATATGTTGTCTTGAAGGATACTCTAACCAAATGGTGGGCTTCATATAAATAAGGGATAAAACATTGATAGCAATGTAAAAGATTAATTCAAGTTAGATTTGGTACTGAGATTGAGTATAATGTACATAAATATGCAGGAGTAAGTGACCCAATAGATCATATTGTGTAGTGCAGAAAGATATGGAGTTCAATACCGCATAAGGAATGAATGCATAGGTTCATACATACATTGGATACGATCCCCAAGAACTAATACATGGAACTAGAAATGCACAAAGAAACAATGAACTAGGATGAGCTAACCCAAAGGTTTAATATAGCATTTAATTTTGAAAATGAATCGCCATTGGTAGAAGAAACTTTTTATGCCATTAGAAACAAGATTTTTTCAGTAGAAAGGATGATGGATGTAGTACTTGTGTGTATTTTTCATAGGGATTCTATGATAGTTCATGAAATACTAGAATTTAATAATGTTTCTAAAGAAGATAAAGATGAGGAAGATCCAAGAAATATACAAATACATGAAACTGAGGGGGGACGCATAGTATAAGTGTCAGTGTTTCATGGAAACCTGCACAGGAGATCTAGCTAAAGCATGCACAAACAAATCTTATCAAGAAAAGGAAGAGAGATTCAATATGGAAGAATGAGAAAATATATTCACATTACTCCAATGAGATGATGATTGATACATAGATCATGATCAATATGATACAATGAATGAGTGGAATACACTCATATATAGGGAAAAACATTCGATAATTAAGAAAAGCAATCAAACAGTTAGCTTTCCTTAGGATTGCATGCATGCATAATAGTGATGGTAAAAATAGAAAGTCTAAAATAGAAGTAGTCAGTTAAATCCCACTGAACTAGTGTGTTGAAAATAGAAAATTTTCCAACACCCCCTTGAACATCACTATGGAGTAAAAAATGAGTCTCGACTACTAGGCCATTTTACGTACTCATGTACAATGCAACTAATGAACACTAAAAAAATGAGGAAAGAGAGAAAACAACATGGGAACAAACCCCCCCCTCAAAATGTAATGTATCAAAAGAAGAAAATGGAAGCTACTAGGCAACTGTGTTCTTCACTGCAAGACGATCCCATAAAGTCTGAAACTTCAGCTCACTGAAAGTCTTCGTGAAGATGTAGAAATACTTATGGATCCGATGAAGTCCTTTGGCAACCTATCGGGTCTTGTACCTCTTGGTCTTGTGGACCCATCTGCACCTGAAAATATTCCTTTCTGGTGGACGTGGAACCATATTCCAAGTTTGGTTCTGTAGGAGTGAGTCATACTCCTTCTGCATGGCTTCTTTCCATAATGGATTTCCCACAACCCTATTATAGTTCTGTGGATCAGTAGATTGAACCATATAGAAATGCATGGGAATCACAGGTTCTGAAGATGAAAGTACATGAGAAGGCTCCTCATGCTGAGATAGCGTCATCCTCGTATCCAATGGATTTCCTGCAAGGTTGCCTGCTACCTAAAATGTGGTTTGTGCTTTCTTAGGCATTTGCTGAAGCTTCAGTGCTGGATTCTGATATGGATGTATTACCTATTTATTTCCATGTACAGAATCTGAGTGTATAGAATCATCTTTGATGTCCAAAAATGATGGAAGAACAAGAGTATATGCATGTTGCACTAGAGGTGCATGCAAAGTACTCTCCTTATGTGTAAGTATAATAGAGAATTCATCGTCAGAAAACTTAGTGAATTTATAAAACCTTGACTTGTGATCCACCTCACCAATTTCAATGATGGAATTGTCATGCATGTCAATTACTGAAACTGAATCTGACGTGAATTCAACATTTTTACCTTTCAGAGTGATCTGATAAACTAAGAGTAGATTCATAGAAATCTTTGGAACATGTAAAACACTCTCAAAACTGCCATTGTGGAGTTCCACTCTCCCTTCTCCTGCTACTGCTACTGGAGTGTCATCCCCCATGAGAATAGGGGGTATTGAGCATGGACTCAAAGAAGAGAAAACTTCCTCTTTAGCTACCATATGATGTGATGCACCATAATCTATAATCTATGAATCATATGAGGAATTAATTGCAACTAGAGCATGATGATTACCTTTCTTAGGAGCATGATATTTTTCCTTCTACTTCTTGACTCCCTCTGGCATGAAGTTTCCAAGGTTGTTATGTTGAAGTACATGTGGCATAAGATCAATCTGTTTCTTCATGCATGTTGATTATTCATGATTCAGTTTATTGCAATAAGTGCATTGCTTTCCCTTCTTATTCTTCTTGGAATCTTAAGAGTATTTGGAACCTGAAGAATCCTTGAAGGTTTTGGAATACCCCTCCTTCTTTTACTCTGGATGTAATAGATCCTTTCATTTATGCTTTGATTTCTAATTGAATGACCCTTTTCCATCATGCATGGTGAGTGCATGTTCTTTGGGATATTTCATGAGGCCCATCTGTATGAGTTTTGTCTACTCTTGTGTAAGATACTCAATGAACTGAGCCAACGTAGGCATTTTCCAATTTGTTCCAAAAAGACATCTTCCAGAATGGAAATTGGAGACATATACAACGTATTCTGGTCCTAGCTTGGCCAAGATTGTTAGAATAAGTTGTTTCTCTTATGTAGACTTATGAATACCACATTCACCCAAGCTCAATAGCAAAGATTTAAATTAGTAAAAAAATCTTGTATATTATCAAAACTTTTAGGGTCTAAGGTATTCACCTCTACCTCAAGCATATGACCTTGCATCTCATCCTTCTTTCCAAAGAGTCCTTCCAAGGTCGTCCAGATACTGTATGGAGTCTTGCATACAACAACATGAAACCATAGATCAATGGAGATTAACTCAAGAAGTATTCTTGTGATCTCATCCTTACCGTAATCTTGTGGCAAGAAGTGGTTCACCCATCTCATCTTCTCAATCGCTGATGTAGGTTCTGTTTCTGTTGCCATCGTCAAATTATACAGTCCTTTCCTTCTGAGTTGGAATTTCTCCTCGGGATTCCAATCAAAATAATTTTATGGTGTGAGCATTACCACCAAGTTTGTCTGTATAATAGTTTTCCTATCCATCTCTCCCACTGTTTTTAATAACCACTAAAAATTTACTCTCAATCTGCAAGTGAAAAATTAAGAAATCAAGGCAAAAATGACACTTTAAGTGAAGATTCGTATCAGTTTGAGGAGGATATTTTCTAGCTTACTTTCTAAGAAAACAGTTAGGAATCTCGCCAAATGGTTGAAAACCTACTTGAAGAATGAGTTGATTTACTTTCCATGCAGGTCGTTTCTTCAAAAAATTAATACTTTGGGATCAATTATTGTGGAAAGGTGTGGCCATAGATTCGTATCAGTTTCAGGAGGCTATCTTGAGGCTTACTTTCTAAGCAAATGGTTAAGAATATTTCCAAACGATTGAAAACCCACTTCCAAAATGAGTCTATTTACTTTCCATGGGGGTCGTTTCCTAAAAAACGTAACATTTTGGGAGGAATAACGTTTGAAATATACGACCACGAATTTAGCTTGTCGAAACCCTGATTTTTCTTATTCTTTGGCTTGTCTGGATTGCTCCAAGTAGCATAGCTCTAATACCATGTCAGTGTTTCATGGAAACCTTCACAAGAGATCTATCTAAAGCATGAAAAAACAAAGTTTATCAAGAAAAGGAAGAGAGATTCAATATGGAAGAATGAGAAAATATATTCACACTACTCCAATGAGTTGATGATTGATACATAGATCATGATCAATATGATACAATGAATGAGTGGAATACACTCATATATAGGGAAAAACATTCTATAATTAAGAAAAGAAATCAAGCAGTTAGCTTTTCTTAGGAATGCATGCATTCATAATAGTGATGGTAAAAATAGAAAGTCTAAAATAGAACTAGTCAATTAATTCCCACTGAACTAATGTGTCGAAAATAGAAATTTATCCAACAAGAAGGTCCATCGCTTGGATCTTCTGCAAATGGATAACCATTAAGGATGCATAAGGTGAATATTAGGACAAAACATAATACAAATTTTGTATAGATAGACAACTACTATAATGATGAAACTGTGGAAACTATTGTAGACTTACTTCATGAGTATCAAGATATATTCCCAACCATGTTTTTAGAAATGAAAGGGATAGCTAGTGAGTTAGGAGAAATGAAGGTCTCTTTGAAACTAGATGCTAAGCCAGTAAGACATATACCCTAAAGACTGCACCTGAAGTATAAAGAGAAGGTAAAGGCAGAGATAGACCGAATGTTGGAACAAGGAATCATTGAACCAATAGTAGAATCAGAATGGATAATTCCAATGGTAGTATAAGATAAGAAAATGTGGGGAATCAAAATTTTGTAGACCTAAGAAAGCTAAATGATGCATGTGTGCATTATCCATTTCCGAAACCTTTTACAGATGAAGTGCTAGAGAATGTAGGGGGGAAAGAGGCCTACTCTTTAATGGATGGATTCTTAGGATATCACCAGATAAATATTGCACATGAAGACAAGAATAATGCTTCCTTTTCGATGGAGTGGGGAAGATACTAGTACACAGTGGTGCCTTTTGGGCTGAAGAATGCATTCGCAATTTTTTCGAGTGTAGTTGTCACATCCTTTAAGGAATTTATTCATAAGTTCCTTGAAGTTTATTTAAATGATTGGAATGTGTTTAGTCTATTAAAATATCATATATAAGTACTGATATTAATGTTGGATAGGTGTAGACAATGTTAGATTTCATTGAAACTGAAAAAATGTATTTTTTGTGCACCTTTTGAAATTTTGTTGGGCCATGTGGTATGTAAGAAAGGCTTACTAATGTTAGGAAATGAGACAAAATTCCATGCTAAACCTAGAAAAAAAGAAGAATAAAGATATAATTAAGAAAGTAAATGACAAAGAAAACACATAGTACACATATATTTTACCCTGGAAACCCAAACCAGGAAAATCAACATTCCTTGAGTGTTCTTCTCTCTTGTTTCCTTATTCATTCAGAATAAAAGGTTACATGTCTAACCTTAGTCCACACCTAATAAAAAAATGACATCATACCCTATTGATTACACAAGAACAACCCTGTAGCCAATTCGACTTAAATTTACATGACAAACAACGTCTACAATTATTTATTCCTAAATATTATCTTTTACAACATTACAACATGCCTTATTTATAGGCTTTACAGTAGGAAACACCCTAAAAAAATGGTTTCCCAAAACATTTATAGATCCATGTAGATCATTGGCTACAAATCCCTTGAATATCGGGATTATGTTATAGTCAACTACCAAGTCAGATTACCCATCAACTACCAGTTGGTCTTCATTCGTTCTCCAGTCAGTTTCCACTTGCCTGCATGTCGACCTCTTTCCATTTGAACTCTTCGACTTGTTTTCTATATCTTTAGCATGTCTAACCACCTCTACCTTCGAATTCAACTTTACTCGGTTAACTCATCTCGACCTTCAACTTCGAATTTTCCTAGTCGACTCACCTTGACCTTCGACTTGCTATTGATCCACCTCGACTTTGAATGTTAGTTCATACACCTCAACTTTCACTGCAAAGAATATAACAACCCAACATTTTCCCACTTGTTGTCTTCTTTGTTGAAACCAGGAGACCTATGAAATTTTTTTCAAAGGCCCAAGGAAATAATGCCCATTACCTCTATGCACCAAGAGAACTTCACAACACTCAAAAACTTGGTCAAAGAGTCTGTTATGTTTTCAAACATGTCTAATTTCTCTAGCAACAACTTTTTACTTTCCACCATGTCTCTCATGAAATGGTATTTTACATCAATGTGCTTAGTCTTAGAATGATAAGCATGGTTCTTTGCTAGAAATATTTTTATTTGACTGTCACAAATTATCTTCATAGCACTCTACTGAAACCTGATTCTTGAACACAACCATTTCATCCATACCGCTCTTTTCTTCCATGAGTCGCTACCATGGATTCAAATTCTATTGTTGAAAAGGATACGAACGCCTATTGCTTACTCATCCAGATGATTGCTCCATTGAATATTTTGAACACATATCCATTGGTTGACCTCTGCCAATCCACATCTCTATCCCAGTTGGTGTTGAAAAAGACATGTACATTTAATTCACTGTCACCTCTAGGTTTTTCTTGGTAGAATACAACATAATATTTTGTGGCACAGAAATACCTAAATACTCTTTTGACAACTGTCTAGTGTTCCTTCCCAAGTGTCAACATGTATCTTCTAAAAAATCCCACTACATGGGAAATGTCTGGTTGAGTGTATACCATCACATACATTAGACTACCAAAAACACTTGCATAGGGAACACATTCCATGTCCTCTATTTTTTCCCGAGTCTTTGAAAATAGTTCAACAATTATCCTTGCTCCCATAGGAATTAACACCTTCATAAGTTTGCAATCCTGCATGTTGAAACGTTTCAAAATTGTTTTAATATACTTCAATTGGTTCAACCATAGATTTCTAGTTTCTCCATCTTTGTTAATATCCATTCCCATAATGAAGTTTGCTGCACTGAGATCCTTCATGTCGAACTTGGAGGATATCTGCTTCTTCACCTCCTTTATTCCATTCATGTTGTTTCCAATCAACAACATGTCATTGACATACAAATCTACATATATGAAATTTCCACCTTCTTCTTTGGAATATATGAAGTGATCAAATTTTCTTCTCACAAATCCCAAACTAAGTATGTATGTGTCTAAATTTTGGTACCACACCCTTGGTGATTTCTTAAGACCATAAAGGGATATTTTCATTTTTCACACCAAATATTTCTTTCCCTTTACTACAAATCCTTCATGGTGTTTCATGTAGATTTAGTCTTCCAGGTCCCCATATAGGAACATTGTCTTCACATCCATATGTTCTATTTCCAGTTCAAATGTTGCATCTAGAGACATTAGTACCATATGTTGAAATGTACACTTGACACTGAGACGGGGGGTGAATTAGTGTCACAAAACTTTGGTCAATTTTCCACTTTTCATAAATTAATTGAACAAGATATATTTATTTCAATTTCTCAACCAAGATATAAAAGAATAAATACTTTATTTATTTATTTAAATTGAATGAATACATAATATCAATCTTTATCTTCAAACAATTATGAGAGAACCAACTCTCTGTTACAAGACCCAATTTGTAGTTCTTAGATCCAAATGAGAAATGAAGAATCCAACCCTCATAACAAGTACCGACTTGTTAATCTTAGATCCAACTGATATGTGAGGAATCCAATCCTCATACAAGACCCATATTGTAAACAAGAACTAACCTAATAGAATGAACCTTCATTAAATCCATCATATATAAATATATATACTTCAACAAATTCAACTTATTCTTTTGCTCACCATACTTCTTTGTTTATATAGTCTTCCAACTGGTGTAAATTTGAAACATTGTAGAATTCTGAGAGCACAGATTTAATAGTATTCATAATCTATCTTGACAAAGGAAAAACTCAAAACCACTCTAACCAAGATAATAATTCCAAGCCAAATCCAACTTAGCCCTTCTCCATGAGAGCTCCTCTCCTTTTATAAGCATGGAAGTTTCTCCTTCTAGAAGATTCGAGAAAACACTCGTTTTTCCCACATGTAAGCATTCTCGTAGCCTGCCTATAGAGAAGACTACTAACTCCTAATGACCTAGCTATGATGAAGCCTACGAGAATCATGCATTATCGCACCCTAGCTATAATGCAGCCTGTGAACTTCCTTTTTATAGGGTTTTTACAAAGGAAAATGCAACTTCTTTTCTCAGGAAAAGTTCTTCTCCCTTCTCTCTTCAGGAACTCAGGCCACTGACCCCTCTGAAGGCAAAAGATAGGTTAACATCATTAGCGGTCATAGGGATGACGAAAATAATGTGTAACAAAGAGCCCCCCAAAGTATGAAGTTAGAACAAAGTGATAGCTCGAATACTTTGTTGAGTGTGTGTAGGGAACAAGGAACAGTTGGTCGGAAACTTGCCAACAAACAAGGAAATATAGTACAATAATATATCATCATTGAGGTAGGCATTCCCATACTTAGAATACAAATGACTCAAAGCATAAATGCCGACATGCGAAGATCCATGTCAAGTAAGACAGGTCATGGCCACCAAACATACACTGTGGATCCATGCCAATATGACTCAAATATGAACATAGCCACCAAAAATACACTATGGATCTATGTGTTAAATACTCAAATTTGAACATAGCCACCAGACATACACTGTGGATCTATGCACCAATAGAATCTGAATATATTCCAACGCAACCTAGATCTGTCAGAAAATATCCAGGGTCTTCATCTCCACCACTCTATAGTACGAATCTAACCATGTGAATACATGTGATGAAGTCGAACATGGTAGAAACCACTTGATTACCAGTCATTAGTGTATACCATTAACAAGTGCGAGGGAAATCACCATTAATGTCAATGACTCCCAAGGTACTTTGGTACAATCCAATGAATGTGAATCAATGAGCTGAGGTCGAACACTCGACAAAATCTCTCAATCAGGGGTCGATAATGAAAACCCACTGTCGAAAGTGAGGAAACCTGCCATTGAGGCATGCAAGTTCCAAGGTACCAACTAGTTTCTAAGTCTAATTCCAGGATAATGAGTTGAAGTCGACAGAAAAAAGACTTGTCATAGGAGGGCTTTAATGTATCCCCCATCAATGAAACAAAACAAGTAACAAGATTTGATGTAGATCATAGTAGCAAGTGATTCAAGACTGACTTAGGGATGGCCAATGCAATAGAAGGCTTAAGGACTGTAGAAATGGCCGATGCAATAGAAGGATTTCTGGGTTGAACTTACTTTTTGAACATATTGATGACACGACAACTGTCTTGGAAACACTGACTCAACAACAGGGATCATAGACCAATTTGTAATCTTATAAGGAGTATGATCAAGAGACAAGTGGATTTTCCAACCTAGACACAAGGTGAGTGAAAGGGTGTCATGTTCAAAAGCGACTCTTCCATGGAATACAGGTTTAGACACATTTCTTTCCCAATTTTTCCCCCACCATTTTTGGCGAGTACCTCTTTATTTTTACGCAAGCTTGAGAAGGATAAAATATGCTTGTAAATTTAAGCTCATCCTTTGGATGAGTCCCTCGGAGTATGTTTAACGAACCCTAAGAAGGAGTGGTTCGGTCCCATATGGGACTTTCGATGTTTGTTTAACGAGTCCAAAGAAAGAAAACTCAGGGGTTTTTCATGTTTAGAGAGTCTGAAAAACAATTAAAGAGAACTCTCTCAGTTCCTTTTTCGTAATGTAGTCTGATGATACATAAAAAGAGATAAACTATCACTCAACAGACATTTTCTTCAAATACTTTAACGAGCGTGAAAAGAACAATATTGCTCGACAATATTTTCATGTTTAGAGAGTCTAAAAGGAGCTTAAAGGGAACTCCCATGGGTTCCTTTTTCATATAACCTGAAAAAGTGATAAAAGTATACTCGATTGCATTCTCACATATTTACGAGCATAAGAAAGAATAAATACTAAGCTCGGTAACTTATTCTCATGTATTTACGAGCATGAGAAAGAACAAAGACTAAGCTCGGGATTGTTTTCATTTTTACGCAAGATTTAAAACAAAACAAAACTATGCTTGGACCTGGTTTCATTTTTACACAAGATTGAACCAGAGGAAACTATGCTTGGACCTGGTTTCATTTTTACACAAGCTTGAACCAAAGGAAACTATGCTTGGACCTGGTTTCATTTTTACACAAGCTTGAACCAGAGGAAACTATGCTCGTAACTGGTTTCATTTTTTACAAAAGCTTGAAACATAGAAAACTATGCTTGCGACTGCGCAACACATGGTTGGTACGTAGCCCCCATCTTAAGAAGCTAGTGGCTCAACTTAAGCATGAAGTCTAGAGGCTGAGGAAAATCCCCCCCAAGCTTCATTTTATCTAACTACAAAGGATAATGAAATGAAGCTTCAAATAATAGACACAACTTGACTCAAACAGAGAGAGGGAAGTTGTTTCATTTTTTAACGAGCTTGACACAGGATAAGAACTATGTTCAAGAATCCAGGTTCAATCGCTAGACCTCTGTTTCATTTTTTAACTAGCTTGATACAGAAACATGAGCTATGCTCATAACCTCTATTTCATTTTTTAATGCGGTTGCCACAAAGACGCAAAAAATATCCTCGTGACTCTAGTTCTAAGCCCTACATATTTGTTTCATTTTTTAATGATCTTGAAATAGAAACATGAACTATGCTCATAAACTTTGTTTCATTTTTTAATGAGGTTTCCATAGAGATGCAAAAACTATCCTCGAAAGTGGTTTCATTTTTAATGAGCTTGAAATTAGAAAACCATGCTCAAAGACTTCTGTTTCATTTTTTAACGAGGTTGCCTCAGAGACACAAAACTATCCTCAACTCTCTTATTGATCATGGATTCCAGGAGGACAATGCTTCGAAAGGATACCATGTCAAGGGACAAAACTTGGTCATGGCTTCCAAGAGATCTTCACTATATGGAAGGAACACACTCTGGAAGGACACCATGTCGAGGGTCGCGACAAGAGTAAAGAGATCAGGCTCTAACAACCCTATTGAAGAGATCACCATGTCAAATAATGGATCTAAGTCATCAGAAGTTGAAGCCATGGGCGACAATGCCACATAATTGACCTATGGCGGGGGTGATACCGTATGCATATAAGAACCATTTAGGGAGGCAATCCAGTTGGGGTCAATGAATGAAAGTTGATCAACAGTCACAACTCATCCATCTTGAGGGAAAGATATCACACGAAAAAGAGTAGACACAATAGCTTTCATGGCATAGACATAATCTCGCCCAAGGAGTAAAGAAAAATCCAAGGGGTCTTGGACGACCATGCCATCAATAAAGAAATTTTTTCCTCCCAAAGTTACACGAAACTGAGGAAGGGTCCCTAAAGGTTGATTGGTTCTTCTGTTAAAAGACAACAAATTCTGCGTAACCGGGGCAAGCTAAGGACAACCCAAATCTTGCCAAGCAAAAGAGGACAAAATGCTAATGGACACACCTTCGTCTATCAACGTCTGAGGAACGTCTTGACCACAAAATTTCACTGTAATCTGGAAAGGAATGTGAGAGGGAAGATGAGGTCCAGTTAGCACACCCCAATTAAAAAGGATGGCCTCATTACTTGGAGGGGGTTTCATGGGAGAAGGAGGAATTCCCCCTGACATGGCAGAGTCTGTATCAACGAGAAAAACATGGGAAGTATTGGGTTTACTCTCAAGTGGGAGAGTAGGATTGACCGATGATGGGATCGAATCGACCACGCAGACACTCTTCAGAGGAAGAGTGGGATTGACTGATGACGGGATTAGATCAACCACTTTGGCACTCTTCGGATGAAGGGTGGGACTGATCGAGGAAGGGACTAGATCAGTCACTTTAGCACTCGTCAAAGGAGGAGTGGGATTGACCGATGACAGAACCAGATCGATCACTTGGGTTGCATTCTCCAAGGGGGGAATGGGGTCAATAGGTGGAAACGGATCAACCACTTTGGTGATACTCTCTAACAAGAGAGTGGGATCGATCAAGGATGGGATCGAATCAACCACTTTAGTTTCACTCTCTGAGGGAAGAGTGGGATTGACCAAGGATGGTATCAGATCAACCACTTTGTCAACTTGTGTAATTAAATACATGACCATATTGACGACGTGATCAATCAGATTGATCGACGGGGGAACCAGATTGATCATTCCATCAACTACAGGTGGGTTGAGAGAAAGCTTGTGATAAGCAACTGGAAGTTGAGGCTGTGAAACAGTCATGTATTCCAGGAATTTTGAGGCTTCGTCCATACGAGAACAAAGGTGAGTGAGATGACTCCCTTTGCATCACATACATGGGAACTTGACTCTACTTTTCTTCTTCCCAACTGTATCATGACTAGTTGATGGGAGGTCATCAACATGTTGTTCAGAGGCTGACGACATGGGTTGGTCAGGGTGTGTAGACCATACTTCTATAACCTTGGATAGACTAGGGAAATCCTTAAGAAGATGGCTACCCTTACAAATCCTGCAAGGGTACTTGGGCTTATGGGTTGTTTGGGTAATCTTGACATCATCAACACTCCCATCATGATTAATAGTAACTGGTTGTTTTCCAACATGTTTAGCAGTGGTTGGAGGTTTTGACCCTTGTTTATTTTTCTTCTTCTTATTCTTTCGTTTCTTCTTCTTCTTATCCACCGGGTTATTATCTTCAAATCTCTCACTCAGCAAAGAAGATGAAACAGAAGAATACCTTGCAAGTGAAGAAGGTGAATAAGACCTTACTGGTGAAGAATGTGAAGGATCAACATGAGGTTGATTCTCTTGGGGGAAAGTGCTTGTGACTGAAGCACTAATTGCATTCAAGATTACCTGAGTGGAAAATAACCATAATGGTAACCCAATTGTGAGACCTGGAAGGCTCAAAGTAGCAATATGAGGAGGACCAATGTTTCTGTAAGAAGTAAAAACAAAAGGTTCCCCGGAAAAGGAGTTCCTTGATTGGTCATTCCGAGAACTGATGCCATAAAAAAAAAAATCCAATCTAGAGTCCACTAGGGAAAACATACAACACGCGTTAAAAATCTAGTAAGCAAGCAAGCAAACAAAACCTTCTCACAATGAACGCACTAGTTGGTGATGAAATCCAACGTTGTGGGAACAATGTAAGAAGGGGATGAGATAGATCGGGTGGAAAATTTACGTTGATGACCTGCTTAATGGACTTACACCTTGGTGCAAGCTCCCACACATAATCATGGGTATACCCTCCAAGGAGCCTGAGTGAGTTTGGCCAATGTCGATTCTAGGTACCGTGAAGACTTGCCCCTCCACAGTCACCTTGTGTAAAGAACCTAGAGAGATAGGCCACTAAGGTTACCAATTACTACAGTGATGCCCGGGGAAACAGTCGAAAGTCTGATCCACACGCAAGGGAAGGGTATCTAGCCTGAAATCAACTTGAAAGGCTTCCACTCATCATTGTGGGTATACCTCTCAAGCGACCCCCATAATACGCGCAACCTCTACACCAAGACCAACAAAGCAGGGTGAGTAACTCTATCAGTCTCAATGCGACCTCGTGATTGACCCTTGTGTTAGAAAGGCTTCCCAGGAAAAAATGAAGTAAGTGGATTTAACTCTCCCTATCACAACATACTATGCTTGTTTGTAGCTTTGGAAAGTTATCTTTCACACCTATTCCAAAGCCCTATGACTAATCTAATGTAGGTTTTCTACCAGAAAAGATAAAAATGTCTAATCAATTTTTATAAGCGCTTTATTTTATGGCTGTTGTTACTCAAAAGGAAAATGGCGTGGACAATATGGTGTTTTGGCCGACTCAAAATTTATGCAAAGAGATGAAGATGCAATATTTTCATTTGGATGAAAGCTATGCTACGAGAAGGAGAAAACATTTATCATTCCTAGATGCACAATGTCCCAAAATCTTAAAACTCATCAATATCAATATTCTCAAGAAATGAGCAAAAAAGACTGCACACCAATGCACGATTCATGCCCCCCCCCCCCGACCATGAGGGGGAATTTTTTTCATAATTTAAGATAAAAATGCCAAGTATCATGCAATTTTGCTACTTCAAATGCAAGGATGCCCCCAATCTAATATAAAAGCAGAAATTAAATCTTTTTGTTTCAAAATTTTCACTAAAAGCAATAATGAACTTTCTTAAAACAAAGAAACCCAAACTAAAAGTTTTCTTTTAAGGAGAACTATTCAGAAGAAATCTGATCTTTCCCTAAACAATTCTAAATAAAACACATGCTTTGGAATTGAAAGACACTCAAAGCAAGAGACTAATCCTTCAAAACCAAACAAAGCAAAGATGGCTAAAAGAAACTCAAAGAATGTCAAGCAGACTGTAAATAGATCAATATAGGCTCCAAAAGCTCAATCCAACTGATCAAAGAAAAACTGGGTCATCAAAAGATGACAAGACCCAATCCAAACAAGTTTACAAACAATTTCGTAGCCTAGCAGTAGAGTACAGTGTGAGAATTAGGTATTCTCATAGACTAGACATTGGTAGGGTGCAAGAAGTTCGCACTGGATCCAACAGTAGGGTGCGAGAATCAATGGTTTTCACAGGCTGTAGAGAGGTACAGTGCGAGAATGTTTGTAATCAAAGAAAATTTTGAAAAAGTACAAGGAATCTAAGTGAACTTCTAGATCTAGAGAGTCTGGATGGATGTCCCACAGACTCATAAATAAAAAAACAAGCAATCAAAGCAAGGGAAACTAGACTAACTAGGAAACAATCTGTTCCCCAGTATGCTCACCAATTTTGTTGGATAAATCGGTAGGTGCAGAAACTAATTGATCTCCCTAGATCCACCTAGATCTAGAACAAAACACGCCAGAACATGATGCTTTCCTTAAGTTTTAGATATTGAATTTACTAACTAAAGAGGTATATGTGACATATCGTTTAAATGCCACTTCCTCTCGCCATCGCCATCCTAGCTTTGTTCCAATGCTCATACATTGATGAACCTGCAAAAGAACGCAACCAACCAAAGTGATAGTAATAACATAAACTCAATATAAACCTATGTATGTGATCAAGGAATCATACAATAAAAAACAACAAGCTTTATAGGAAAGAATCATATTACTGTATCATATTAAATCTGAAAGAGAGATTACAACCATGGCCTTGATGTCGTAAGGTCCCTTCCAACTGTCCTTCGTTCCGCACACACTTTCACTTCAAGAATTCTGAGAGCACAGATATGATAGTATTCACAATCTATCTTGACAAAGGAAAAACTCAAAACCACTCTAACCAAGATAATAATTCCAAGCCAAATCCAACTTGGCCCTTCTCCATGAGAGCTCCTCTCCTTTTATAAGCATGGAAGTTTCTCCTTGTAGAAAATTCGAGAAAACCCTCATTTTTCCCATGTGTAAGGATTATCGCACCCTGCCTATAGAGAAGACTTCGAACTCCTCATGACCTAGCTATGATGCAGCCTGTGAGAATCAGGCATTATCGCACCCTAGCTATAATGTAGCCTGCAAACTTCCTTTTTATAGGGTTTTTACAAAGGAAAATGCAACTTCTTTTCTCAGGAAAAGTTCTTCTCCCTTCTCTCTTCAAGAACTCGGGCCACTGACCCCTCTGAAGGAAAAATATAGGTTTACATCATTAACGGTCATAGGGATGATGAAAATAATGTGTAACAAACATCTCTTCTCAGATATAAGCCACCACCATTCCAGCAAGCTTGTTTCCGCTGCATTTTACAGTTTTAACTTATTTCAATATTGAATAGAAAACTAGTTTTACTGTATCTTTGTTATTTTCTGTTAATAATATGTATTCATTTCATTCTTCTCATAAAATATGGATTAGTGCTATCAGAGCAGTCTGCTGCTTGTCATCTTAATGCATGTCCCCAACAAGGTCAGAGTACAAAGAGTTGGGTCTTGAGCTTTTTTCTCTTGAGGACATAAGCTCTCGCATGCCCAAGCGACCTCTCATGGTAGGAGAAAATAAATATGACAAGATAGGAGATCCTTTCAAACTATTGATTGAGGAAGCCGTCATGCAACAGAGGAATGAGATGATGGATAGCTTTGTGCAAATCCTTCAGCAGCTACCAACAATCGACACATCTTCCTTGAATGGAGGCACCACCCCTTCAAGGTACAAATAAACTTCAATATTCCTATATTTGAAGGCCAGATAGACGCAGATGTTGTAGACAAGTGGTTGAATCTACTAGAAGGGTATTTTTCTGTCCATAACTTTTTGAATAGAGAAAAGATTACTTTTTCGCTCCTCAATGTCATTCCCCATGTCAAATATTAGTGGGAAACTTTTTGTGAGCAAAATGAAATAGAGTAAACCTCATTATTTTTAGTCACGACCACCTAGGAATCCTTCAGGGATTCTATTAAGGAAAAATACTACCTTGTCGGAAGTTATGATGACCTGTATACCAAATATACCACACTGTGGCAAGAAAGAGACCAAGCAATGCCTGATTTCACAAATATCTTCCATACCTTGCGCACCAAGCTGGGTATCAAATATTCAGAGAGACATCTAGTGCTCAAGTATCACAGTGCTCTGCATAGATACATCTAGACTGAAATGGAATTTTTGGACATCTCATCCTTGGGCACAACCTACCGATATGTCGTCAAAATCGAGTAGAAGATCAAACAAAAGACGTGGCAATTTGGGCCTGGAAACCCCTCACAAAAAAAGCCGGGAAAGGGAGGCCCCAACCCACAGAACAAAGGACAGAGAAAAGATGGATAGTATCAGGAAAACCAGTCCAAGCCCCAAGCAAATAAGGACACTAGAAAGACAAAGAAGGATACCGGGAAGTGGTGCGACTTCCATAAGAGCCCTTGGCATAAAACTTCTAACTGCCGCTCAAAGCAGTCATTGGTGGTCGAAGTGAAAGCCTCCAAATTAGATGTGGATTCTGACTCTGAGCCAGAACCAGAAAGGGGAAGATGGATCATTGATGCAGAACCTAGTGCCACCGTTGCTACCACCAAGCTCCTACCTGGTGAACTAAATAAGCCAGAAGGAGAGTGCCTCTTCCATTCACAGATGTGGGTAAAAGGCACCTTGCTGCAATTCATCATTGATAGCGGTAGCTAGAAGAACCTCATCTCAGCAGAGGTCGTCAAGCGACTTTCCCTGCCAACAATGCCACACCCACAACCCTACACCATTGGATGGCTTCGGCAAAGAAGCGATCTCCGCGTCAGCCAATAGTGCCGACTGTCATATGACATCAAGCCCTTCAAAGATGAGGTATTATGTCATGTTTCTCCTCTCAAAGTTTTTGATGTTCTTTTGGGCCAACCTTATTTATGGAAACATCATGTTGTATATGAGTCTCGACCTTGTAGTGTTATTATTACTTTGAACAGGAAATTGTACAGGATACTCGAGGCAGTCCCACCTAGCGTTATTTCCTTGATCTCTACTAAGAGATGTAGGAAGGTCATCTCTCAGATGGGGAAGTTTTTCTTATTAGTGACTCACTCTCAGAATAAGAGAAATATCAAAGACACATTGAGGGTCTCTGCAACCGACCTATCCACACAGCAGAAGCAAGTAGATAAGGTTGTGGAAGAATACTCAGATATTTTCTCCTCACCTACAGGGGTCCCTCTGCACTGTCAGGTCAAGCACCCCATCGATCTGACCCCCAACGCACCGCTTCCCAATAGACCAATATATAGTTGCTCTTTGTTAGAGAATGAGGAGATCAAGAAAAAGATCCAAGAACTACTCCACAAAGGGCACATCCATCCCATCTCATCACCTTGCGAGAGCCCAATCGTGTTGGTACAGAAGAAAGATGGAACCTGGTGACTCTGTATTGATTACCAGGATCTGAATAAAATCATAGTCAGAAATGGATACCCAATTCCCCAAATCGACGACATCCTTTATCAACTCACGAGGGACAAATACTTCAGTAAGATTGATCTGAAGTCTGGCTACCACCAGGTCCCGATAGAATAGACAAATGTATGGAAGACCGCCTTCAAGTCAAAGATAGGCATTTTAGAATGGTTGGTCATTCTCTTTGGCTTGACAAATGCTCCAGCCACTTTCATGAGGATGATGGATAATATATTGTGATAATTCACCAATACTTTTTTAGTGGTGTATCTGGATGACATTCTAATTTACCACAAGACTTGGGATGAACACTTGCATCATATTCAATAGGTTCTGCACACCCTGCGGCAACACAAGATATACGCCAACTTGGAAAAATGCTCCTTTGGCATGGATAGGTTCCATTACCTGGGATACATCATTGATCAACATGGCGTACATGTGGAGCCATCCAAGATCCAAGTCATCCATGACTGCCCCCCAACAACACTCATTGAGCTTCAAAGCTTATTGGGCCTTGCCAATTTCTACTGCAGTTTCATGTTGGGATTCTCCCATATTGCATGGGCCCTCAGCCAAACAAATAGGGGTGGTGGTAAGGCCAAATTTACATGGGGCCGGTCCCAACAACAAGCATTCAATTATTTGAAGCAGTGCTTGTGCTCAGCCCCAGTAATTTCACTACCAGACCTGCAACATCCCTTTGAAATTGAGACAGATGCTTCAAACTATGTTGTGGGCACTGTTCTCACTCAGCATGGCCACCCCATGGCCTATCATTGTGAGACACTGTCAGATACTGTCTGTAAGTACCCTACTTATGATAAGGAAATGTACTCCATTGTACAAGACTACCGCCAGTGGAGATAATACATTCTTGGGAAGGAGACAGTCATCCAAACTGATCATAAGCCACTGTAGTTCATGCAGACACAAGGAAAATTGCAGAATGACCTCCATCAAAAGTGGTCCACATACTTGCAACAATTCCACCTTAACATCAAGTATAAAACAAGAAGCACCAATCATGTCGCTGATTTCCTCAGCAAACCTCCAATCGCGACACTCACCACGGTGCTAGACTCTTGCTGCCATGAGACATCTGAATGGCCCCAACTCTATAAGACAGACCCTAACTTCTCCACCACCTACCAAATGTTGGGTACAAATTCAGTTGTCGATAATTTCCATCTTCAGGATGGGTTGTTGTGTCATCTAGGCCATATCTGTGTTTTATCAAGTGAGCAAGAAAAGCTGATCTGGGAAGCCCACTACAGTCAGGTGGTAGGACACTTCGGCATCGAAAAGACAGTGGCAATGCTACAAAAATATTTCTACTGGCTGAAACTTAGAAAAAAGGTTAGCAAGTATATCAGGTCCGACACTGCCTGCACTATTGCCAAACCGACCACTAAGAAATATGTCTTGTACACCCCTCTTCCTACTCCTAACAGGCCATGGGAATCCATCTCAATGGACTACATGTCGGGCCTCCTGTCCACCAAGCGAGGAAATGACTGTGTTTTTGTGGTTGTTGATCGCTTTTCTAAGATGGCGACTCTGGTTGCCTGTAAGAAGAGCATCATAGTAGAGGCCATTTCCAAGCTCTTCTTTGAATGAGTATGGGTACATTTTGGAATCCCACAAACCATTGTCTCATATCAGGATAGTCGATTTCTTAGCACATTCTGGTCTAGCCTCTGGTAACTGTTGGACACCAATCTCACCAAATCCACGGCCTTCCACCCCAGACAGATGGCCAAACTGAGGTTGTAAATCGAATTATTGTGCATATCCTTCAGATGTATAATTCAAATCACCCTCACACATGGGATGAGAGCCTTCCCTATGTCCAACATAGCTACAACCGAGCCCTGCATAGCTCAACTGACCATAACCCCTTTCAGGTGGGGTTGGGATTCCAACCATTAGGTCCCATAGATGTTGCACTTCCCCTTACAGTCACCTTGACCGACTCATCACCTTCTCCAACTGAAGCTGACAAAGCCAACCAGTTTATTGAGTGGATCCAACACATCCTCCAATGACAAGTACAAATAGCGCCATGATCAACATCGGGTGCCACATAAGTTTCAGGTGGGTGACAAAGTTTGGTTGCACTTGCTGAAAGAACGCTTTACAGGACCCCATAGTAAGCTTTTACCACTCTATTATGGGCCATAAACTATCACCAAGGCCGTGGAGGACAATTATTTTGAGCTCAACATTCCTCCCTTCCTTGGCCTACACCTAGTTTTCAACGTGGATCTCCTTCGCCCTCATTTCCCACCATTATTGGACACCTCAGAAGTAGCAGAACAACTGAAACCAACAGAGCTCAACCCTGAATACATACATCATTCATCCAATGATCATATTGTGGACACATAGATCAAGGGCACTTGACAACAAAGGATCCAACTTCATCGAGTCATCAAAGCAGGGTAGCTCTTGCACCAAGGCAAGTGGCTCACCTAGGGCCAAATTCAGCAAAAAATTCCTCATCTGATGGGGGACCTAAATGAAATGGAGACCATTTCTTCCTAAGGAGGGAGGATTTATCTAGATGGATATCAGTGGCCACCCACCTTTTCCAACTAGCTCAAAATAGTTTTCCGATAATTTTGGCAATTTACTATTTGTAGCAGTTTTAACTTTCGGGGCCATTTTGAGGGCCTAAAAGAAGGTTTTTTGGGATAGAGTTCCTCAATTATATTTGAAGGCATATTTGATCCCCCAAAATGAATATCCTCAATGATACCTTTCCAACAGGATATCACATGCCTAAAGCGGAGATCGTATGCAAAAGTTACCACCCCAGGAAGTTGATGTACTAACATACCCAAACGGGGCCCACATGACTTTTGGCACTTCATCTCCTAGGGTTAGGTTTTTGGATGTCTAGGGTTTTTGGCATTCTGGTTTATTGTAAAAATTCCTTCAGAGCCTCATTTCAATTTTCTTCTTGCGAATGCGCGCAGTCGTCACATCTCTTCTCAGAGATAAGTCACCACCGTTCTAGCAAGCTTGTTTCTGCTGCATTTTACAGTTTCAACTTATTTCAATATTGAATAGAAAACTAGTTTTACTGTATCTCTATTATTTTTTGTTAAGCACATGTTAATAATATTTATTCATTTTGTTTTTCTCATAAAATCTGGATCATCTCTACTAGTCGAGCTTTGGATTTCTCGACTTGACCTGCTGCATTCATATTCTTCTTGAATACCCATTTTCTTTAGATAGGATTTATTCCACTCCATAACTTGACTAAGTTCCATGTCTCATTCTTGTGAAAGTATTCCATCTATTCAACCATGGTTTCCTTCCAGAGTTTTCCCTATGCTGATTCAACTGCCTCCCTGATCCACATGGGCTCATCATTGGTGGAAGTTAACACGTATGTGGAATAGAAGTCGGGTGGACTATATATTTTGACTAGTTTTCTTACTCCTTCTGACCTCCTTATGACGTAGGTCAGTTGTTACACCTCTCCTTTTGATTCAATCAACTCATCTGAATTATCTTCTTCATTCCTCAATTCAAACCACACCATCTCAGGATTATTATTAGTATGGAAAATTTCTTCAAGCTCGAACTTACTTCCGACTTATTTGAATACCACATATTGACTGTACATTGTTTTCCTTCATGCAGGATCCCAATTCTTATATCCTTTCTTTCCTTCTTTGTATCCAATGAAAATACATTTTACTTCCTTCTTGCCTAGCTTGCTCCTCTTTTCCTTGGGGACATGCACAAATGCATCATAGCCAAATACTTTGAGATGTGAAACCAAAGGATTCTTACCGAACCATACCTCATTTAGAGTCATTTTGACTAGCACCTATGAAGGAGACATATTAAATAGATATTTTTTAGTGTCGACTGCCTCCACCCAGAATTCTTGTGTGAGCCCAACACCACTGAGCATGCTCCTTTCCTTGTCCACCAACGTCCTATTCAATCTCTCAAAAAATCCATTTTTTTGTGGGGTATATGGTGTGGTAGTTTGGTTTTTTATGTCAGAATGCTTGCAGAATTGATCAAATTTGTTTCCATAAAATTCACCACCATTGTCATTCCTCAACACCTTAATCTTCTTATTTGTTTGGTTTTCTACAAGAGATTTAAACTCTTTGCATTTATCAAAATCCTATGATTTCTTCCTCATTAAATATATCTATGTCTTCCTGGAAAAAACATCTATGAAGGAGACATAATACGAGTATCCACCAAGTGAAGCCACTGTAACAGGGCCAAACACATCACTATGAACCATCTCTAGAATCCCATTTTTCATTGTCACTCCAGATGGGAACCTCACCCGATTTTTTTTTCCATATATAATGTTCACAAAAGTTGAATTCTAAATTACATTCAGGAAAGTCTTCAACCATACCTTTTTTATGAATAGCTCAAATTCCTTTTTCTCCAATGTGTCCTAGCCTCTCATGCCATAGCATGGTTGGGTCGACTTTGTAATAACTTGTTGAGTCGGTTTGAATTGACTCATCTCGGGTCAAGTCAAGTCGATTTGAATTTGAGACGACTTCATAAACATCGATGTTGTTGCATCTAATCGATTTGACACTCCCTAGTAACTTGTATAGGGTTCCAATCTGAACTCCTTTCATTAATACCATCACACCTCTGACCATATTGCACAAATCCTTATGAAATAGAGTGTGCACCCCCGCATCACTTATCTTGCTGACATATATCATGTTTCTTTCCAAACCCGTAATGTGTAGCACACCTGGAAAGGTTATACTACTCCCATACTGTAGTATCAATCAACATCTTTCTCATCTAACAATTTTAGTTTTCAAGTCGTCCCCCAAGAACACTTCTCTTCCTTCATATTGTTCATATTTGCAGTACCATTCTCTATGTGGTGTCATATGATACGATTCTCATGAGTCGATCAACCAAACATCTTGATTCGATTGTGTACTGGTTGACACCAAGTACACATCACCTCCCTTATTTGGAGTCTTATTTTTCTCAGTCGACTGCTTCTCACCGAATCTTGTACTGACTTCCATTTCCTTTGAATTTCAATCTTTTTTATAATTCCCAACTTTAACACATTTCCAGAATATTCTCATCGATTGAACTAGGAATTTATATCTACCCTTCTACTTAGAGTTTCTACTAGAGAATTTTCCTTTATCTTTGTCAACTAAACGACCTCTCACCAATAAATCATCTTTGTTTGATCCTTCCATGTTCTTCCTTCTCATTTATTTTGATAGTAGAGATACAACCACATCCTCTAGTGCTAATTTGGTTGTATTACTCCCTATAGCCACAACTAAGCTATCCCATGAGTCTGGAAAAGAACATAATAGGCTAATACATTTCTTCTCCTCATTGATTTTAATATCCATAGAATATATCTGGCTTATAATGGTATTAAATGCATTTAAATGCTTAGTCACCGAACTACCATCACTCATTCTCAGAAGATACAATTTCTTTTTGATAAACAACTTATTTACCAAGGATTTTGACTAGTACAAGCTCCCCAACTTTTCCCACAACTTCTTGGCCAAATATTCACCTGAGACATTCAACAGTATTGAATCTGCAAGACAAAGTCAAATCGTACTCCTCTCTATTCTCTTGAGTTTCTCCCATTTTTCCATCAAAATTCCCGTCGGAATGGTACCTAGATAGATTGTTGTCCATTTTCCTCGATCTACAAGGAGATATTCAATTTTAAGCTTCCAAATCTCAAAATTCTGGCCATTGTATTTTTTTATCTATATTCTTGAGCTTCTCTCCATTCTTTAACACAATCTTTAAATATTTCAGACTTATGACTCTTATTGAACCTAGGGTTTATCTCATATCCAAGGTTGTTAAGAAAATCTATGATACCACATGTTAGGAAATGAGACACACTTCCATGCTAAACCTAGCACAAGAGAGGAAGAAATATATAATCAAGAGAGTAAATGGAAACTAAAACACATAGTACACATATATTTTACCCATGAAACCCAAACCGGGAAAACCGACATTCCTTGAGTGTTCTACTCTCTTGTTTTCTTATTCATTCAAAATAAAAGGTTACATGTCTAATCTTGGTCCACACCTAAGACACAATCGACATCATGTCCTCTTGCTTACACAAGAACAAACCTATAGACAATTCATCTTACATATACATGACCACCAACCTCTACAATTATTGATTCCTAAATATTATCTTTTACAACATTAGAACATGCCTTATTTATAGGATTTATAGTAGGAAAAAACCTAAAGAAAAGGTGCCCAAAAATGATTATAGATCCATGGATATAATTGGCTACAAATATTATGAATATTGGGATTTTGTTATAGTTGAATACCAAGTTGGATTACTCATCGACTACCAGTCGGTATTCATTCGATGTTTAGTCGGTTTCCACTTGCTCACCTGTCGACCTCTTGTCGGTTGACCTCTTTGAATTGTTGTCGATGTCTTTCCCATGTCAAAATGCCTCAACCTTTGACTTCTACTTTACCTAGTCGACTCACCTTGACCTTTGACTTTGACCTGACCTGATCGACTGACCTCGAATTTCAACTTGCTATTTATCCACCTCGAATTTCACTGTTAGTCGATCCACCTCAAATTTCAATACAAAGAATATAACAACCCAAAAAATAGTGGATCCTTCCAAGATTGCAGTGATTCTAGATTTACCACCACCTAGATTAGTACGCTAGTTAAGAGCAACATTGGGTCATACAAGATACTATAAGAATTTCATTAAGGGATATGCACAGATTAAAACAACCATGGAGAAGTTGTTGAATAAAGAAGCTAAATTCCGATGGAATGAGGACTGCCAGAAATGTTTGGACACATTGAAGAAAAAATTAGTGACTGTGCAAATTTTGATATTCCCATATTGGAAGGAGTTTCATATTCATGTGTATGTGTCACCCATATATTTGGGTGTAGTATTATCTCAGCCAGGAGAAGGAGAGTTATACCATCCAATTTATTTTGCAGGAAGGAAGTTGTCAACGGAAGAAAAAAACTACACTATGACAGAATGAGAGTGGTTGGAAATGGTGTATGTGTTGCACAAGTTTAGACACTATTTGTTGGTTATACTCTCAGATACTTAGTGAAAAATATAATGTTGGGGGGGATAATTTGCAGATGGTTACTTTTTTTCCAAGAATATTACTTTGAATTCATCGTTAAGCGAGGAAAATTGAATGCAATACTGGAACACTTATCACGCATACTATCAAGAGAAGATGTAGGGAATATAGATGATAGTTTACTAGATGCACATTTATTTGTATTTCAAATGGTGGAAAACTATTTCACAGACATTGTGCAATTCTTAAGTACAAGAATGGCTCCATCAAACATGACAATTGCACAAAAGAAAAACTTAGTGTTTAATTAAAATGACTATTAGCTAATTGAAGGAAATTTATATAAGTTAGGCATATATGGGATATTAAGACGATGTGTGTTAGATCATGAATGACCAATGATACTATCAGAAGAACATGAAGGTATTGCAGGAGGACACTACACAGGTAAAGTGACAATGCATAATATTTTGTGTGCAGGGCTCTGGTGGACCACACTTCACAAGGATGCTAAAGAATATTTATAGGAATGTAATTTTTTTCAAAGGGTTGGAAAGGAATTCAAAAGGGATGAGATTCCTTTGCATCCATAGGTTACACTGCAGGATTTTTATAAATTGGCAATAGAATTCATTGGAATGATCAATCCACCAGCTAGGAGATCGACAGATAGGTACATAATCATCGCGACATAATATTTGACCAGATGGGAAGAAGCAGCACCAATCATAGACTACAACATGGAGACTGGTGCATGATATTTGTTTGACAATGTTGTTACAAGAGTTTTTTGCTCGTGCATTTTATTAAGTGATCAAGGGATGCACTTCCTGAATAAGACGATTGTAGCATTGACTTAGGAGTTTTAGATTCACCATCAAAGGAACATGTCATATCACCCTCAAGAAAATGGGGCAGTAGAAGCCTTCAATAAAATTTTAGAGAATTCTTTGAAAAATATCTATAATGTAGGAAGGGATGATTGGGAATTGAGGATTCATACAATATTATGGGAATATAAGACTAAAAGAAATAATTTGATAGGACATACACCTTTTAGGTTGTTATATGGGAAATAAGCAGTAATGTCAATGGAATTTATTATGATATGATTGTGTGTTACATCGATTCTTGATCTTTCGTACCCTCATGCAGTAGAGGAAATATTTTCACATTTGTTACAACTCAAGGAAGTCCATTTTTTCATAGGATTCCATCAACAAGTCCATAAGGTAAGAGAAAAAGCATGGCATGATAGGCATATTTAACAGAAAAAGTTTCAAGTGGGAGAGTTAGTGTTTCTATATGAAAACAAGTTCATGCAACTAGAAATGTTGAATGGTGAAGTCTCGGGGGGACTGGTGAATGGGAGTCAGTTGAAACTTTATAGTGATGGTTGGATGTCTGCACACTAGTATGACCTACATAAGAACCAATGTACCATAGTTGTGTATTATAGTAAGAAAAAGAAAAAGAAGAGAAAAAGTAGAAAAAGAAAAAGAAAAAGAAGAGAAAAAGTAGAAAAAGAAAAAGAAAAATAAAAACAAAAGAAAAAGTGAAAAATGTAATAAATTAAGTGAAGGAAAGAAACATAAAGTTGAAGTGTTGGTCAAGGGTCAAGAAGTTAAGATAGTTCATATAAATAAATAAACAGGAGAATATTATAGATGATAACAAAGAGGAATATATATACATGTACAACAAGAGTAAGTGCACAGAAGAAGTGCATTATGCGCTTATAAATGACCGCATAGAGGAAGTGAATTGCACACATAAGAAAAGATCGTGCATTGAAAGAAAATATAAGCCAGAAAACTGCGTAGAAGAAGAATAAGACAAACATTTAAAGGAATTAAAGAGAGGAAATTATCATTAAAAAGAAGTAATGATAGGACATCATGAAGACATATAGTCATAAATGGAAAGCATTGGTGGATATCATGACAAACTGGTAGATCGAGGAAAAACTATGGTGAATTTTTTTGAATTAATGCAACATTAAATTAGGTATTGATTGCACAACACTAAGTGCATTAGATAGTTAATTCAGGCACCAAGGTAGATGGACAATGTTGAAGGGGAAAACAATCCGCTGAGGGGCCGACAGGCCAACATTATTTTTATTGGAGTTTGTAGTTTATAGAGAGAGTCAACAGTAGTGTTGCAGATCCCAAAGGAACACCAAGGAGCCAAAGGAGTTTTCATAGGTAACAACATCATAGAAATGGAACCACCAAATACAGTAACATAGGAACAAAAGAAAGGTTGAACTAGAGTAGAAAAAATGCTACCAAAACTTGAGGAGACTCAGGAATCATCCTCATCGAAGTCTAGGTTTCCAGGGGACTACATTCTACCAAGGAAGGACGATGCCAAACTAGTTAAGTTAAAGAAGGAGGATAGGTACAATTTGGTGATGCTAGAAATCCCAGCAAGGGTAATCATTGACGAGGATATGCTAGGAAAGGTGATGCAGTTTTAATACGCATACCACAACATCATAGATACAACACATTTCCCCAACCTTGCATCGAGACACTACTTGGAGATGAAAATCGATGCAAAGACATACTTACCCATAATTGAGCCACATGTATGGTTCAAAGGATTGGAGTGAGCTAGTCTATTGAATCTATTTGACATCCCACACTTTGGAAGGATCCAAGAGATTAATGCATGTGTAAATATGTTATTAAGTTGTGTGGATGGTGGCTTCTTGTGGTTAGATAGGTAGATTTCTATAGACACATATCTAATTTCATGAATCACGAGATTATCGACACAAGGAAAAGATCCCACATTTTTGTTATAAGATAGAAAGCATGAGAAGGCTCTGTGAGAGGCCATGAAGAAGAAATTCCACATAGTTAGAGGTTTGTGAGGTCTAGATGTGCCAAGTATATGTGATCCAATGGAACAATTTGAAATGCAAGTGTTGGCATGCAAATTGTTGATAAAATGCAGGAAATACCCAGTGGTCGCAGGCGTGATAGTTGTGGCCAAAATATGTGTAAAAGGGGTAACGATGAGCTGGGCATCATTTTTACATAACCAGTTCCTCATAGAATACAAGGAAAAGGAATGGAGTTCCACTATTCCTGGTTATTACCATAGATGATTTTAGGGGCTAAATTTCGCTCATGGGCTAATTTTCCATGGTTTTTCCAAAAATGAGATTCGCTATTTTAAAAATGATTCACCCAAATTCTATAGGATAAAATTATTTTACCTTAAAAATAGCCAAAATTTTATAAAA
>ML778032.1:1744625-1778290 GCA_009831015.1 Picea engelmannii
AGTGTCCATTTACAATAAATGCTATCTTAACCATCTTAAAACAAATCTCCTAATTTAGAGCCTAAGATACGACACTTCTCTAGAGTCATATCTTTTACAACAATAATGTATCTCTAAAAGTCTACATTTATTTAACAAATATTATAGATTATTAATTTAATATTCTAAATTAATAATCTTTTTATTCTAACTTTATAAACTATGATAATTGTATTTTGGATTATCTAACATTTTTTTTGGTCATAACTCAACTTTTGATTTGTATAAGAAAAATGATTTTTAGCCTTGGTTTAGAGTCTTTATGTCATAGTATTAGTCATCATGATAAGGTTAATGGTCCTTATGAGTCACACTCTTTATCCTAAACATGATCACCTTGACATATCGTGCCTCCAAGTTGTACACATGTTTTCTTTGGGTCACTTTCAAATTATTTAGATGTCAATTCAAAGTCAGGTGTATTTTCTTCAAACTCACCTGAAAGTTCACAACGTACCTTTGAGTACCTCATGCACTCATTTTTCATCATTTGAAACTAAGAAACGTGTCAAGGGGAATTTTATTGTTGTCAGTGCCTTTATTTAATTATATTTTCAAGGATTTTGTAATAAAATTTGTAACAGTATCCTTGAAGTGCACTATTTGATTTTGAACTTGGCGTTACAAACTAGGTAGTGCAGACTGGCGCTGCCCACTCGCTGAAGAGGATCGTCAAGCTTAGATGAATTGATAATAGATCAACTCAGGTTCACAATCATCAACATCAAAACCAGGTGTATCAGGTACTCCTTGATGATATCCATGCTGCTCAAATATTGAAAGAGGGGTTTATGCTTCTCTATTTATAGGCGCTATGAACTGTTCAAACTCATTTGCTGAAAACTTTCAAATCCTTTTCCATGACTTCCTAAATTATTCCCACCAGTTCAAACTACTATATTGAACTCACTTTATCTTCCCCTCTGTAAATGAATCATCTGTTCCACGGAATACCTCAATGCTGAGAATTGGTATCTTTGACTCTGCATCACTAACACACACTATGAACTAGGTGTTGTGAACCCTCTGTTCCAGAATTGTTGAAACCCTTGTTTTCTGCATCAATTTGAATTTTATTCTTAACCCATTGAATGAGACCACTATCAAACCTGAGGATTATGGTTAATCTTTTTTAGATCCAAGCTTAAAACTGCACACATCATTGGCACTGCAAACTGATATTTATGCTGCTAAAATGATGTTTTAAGCAAAGAAATTTCACTTATCTTCCTTTCATTACAAATCGTAGTGGTTGTTCCATTATCCCTCTTGTTGAAGTGTGCTCTATATCATACCATTGATGTGTATAAATATTTGGATAAGGTGAGATCTAGGAAACATTTATGTCATTAAAACCATAAATTCCTGTGTACTTTGTTTTCAGACACCTAGATTTCATAACAAATTACAAAAAGTATTCTTCAAGTAGTGGTTATGGATAGTCAACAAAAAAAGAAGACTCACAAGGGAGGAGATATTGTAAGGACTGTACCTTATGATATGCAGCTCCTTAACTCTAAACCTTTGTTCAGGGAAGGTTTTCAAAGGGTAGGCTTCCTAAATTTCTCACAAAATATGCAGAGAGGACATCCAAAAGTGGCCAAAGAATTTTCACTCAACTTTAATGGCACTAAAACTAAAGTGGGAATGTTAGAGTTTGATTTTTCAGAGAATTCCATCTCTATTGCAAAAGAGATACCTAACTATGGGGAGAATTGGTTCAAATCCATGTCATTAAATTCTTCTTTCTCAAAGAAATTCCTTAAGCCAGAGTATTAGGAGGACAACTTGTCCAAACAAGTACCTAGAAGCCATATGCTTGAATGTTTTGAAAATATGTTGAGGGTTATCCAGAGATACTTCACATGTGAGGGAAAGTTCAACATGGTGTACCAATACCACATCATGCTACTGTTACACTTCAAAGGAAAAGAATCCATGAAACTTCCATTTTATCTTTCTTAAAATAATTGGTAATATGTCAGACAGAGTCCAAGTGAAGTCAAAGCAAGTAGATACCAGTGTCTTTCACTCTAGCCTTATTAAGATATTAATAATTGAAGAGTTAAGAAAAATTAACATTTTTTGGTAAACCTTCCTAACTTCATCACATTTTTAGTTAGATATTTCCCCCACTCCACAGTCCAAAAGAAAATGTCCTACTCCTATTGAGAGAATTGTGCATTCAAAGGCTAGTAAGAAGAAAAGGGTGACTATGAGTGATAAATATATTAGAGCTACTAATGAAGCAGAAATAGGTGGTCCTTCACAACCACTATATAGATAAACTTCAAATATGGTAGATCCTATTCCCATGGAGATTCCTTCAAGAAAAACAAGAGTATTGAAATGAAAAGAGATTGTTTTTTCCCCACCCATTTCTGTAGACAAGGTTAAACCTAGAAGGCCTTTTACTAGAGAAGCAACAAAGAAACATGTCCTTATGAATAATGATACAATAGAGACTTCAGCCCATCAAAAAAAAGTATCTAAGTCTTCTAAAAATCCGTTTGAATTTATTGACATCACTACTCCTCAGCATGAAAGCAACCCCACCTTCAAAAGGCTCAAGAGACAACTCAAGGAAGCAAGAGTTGAAACTGACAAAATGAAGAAGGAAGAATTAGGTTCCAGGATGAAGCTTAAGGAGATGATGGGAATTTATGAAGAGATTATTGATAAGTAAAGTTTCTTGGATAAAATATTTTTTCCCATTCACAAGAAGCTCAAGAATCTCTACAGGAAGAACATAACCCATCAAGCTGAAATTGGGAAGTTGAAGACTAAGCTACATCCTTTCAAAGAAGCATTGGAAAATAGAAACTTAGAAATGTTGAAAAGGTGGCTACCAGAAGACCATACACAACAAAAATATAAGGACATTGATCTTCCAAAACCAGCATCAATTTTGGTCAAAGTTTCTGTTATATGCATTTACAACATTTTGGTGATGGCTATGAGTTTTGAACCATAACTAGCAGTTTTGGTGTTTTTCCTCCAGTTATATATCAGGATAATGAATTTTTTTAGCATATATAGACTCCTGGTATACGTTCTGGAGTGTTTAAGCCTTGGAAAAAGTGAAATAGGCTGCTACAGGAAATTTGGTATCGCCTGGAATCACTGGCGCTGTGAACTGGTTGTTTCAGGACAAGTTGCAACACTGTGTTGCGAACTCGATTTTTTGGATATTTTGGAGGGAAAGAGAGCTTCCAACTATCAAAATGGATTCATACCATCACTATAAGAGTTATTTGTATTTTTGAGGCCACCTGCCTCAAGAATATGCACTCTTAAGGAAACATCATCAACTATTAAAGAATGTTGCATACATTTCCAACATCCTCCTTTAAAGTAGCAGTTTGTTTCTTTTCTGTTGTACACATGTTTTCCATGCTTCCCTTAGGCATGGGTATACTATGAGGAGGTGCAAGGGAGAATTGTAAACATGGCATTGATAGTTATAGTTATTCAAAGGGCATTGTAAGAATAACGAGGGTTCGAAGGGTGTGACGAAAAAACTCCTATTTTGATATTATTTTTGTAACATAGTTTTTCTCCTAATGTATGGACCAGATCGAAGATACTTTTAATGGTGGAAATCAATCTTTCTTCTTTTTATCATATTTTTCTATCTTACTTTGATATCAATATGTGTTGAATCATTCATCTGGTTGATTGTTTCTTTATTGCAATAAAGGATCTATTGTGATATTGTATGCAAGTGTATCAGAGTATTTTCTCTTTGATTGTAATAGGTTCTTATTTTAGAGAGTTTTCTTCATATGTGTGTCAATTTTACCTGATGTAAATGATATTCATATTACACTCTTTTTTTTAAGTCCTCCATCTATCTCTTTATCTCTTAAAACGTGGTTTGAAGCTATTCAAGGCCTTGTTTGTTGGGGTGCATTACATGGAGTAATCTATGAATGGCATATTTAATTGAGTTTTCCATCCATTTTCCACCTTTTATAAACATTTATCCTTTAAATTCTGATGGGTATTAGGATTACACCTACAAAAGTCTAGGTGTGACTTCTAGTGCTAACATTTTTGGTGCCATTACTGGGGAACATATTGAAGATTTTTCCCTGGGTTGTACGATAAGAAAATATTGATTTTGATGGTGTACATAAATACATAAATAGTATACTACATAATTCACTTGGCTACTCCAAATTTTAGTTGTGGCTCCCAAAGGTAGACACATGAGGTTCAATCCACAGTCACCTCTTTCTGCACTTGAACCTGATTGAGAAAAGATCTTAAAGAAGACAAATTTTTTGCAAGGAGCTTCCTCTTCCAAATTCTCAGGTACTTTTGGAGACTTACTCGACTCTTCTTTCGATATACTAGTTGATTTTTCTCATGTTTCTCATTTTCCTATTGCTAAAACTGCTATAAAGTCAAAACTAGGAGATTTTCATGTAGAATATTCAACGTTTTCTCCTGAGGTGAAAGAAGAAAGTATAGAAAATTTTGATTTTCTTGCATCCCCTGAAGTTGTAAAGTGGTTTAGGATTGAAAGTTTGGAATATTTTCCTCTCTTAGGTTCTCCTTCTCCCCATTCTTTTAAATTTGTTGTAACTAAAGAAGAAGGAACCTTAGTTTCTGTTGAAATCCCCCATCCTCATCCAAGACTTAACCACTTTCTGTTAAGTTTGAAATTACCCCACCTTATACTTTTTATTTTCCAAAATTACCTATTATATAGACTACATATTTACCTTTGAAATCACCTCCTACTTCTCCTAGAATTCAAAATCCTCCTTTTCCTAATCAAATGGCAGGGGTTAATCCTCCTCAAAATAGAATGGATGCCATTGTGGCTACTAGGTATGCCCCATTAGTGCTTCCTTGGCCTATGAATTCTCTTCCAATAGGAGATTAGCTAAAGTATATGCCTAAGTTCACATGAGAAGAATATATCACTGCAAAAGAACACCTTGCAAGATTTTATAGTTATGCTAATAATTTGAATATTGAGAATGAGCATGTCTGGATGAGGCTTTTTGTGAAAAGTCTTGATGGAGAAATATAGAAAGTGTTTTATAAGTCTAGCTCCTGGATCAATTGATGGAGTTGAAGCCCTAGATGATGCCTTTTTGAGGCATTGGGTTGAAAAAAAATACTTTTTATATTATATCACAATTTGGGGCTCCCAAGGGGAAATAAGGTGAATCAGTGTCAGACTTTTCAAAGAGATTTAACAAAATGTATAACAAAATCCTTGTTGAGACCAAGCCTACTGAAAATTATGATAAAATAACCTATGCAAGTGCCTTTGACCCTGAATTTTTTCTTTTGTTGAGAGAAAGAAGGTATACCACATTAGCCCATATGCATGATGTTGCTCTAGAGGTGGAATTAAACACATTGGCAACATATAAGTTAAGGGGAAAATATGATAGGGATAGAAGAAGAAAAAAGGCATAAGATTCATCTTCTAATGATTTAGGAACTAATCCTTAGGTTGATGAATTGACTAAGTTAGTCAATTCACTTTCTGCATAAATGTAAAAATTAAAACTTGAAGGGAGACAAGAAAATAGAAACCCTCAAGATTTGGGAAATAGAAACAATTTCAGAAGACAAAATAATACACCTCAAATTCTTCAGAGAGATCAAAGAAACATAGAGGACCAGAAGGTTCAAACCCCTCTCCAAAACAATCTGGTTGATGATGAAGATGGAGATAATGAGGAAGCATATCAATAAATTCACTGTTTGGGGGACACAACTACTTCCACTCATTTAACTCAATCTACTTATGAATAATATCTTATGAGCAATCATTGAATGAGTTAAGTAAAGAAGAGAAATAAAATGAAACTAAAAAAAATATAATTTGAGGTCAAAACAAAAAGAGGGAAATCCAAATACATCTAATCAGCCTAAAAAATCAGATACTTCTACCAAAATAGTGGCTACACCAAATAAAGGAAACGAGGAAAAAAATAATCAACCCATAATTAAATATCATGTTCAAGAAACCAAGGAAATTATGAAGTCCCCATCCTCTTTTAACTTTGAGAATAAAATCTAGAAAATTAAAATTCCTGTCCCATTCCTAGAGTTGATAAAGAATGAAGATTTCAAGAAGTCCATTTCTAAAATGCTACAGTCTAATTTTTTTTCCCATTCAACAGACTCAATTAGCTTGCAAGATGAGAAAATTGTAGTTATATTAGGTCCACTAGTAGAAGACAAAGATGAATCCTCTCCTCCTTTTTACACCTCTTTGAATGTACATGATAAAATCTTGCACAATTGCCTTATGGATCTAGGTGCATCCCATAACTTAATGCCTAAGTTTGTCATGGATGAATTGGGTCTAGAAATCACTAAATCATATCATGATCTGTATTCCTTTGAATCAAGAAAAGTAAAATGCCTTGGGGTGATTAAAGATTTGGTTGTTACTCTCTTTCAACTACCTATGAAGAGTATAGTCATGGATATTGTAGTTGCAGATGTTCCCCCAAATTTTTGGATATTATTTTCTAGATAATGGATTAAAAGGTTGGGAGGCACATTTCAAATGGATCTCTCTTATGCTACTATACCAGTTTTGGGGGGTGAACACAAAAGGTTGTATAGAGAAGCACAACTTGCATATATTATTAGTGATGAAGGAAATCCCACAAACCATCCAACTTATGTTTTTGATACTGATTTGGGATATAACATTTTGCATCTTACTGATTCTCCTCATTCACCATTTGAAATAAAAAATCAATCACCAACAACATGTGAGACATCTAGACAAGGTGCTCAAACTTGAAAAATGTATTTTGATGGTCCATCTTCTAAAGATAGCGTTGGTGTTGGAGTTGTGTTAATTTCTCCCTCTCAAGAAGTCATAACTTTGTATTTAAAATTGGAATTTGAAACCACAAACAACATTGCAGAATATGAGGCCCTAGTTTTGGGGCTTATAGATGAAAAAGACATGAAAATTGAAGAATTATCATTTTTTGGAGATGCATAGTTGATTGTGCATCAAGTCAGAAATATCTATCAAGCAAATCATCCAAGATTGAGAACTTATAGGAATGAGGTATGGGACCTTATTGGAAATTTATTCCTACCCTTAAACATATCTTTTGTTCCCAGAGAAGATGATACATTGGTTGATTCCTTGTCTATTTCTGATAGTAACTTTAAAATACGACTACCTCCCAAACCTAAGTATGATGTTGAGGTGAAGCATAGACCTTCTATACCTGATAATGTCAAACATTGGAAGGTTTTTGAAGATGATGTAGAAATAAATATATTTTTGGAAATGGTAGATGCATTTTCTTCTCTACATATTTACCAAGACACATACGATGATAAAAATCTGCATGCTGATAAATTTCTGAACAAGATTGCAGATCACAAAATTGTCTAGTTTCCTAGCAATCATATTCCCAAGGGATTAGTTTCCTTGGAGAGATTATTTGATAAAAATGATGTGGTTTTGAAAGTGAGAGGTTCAAGTGAAAATGATGTTCTGAAAGAGTGTATTATAGGTACTGAAGAGGATCCCAAGTATGTCAAATTGTCCAGTAGTTTGTCAGAAAATCAAAGGGCAGAATATGGCAAACTGTTGAAAGAGTTTTCTGATGTCTTTACATGGAAGTATGAAGACTTGTAAACCTATGAAACAAACATCATTTAGCATAGAATACCTTTGAAGGATGATACCAAACCTTTTAGACATAAATTGAGGCAGATCAATCCTATGTTATTGTCCATTATGGAGAAAGAGGTCAAAAATTTGCTTGATTCCCAGATCATTATACCTTTGGGGTATTCTAAATGGATATCTAATCTAGTCCTTGTCAAGAAAAATAATGGTGAGATCACACTTTGTGTTGATTTCATAAATTTAAACAGGTATTCTAGAAAAGACAATTACCCCTTTCCTAAAATGGAGCATATCTTACAAAGGGTGACATGCTTAGTAAGGATGTCAATGATTGATGTATTTTTAGGCTACAATCATATTTTTGTATTACCAGAGGACAAATAAAATACAACAATCACCATTCCTTGGGGTACATTTATGTATGCCAATATGCCTTTTGGTCTCATTTATGCAAGGACAACTTTCCAACGTGCAATGGATATTGATTTTATTGGAGAGAAAGATAAGTTCGTGGTTATCTACTTGGATGATATCACAGTATTTTCAAAGTCTGATCAAGAGAATTACCAACATTTGGAGAAGGTGTTCCTGAAATGAAGAAAATATGGGTTGTCGCTTAATCCCAAGAAGTGTCTTTTTTCCATGAAGGAAGGTAAGTTGCTAGGACATATTGTCTCAGCTAAAGGAGTCAAAATTGACCCAAGTAGAGTAGAGGATATCAAAACTCTATCTATCCCAAGGTATAAGAAAGAAATTCAATCATTCCCAGGTAAAATAAACTTCTTGAGAAGATTTCTATCTAATTTTGATAAGTTGGTAAAATTTATCACATCCATGTTGAGAAAAGGGAATGAAGTAAAATGGACACCAAAAGCTAGGAGTTCTTTTGAGAAAATAAAAAAAGCATTGGCAGATGCACCTGTTGTTATCAGTCCTCACTACTCAAAATAATTTTTGATTTTTTCTTTTCCTATATTTTGAGAAGGTGAGATATAGGAAAACAATCATGTCATTAAAATCATAAATTCATGTGTACTCTGTTTTCACACACCTAGTTGTCATAACAAATTACAAAAAGTATTCTTCAAGAAGTGGTTATGGATAGTCAGCAAAACAAGAAGACTCACAAGGGTGGGGAGATTGTAAGGACTGAACCTTATGATATGCAACTCCTTAAATTTGAACCTTTATTCAGGGAATCTTTTCAGAGGGAAGGTTGCCTAAATTTCTGTCAAAAGATGCAGAGAGGACATCCAGAAGTGGCCAAATAATTTGCACTCAACTTTAATGGGACTAAAAATAAAGTGGAAATGTTATATTTTGATGTTTCGGAGCATTCCATCTCTAGTGCAACATATATACCTAAATGTGAGGAGAAGTGGTTCAAATCCATGTCATAGAATTATTTGTTCTCAAAGGAATTCCTTAAGCCAGAGTATTATGAGGAAAACTTGTCCAAAGGAGTACCTAGAAGTCACATGCTTGAATGTTTTGAAAACATGTTGAGGGTTATCCATAGATAATTCACATGTGAGGGGAGTTTTAACATGGTGTACCAATACCACATCAGGCTACTATTACACTTCATAGGAAAAGAATCCATGAACCTTCCATTTTATATTTTTAGAAGCATTGGTAAGATGTCAAACAGAGTCCAATCCAAGTGAAAGAAAGTAGATACCAATGTCTTTCACTTTGTACTTACTAAGATGTTAGTAATGGAAGAGTTAAGAAAAAAAAACACTGATTTGGAAACCTTCCTGACTTCATCACATTTTCAGATAGATGTTTCCCCCACTCCACAGTCCAAGAGGCAAAGTCCTGCTCCTGTTGAGATAACTGTGCATTCATAGGCTACTAATAAGAGTGATAAAACTATAAGAGATACTAATGAAGCAGAAAAAGGTGGTCCTTCACAACCTCCAGATAGAGAAACTTCACCTATGGTAGATCATATTCCCATGGAGATTCAAAAGGCTCAAGAGGTAGCTCAAGGAAGCAAGAGCTAAAAATGACAAAATCAAGAAGGAAGACTTAGGTTCCAGGATCAAGCTTAAGGAGATGATGGGCATGTATGAAGAGACTATTGATAAGGCAAGGTTCTTGGCTAAAATATTTTTTCCCCTTCAAAGGAAGCTCAAGAATCTTTACAAGAAGAACATAACCCATCAAGATGAAATCAGGAAATTGAAGGCAGAGCTATAGATTTTCAAAGAAGAATTGACAAAGAGAAACTTAGACATGTTGTCCAAGGTGGCTACCAAAAGAAGCTCAAGAACAAAAAGATAAATACATTGATCTTCCAAAATGAACATCAATTTTGGTCAAAGTTTATGTTATATGCATTTACAACATTTTGGTGATGGCTATGAGTTTTGAACCATAACTAGAAGTTTTGGTGTTTTTCCTCCAGTTTTATATCAAGATAATGAAGTTTTGTAGAATATATGGGATCCTGGTATAATTTTTGGAGTGTTGAAGCCTTGGAAAAAGTGAAACATGCTGCTACAGGGAAGTTCGCAGTGCCTGGAATCACTGGTGTTGTGAACTGGTTGTTTCAGGACAGTTTGCAGCGCTGCACTATGAACTCATATTTTTGGATATTTTGGAGGGAAAGGGAGCTACCAGCTGTCAAAATGGATTTGTACTATCACTCTGAGGGTTATTTATGCTTTGGGAGGCCAACTACCTCAAGAAGATGCACTCTTAAGGACACATCATCATCTATTAAATAATATTGCATACATTGCCAACATCCTCCTTTAAAGTAGTTGTTTGTTTATTTTCTGTTGTACACATGTTTTTCACACTTCCCTTAGGCATGGGGATCCTATGAGTAATTTGAAGGGTGAATTGTAAATCTATCATTACTAGTTTTATTTATTTAAAAGGCATTGTAATACTAAGTAGGGTTCGAAGGGTGTGACAAAAAAACTCCTATTTTGATAATGTCTTTGTAACACAGTTTTTCTCCTAATGTATGGACTAGATCCAAGATACATTTAATAGTGGAAATCAATGTTTCTTCTTTTGATCATATTTTTCTATATTACTTTGATATCAGTCTATGTTGAATGATTGATCTGGCTTATTTGTCTTTATTGCAATAAAGTATCTATTGTGATATTGTATGCAAGTGTATCATAGTATTTTCTCTTTGATTGTAAGAGGTTCTTATTTCATAGAGTTTTCTTGATATGTGTGTCAGTGTTACCTAATGTAAATGATATGCATATTACACTTTCCTTGTTACGTCTTCCATTTATCACTTTATCTCTTAAAACTTGATTTGAATCTATTCAAGGCCTTATTTGCTGGTGTGTATTACATGGAGTAATCTGTGAATGACATCTTTAATTGAGTTTTCCATCCATTTTCCACCTTTTATAAACATTTATCCTTTACATTCTAATAGGTATTAGGCTTACACCTACAACAGTCTAGGTGTGACTTCTAGTGATAACAAAGCCAACTGTTGTGGTTGTATCCCAAGGATTTGGTGAACCATGTTAAAATCATGTGTCTAATGTGTTTGTTGATGTGATTATTTTTGGATGTTATGTTTCTCTATGATTAGTATATATATTTTTACATATAGTTTATGGATAATAATAATTAATAATTCAGTGGGTTGTTTATGTTGAGATCTATGTTATATTGTTTCTGCACTCTATGGTTTATGGTACTGAACAAATCTTAGATGTTGTACAATTTTTATGGTAAAAGTAATGAAGGATTAGTTAATGGAAGACACACATAGGATTCATTGAATGATAGAAGGATGTTAAATAAGGATAATTCACATAGTGTGAGTAAGTATTAATGGTTATGTTGATAGCCTCGCATCCCCTCATCCCTGCTGAAACTTGGTTCCTGCAGCCCCAATAGATGCCTCGGGTGAGACTTCACTTGCATGAAGGTGATGTTGAAAGGGTCGGTATATAAAGGGTTTTGTTGGATGAATAACTTGAAACTGAGGTATTAAATCTTGTGTTCCAACATATGGCCTTTCATTTTATTTGTTCTTCCCTCATGGAATTGAGATTTAATTTTATTTTTGTTTGTTGGCCATTACATATAACAGAGCCAATAAAATATTTCATGGTCGATGTATTGGTGTGAGATGTTCGACAACATCAGTATTCCAATAGAGGATGAACACCTTCATTAACCAATCACACAACCAGATCAAATATCAACACAATGATGTGTGACATAGTAAACTCCTTGTGGGGAAACATCAACGGCCTGATCCAATGTGGCCACTTGGAGCAGTTTATTAATGAAAAAGAAAATATTATAGAGAGATTTACAAGATAGTTTCTTACAATCGATCACCAACAAATGACCCTGCATGCTCTTTAAATAGATATCATGGACCAATTTGGTGCTAAGCCACTGATCAATGTAGACATTAAGATTGAGGAGAATATGAACCGTTGGATTACTCTACATCGAGAACATATTGTGATCGTAAAATTTCCTAACTACAAATGCTTACTAAAGAAGCACACTAAGAGACGCACTTTTACCTAATGAAACATTAGACCAAGTTGATATTAACAAAATCCTAAGTGTCTAAATATTGTAACATGATAAAAGTTTGTGAGGGTCGATACATAGATGTGGATAAAATTATGTAGGCTGAGATATCGGCATATGAAAACTCACAGAGGCTGATATATTGACATATGAAAACTTAGTGAGGTCAATACATAAGAAGGGGGATAATTAAATGATGTGTGAGGAGGGATGATATGTGATTTAAGGAGGAACAATGCAAGTTTGAAGAGGGGTTCCCATTTTTCTTATATGCCACATGGTTTCGATTTGACTTATATTCTCTCTAAACATACATGTACCACCCCTTTTTTAACCTTACAACATTAATTTATTTCATTTTAAAATTGTTTAATATAATCACATTTCAGGTGCCTATAACTGATTTTGAGGTTTTAAAACATTATTCGAGCCGATGTATTCACATTATGAATATTTTGAGAGGCTGATACATTCTGTGTTGGTTGGAAAAATATTTTGGGCCCATACACCGTGTTTTTTTCGGAATTTTTTTCATTTCATTATTTTTTTTTGTTGCAATGAGTTGGGATAGGTTTTCGCACAACTGAGTCTAACTTAGAAAATCCATAACTTTCCCATACGATACCTAATTACGAAGTAATTTTTTTCAATGCCAAGAGAATAGGAAGTGGATTCCAATGAGAGGACTTACAACTTCATTCAAGCATTTTAGCAGCTTCATAATTGATGAATTTCATATGATGGGAAATCCCAGGTGAGCATTTTTTTTCTTCTAGACCTTGGATTATAATTTTGTCAGTGGGATTCGATTCATAATCCCTCAAAACCTATAGTAGGTGTTACACATTTTTTTTTTGCAACTAATGATGTTCATTTATCCTCTATCATCCAGAGCATAAAAAACTTGATTGTTGAAGAAGAACCTTTCTTTGGAAGAAGGCAAGAGGGTCATTAAATCCCTATTTCAAGAGAGTGTCGCATGTTTCACCATTGCAACATCAAACACCCTTAATTTTTGCATGTTGCAATAATGTCTTAGGTTGCTTCACTACAGGGCGTGACATTGTTTTATAGAGGTTAAAATGATGAAATTCGTGAAGTTTATAGAAGTGAAGCTTTGACTATGAGGTGTCCTCTGATCTATTTGAATCTCACACATACTCCTGATTTGGGGAGATCCTAACCTTCTTTTTAATCTGTAAAATAAACATTCTATCATAAGGAAAGGCTCATAGTTAATGGAGAATAATGGTTGATATCTTTTTTTCTTTGTGATTAAGAACACTTCCAACATTCTTTGGCTTTGAGGGATTCAATATTAGCTAAAGGAATCAATTGATGGTGAAGAATTTCATGGATGAATTTTGGGTATTGGAGCAATGAACTTGTGGGAAGGAGCTTCACAACATCAAGGATTTGGTTGTAATTTATTTTCATTATTGTTAATATAGAAATATAATTTCTTTTCCCACAAAGGTTGTTTATGTTTGACTATCATTGTTGTATTTTTCCTTGATCATTTGCATAGGTTTCATCAAAATATACTATTGTTTCTTTCACTCTTGTTGATTTGTGTCTTCTTATAGTTTATCATTCACAAGGCTCAAGACAGAGCTAGAAACTACAACTAGCAAGGAAAAACATCGATTAAAAGGCGTGATCTCTTGCTAGATAGTAGTTTTTATTATATAAACCTAGGGAAAGTTATATATTATGTCATGTTTTGTTCTAGTCTCGATTTTTGAGTTTAGAGAGATCAGTTTGTGTCCACATAGACCGATTTGTACAATAAAAAAATTGGTGATTCCACTGGGGAACAATCCTTTGGATTTGTTCTCTTGGTCTTACCTCCTTGCCTTGTTTTAATTTTCCGATTCATCACCTGACACTGTCTCATTAGTAGGCCTTAGAATTCACTGGAATTTTTTCATAAGTATTTTTTCCAAGTTTTATTACTTGTCACACCTTGTCTTTGATACATAGAGCAACATTGTCGCATTGTGTTAGTCATTAGCTTGTGACACTCTTAGTTGTCACACTATGTTCCACACTAGATTGCGACACTACTTGAAAAAAAATTATTTGATTATTTCCTACCCAGATCCTAGATCTGACTTTTGTTGTGAGTTTTAGGTTTGCTTGAAAGTCTTCTCAATAATTTTAGAGCTTGTTTTTTACCATTGTATCAATTATTGTGATTTTCCATTATTTTTGACCTTTTTTTTGGCAATGTTTGCTTATTTTTGAAAGAGATATAATCTCATCCCCGAGGTGTAGGACAATCGGTGACAGAGTGTGTTGTTAAGGCACTCTGTGATGTTAAAGTCATCGGTTTAAAACCCGTGGGGACAAAAAATCCAACCATGTTAAGGGTTGGTGTGGCTCAGGTCGGGTGCGATTCCTGGGTGATTTTGATGGCTTAGATGCCCCTGAGTCACGATTTCTTAGCCACAGGTTAGTCCCACATGTCACGGACAAACTAACAAAAAAAAAAAAAAAAGAGATATAATATCTTAGCCTTGTCTTCGAGTGTCTTTCAGTTTATCTTTTCATTGTTTTTCACAAAGTATTTTTCTTTGAAATATTTAGTTTAAAGAGAGTTTTTCTTTTTGATTAAGTACTTCATTTTGCTTAAAAAAAAAAAGATACATATTGCTTGAATTATTTTTGTTTTCAAGGATAAATGCTGCTACATATTTTAGCTTTGAATTCAAAAGTTTTTAATTATTACATTATATTAGTGGGGAGGTATATTTAATTTCTTTGAGTAGTGAATCTCTTGTTTTTTATGAGAATTTGGGGCATTTTCATTTGGGAATGAAAATGACTCTTCTCCTTTCCATAGTTAACATTCATTGAAATTGAAACTTTTTCATTTCATTTTCATCTTGCATGGTTTTAAGAGTCGAGTCATAATACCATCATTTCACGACCATACCCTTAAGTACACAACAACCTAATAATCAATCATTAATAAAATTCATCTATAACTTTCTCTTTTTAAGGCTTTGCACACCTACATTAGCTTAAGTATAGAGCTTTGGAATAGGTGGTGAGGAAAACTAGCCAAATCCATTAAAACAACGTAGGATCTTGCAATAGGGAGAGAAAAGTATTTTCCACATCTTTGTCCTAGGAATCCATTCTCACACAATGATTAATAATGAGGTCACATCGGGACCAATAGACTAACTAAACCTGCTTCGTTATTTTTGGTGGAGTGGTATACACATATTACAAATAGTGTCATTAGACACTTGGGGATCACTTGGGAGGGACACACCTCGGTTAGAGGAACCTCTCAAGGGGATTTTAGGTTTTGACCCTGCCCTTGCATGTAGACTCGACTGTCGACTATTTCCCCATGCTCTATTGTTGTAAGTGGTAACCTTAGCGACCATAATATTTAGGTCTTATACAGAAGATTACGGTGAGGGGGAAAGTCTTCAATGTACCTAGGGAAGGTGTTGGTCAGACTCACCTAGGCTCCTTGGAGGGTAACCCACAATTTTTCTGTGAGGGAACTTGCACCAAAGTGTAAGTCTATTAAGTAGGTATCCACAATAACTATTCCACCCACTCTATCCCACTCCTTCTCATTTTGATGTCATCACCAACTAGTGTGTCATTGTAAGAAGATATTTTGTTGGTATGTTTTCTTCCTGGATTTTTTTTATCGATTGTTGTTAATTTTCATTAGTATACCATAGGTATAATTGGTAATTGGTAATAAAATTTACAGTGGAAAAACATCTCTGATGTTCTCGTAGAATGAAGGGTTTACCCCCTGAACTACCAGCAGACTCACATCCTGAACATTTAGACCTTGAGACTCCACAACCTGAACTTATAACACCTGAACATATAGAACAATTTGAAACAATAGAAGACATGAAGTAGTACAAACCAAAACTTTGGAGCTTGAGGAACCTAAGATTGAAAGCACATATATTGTTGGTATGGAACTTGTTGAACCTGATATTATTGAAACTGAAATACTTGAAACTTTTCCACTAAGTTTAGTTTCAACACCCTCACTTTATATTATTTAGCAAGAGTTCCCTTTTTCAATTTACATATCTATTTCATCACCTATAACTCCTCAGAACTCTATCATTTCAAACACTTTGGAATTAACTCCTATACATGTTATCTCTCACGAGTCTGTCTCTTTAGAGGTTGTTATTGTTATTGTAGAAGATATCTCAGAGGAGAGCCGTTTACATTTTAATCTACCTATAACTGATTTAGAAGGACCTCTTCTTATTCAAATACCTACACCTATTGTATCTCAATGGCGTGACAATGCTTGTTACCAATATTTGATTTCTGATAGTCGAACTCCATTACTACATACACCATCATATTTTTTCACTAGGCCAACCATGGATCAATCAAAATCCATCGAATATACCTCTATAAGTGTTCGAATGCAAACCTAACCTCTTACTATTAGCGGTCCCTCCTTGTTTGGAGGCGTAGCTAGTAGTTCTATTAACTCTAGTACACCTAGTGTGACTCATAACTTTGGTGGACCTTCTGTACCACCTGGGTATCAATCCCTCAACAAAAAAAAATTCAAAGCCTTAACCAATATCTCACATTTTCATTACCTTCCTTGGAAAATTGTTATGCCTTATTAATATAGTTCGTTTATCCCAAGTATGACAAAAACCTCACAAACTTATGTTGTTCTTAGTTCTCCTCGAGAACCTAGTTTGAAAAGTGGGATGAGTATTCAAACTCAATCATCTGTAGGACCATATATGTCTTTGAATGCTAGTCAATCATCTGAAGGACCATTTATACCTTTGATTTTCAGTCAAAATTTTGTAGGATTAGTGCCTGCTGGAGGCCAACCTCCTAGAGGACAATCTTTTCCTGGGAGAAACTTCATTTTCCTAGGGGTAAGCCTCATTTTCCTAGGGGGAAACCTCAATTTCATGGGGGGTAACCTCAATTTCCTCGGGGGAAACCTCAGTTTCCTCATTTTGGAAAAAATCCTCCTTTTTGAACTTATACACCTTTTGGACAAAGTCCTCCTTCTGGAACTTACACTCCTATTGGTCAACAAACTCCTATTGGAACTCCCGCTGGAGGACCATTGATCCGGATGGATATCGGTGGCCACCCACCTTTTCCAACTAGCTCAAAATAGTTTTCTGACATTTTTGGCAATTTACTATTTTTAGCAGTTTTTACTTCCGGGGTCATTTTGATGGCCTAAATGAATTTTTTTCGGTATCGAGCTCCTCAATGATATACAGAGGCATGATTGAGCCCCCAAAATGAATCTCCTCGATGATACCTTTCCAACGGGCTATCACACGCCTAAAACATAGATCGTATGCAAAAGTTATGACCCTGGGAAGTTGATGTACTAGCTTACCCAAACGGGGCCCACATGACTTTTGGCGTTTCATCTCCTAGGGTTAGGTGTTTGGATGTATAGGGTTTTTTGGCATTCTTGCTTATTGTAAAAAGGATTTCAGAGCCTCATTGTAACCATTTTCTTGTGAATGCGCGTTGCCATCACATCTCTTCTCAAAGATAAGCCACCACCATTCCAGCAAGCTTGTTTCCGCTGCATTTTACAGTTTCAACATTTTTTGTTATTGAGTAGAAAACCAGTTTTACTGTATCTCTATTATTTTGTGTTAAGCACCTGTTAATAATCTGTATTCATTTCGTTTTTCTTATAAAATCTGGATCAGTGGTATCAGAGTGGTCTGCTCCTTGTCATCTTAATGCATGTCCCCAACGAGGTCGGAGTACAAAGAGTTGGGTCTTGAGCTTGTTTCTCTTGAGGACAGAAGATCTCGCATGCCCAAGCGACCTCCCATGGCAAGCAAAAATAAAGATGATGGGACATGAGATCCTTTCAAACTGTTGACTGAGGAAGCCCTCATGCAATAGAGGAACGAGATGATGGATAGTTTCACGCAAATCCTTCGGCGACTACCAACAAGCGATGCATATTATTCGAACGGAGGCACCACCCCCTTCAAGGTACAAATAAACTTTGATATCCCTATATTTGAAGGTCAGATAGATGCATATGCTATAGACAAGTACTTGAATCTACTTGGTCAACAAACTCCTATAGACAAGTGATGATATTCCTATTGGTCAACAAACTCCTATTGGAACTCCCGCCAGAGGACCATTGATCCAGATGGATATCGGTGGCCACCCACCTTTTCCAACTAGCTCAAAACAGTTTTCTGACATCTTTGGCAATTTACTATTTTTAGCAGTTTTTACTTCCGGGGCCATTTTGAGGGCCTAAATGAAGGTTTTTCGATATCGAGCTCCTCAATGATAGCCAAAGGAATTATTAAGCCCCCAAAGTGAATCTCCTCGACAATACATTTCCAATGGGCTATCACACGCCTAAAACAAAGATCGTATGCAAAAGTTATGACCCTAGGAAGTTGATGTACTAGCTTACCCAAACGGGGCCCACATGACTTTTGGCATTTCATCTCCTAGGGTTAGGTTTTTTGATGTATAGGGTTTTTTGGCATTCTTTCTTATTGTAAAAAGGGTTTCAGAGCCTCATTGTAACCTTTTTCTTGTGAATGCGTGCTGCCGTCACATCTCTTCTCCGAGATAAGTCGCCACCATTCCAGCAAGCTTGTTTCCGCTGCATTTTACAGTTTCAACATTTTTTGTTATTGAATAGAAAACCAATTTTACTATATCTATGTTATTTTGTGTTAAGCACTTGTTAATAATTTGTATTCATTTCGTTTTGCTCATAAAATCTGGATCAATGGTATCAGAGCGGTCTTCTCCTTATCATCTTAATGCATGTCCCCAACGAGGTCGAAGTACAAAGAGTTGGGTCTCGAGCTTGTTTCTCTTGAGGACAGAAGCTCTCGCACGCCCAAGCAACCTCCCATGGCAGGAGAAAAGAAAGATGATGGGATAGGATATCCTTTCAAACTGTTGATTGAGGAAGCCCTCACGCAATAGAGGAACGAGATGATGGATAGTTTTGCGCAAATCGTTCGACGACTACCAACAGGCGATGCATCTTCTTCGAACGGCGGCACCGCCCCCTTCAAGGTACAAATAAACTTTGATATTCCTATATTTGAAGGTCAGATAGACACATATGCTATAGACAAGTTATTGAATCTACTAGAAGGGTATTTTTCTGTTCATAAATTTTTGAATAGAGAAAAGATTACTTTTGCGCTCCTCAAAGTCGTTCCCCATGTCAAAGATTGGTGGGAAACTTTCTGTGAACAAAAGGAAACAGAGGAAACCTCATTATTTTCAGTCACGACCACCTGGGAATCCTTTAGGGATGCTATTAAGGAACAATACTACCCTATCAGAAGTTATGACAACCTGTATACCAAATGGACCACACTGCGGCAAGAAAGAGACCAAGCAGTGCCAGATTTCACAAATATCTTCCATACCTTGCACACCAAGTTGGGTATCAAAGATTCAAAGCAACATATGGTTATCAAGTATTGTGGTGCTCTGCATAGATACATTCAGACTGAAATGGAATTTCTAGACATCTCATCCTTGGGCGCGGCCTACCGATATGCCGTCAAAATCGAGCAGAAGCTCAAACAAAAGACCCAGCAATTTGGGCCTGGGAACCCCTCACAACAAAATCCAGGAAAGGGTAGCCCCAACCCACCGAACAAAGGACAGAGAAAATATGGATAGTATCAAGACAACTAGTACAAGCCACAAGCAAAGAAGGACACAGGAAAGACAAATAAAGATACCGAGAAGTGGTGCGACTTCCATAAGAGCCCTTGGCATAACACTATTGACTGTCGCTCAAAGCAGTTGCTGGTGGATGAAGTGAAAGCCTCTGAATTAGATGCAAATTCTGACTCCGAGACAGAACCAGAAAGGGGAATATGGATCATTAACGTGAAACCCAGTGCCATCATTGCTATCACCAAGATCCATCCTGGTGAACCAAACGAGCCAGAAGAAGGAGAGCACCTCTTCCATTCATAGATGTGGGTAAAAGGCACCCCGCTGCACTTCATCGTTGATAGTGGTAGCCAGAAGAACCTCATCTCAATAGAGGTCATGGCTGGCCCTGCCAACAATGCCGCACCCACAACCCTACACCATTGGATGGCTCTGCCAAGGAAGCGATCTCCGCGTCGGCCAATAGTGTCGACTGTAGTATGGCATCAAGCCCTTCAAAGATGAGGTATTGTGTGATGTTGCTCCTCTTGAAGTTTGTGATTTTCTTTTGGTCCAACCTTATTTATGGAAACGTCATGTTGTATATGAGTCTAGGCCTCGTAGTGTTATTATTACTTTGAACAGGAAATTGTACAGGATACCCGAGGTAGTCCCACCTAGTGCTATTTCCTTGATCTCTACTAAGAAATGCAAGAAGGTCATCTCTCAGACAGGGAAGTTTGTCTTATTCATGATTTGCTCTTAGAATAAGAGAAAGATTGCAGCCACATCCAGGGTCTCTGCAACTGACCTCTCCACACAACAGAAGCAAGTAGATAAGGTGATGGAATAATACTCAGATATCTTCTCCTCACCTACAGAGGTACCTCTGCACTACCAGGTCAAGCACCCCATCGATCTAACCCCTGACGCACCGCTGCCCAATGGGCTAGTCTATCATCGCTCTTTGTTAGAGAATGAGGAGATCAAGAGATAGATCCAATAAATGCTCCACAAGGGGCACATACGCCCTAGATCATCACCTTGCGGGAGCCCAATCATGCTGGTACAGAAGAAAGATGGAACCTGGTGACTCTATATTGATTACTAGGCTCTGAATAAAATCACTGTCAGAAACCAGTAACCGATTCCCCGAATCGATGACCTCCTTGATCAACTCACGAGGGTGAAATACTTCAGTAAGATTGATCTGAAGTCTAGCTACCACCAGGTCCCGATAGAATAGATAGATGTATGGAAGACTGCCTTCAAGTCAAAGGAAGGACTTTTTGAATGGTTGGTCATGCCCTTTGGTTTGAAAAATGCTCCAGCCACTTTCATGAGGATGATGGACGATATCCTGCGACCATTCACCAATACTTTTGTAGTGGTATATCTGGATGACATTATAATTTACAGCAAGACTTGGGATGAACACTTGCAACATATTCAGTAGGTTCTGCACACCCTGCGGCAGCACAAGCTATACGCCAACCTGGAAAAATTCTCCTTCGACATGGACAAGGTCCATTACCTGGGCTACATCATTGATTAGCATGGTGTACATGTGGATCTAGCCAAGATCCAAGTCATCTGTGACTGGCCAACCCCAACAACACTCACTGAGCTTCGGAGCTTCTTGGGACTTGCTAATTTCTACCGCAGGTTCGTGTTGGGTTTATCCCATATTGCATGGGCCCTCAGCCAAATAAACAGGGGTGGTGGTAAGGCAAAATTTGCATGGGGCCGGTCCCAACAACAAGCGTTCGATTATTTGAAGCAACTCTTGTGCTCAGCCCCAGTACTTTCACTACCAAACCTGCAACATCCCTTTGAGATTGAGATAGATGCTTCAGACTATGTTGTGGGTGTCATTCTCACTCAGCACGGCCACCCCGTGGCCTATCATAGTGAGACACTGTCAGATACTATCTGTAAGTACCTTACTTACGATAAAGAAATGTACTTCATTGTGAAAGCATGTCTCCAGTGGAGACATTACATTCTTGGGAAGGAGACAGTCATCCACACTAATCATAAGCCACTGCAGTTCATGCAGACATAGGGAAAACTGCAAAATGACCACCATCAAAAGTGGTCCACATACTTGCAAAAATTCCACCTCAACATCAAGTATAAAACAGGAAGCACCAATTGTGTTGCCGATTGCCTCAGTAGACCACCAGTCGCGACACTCACCACAATTCTAGACTCTTGCGGCCATGAGACATCTAGATGGCCCCAACTCTATGAGACAGACCCTGACTTTGCCACCACCTACCAAATGTTGGGTGAAAATGTAGTTGTCGATAATTTCCATCTTCAGGATGGGTTGTTGTGTCGTCTGGGCCATATCTATGTTCCATCAAGCGAGTGAGTGAAGATGATCTGGGAATCCCACAACAGTCAGGTGGAAGGACACTTCGACATCAAAAAGACAGTGGCGATGCTACAGAAACATTTCTACTGGACGAAACTTCGACAGGAGGTCGGCAAGTATATCAGGTCCTGCACTACCTACGCTATTGCCAAACCGACCACTAAGAAACAGGGCTTGTACACCCCTCTTCCTACTTCTGACAAGCCATGGGAATCCATCTCAATGGACTAAATGTTGGGCCTCCCATCCACCAAGCGGGGAAATGACTGTGTTTTTGTGGTTGTTGATCGCTTTTCTAAGATGGCGATTCTGGTTGCCTGTAAGAAGAGCATCACAACAGAGGCCACTGCCAAGATCTTCTTTGAAAGAGTCTGGGTACATTTTGGAATCCCACAAACCATTGTCTCAGATCAGGATAGTTGATTTCTCATCACATTCTGGTCGAGCCTCTGGTCACTCTTGGACACCAAGCTCACCAAATCCACGGCCTTCCACCCCCAGACAGATGGCCAAACCGAGGTTGTAAATCGAATGATTGTGCATATCCTTCACATGTATAATTCAAAGAACCCTCTCACATGGGATGAGAGCCTTCCTTATGTCCAACATAGCTACAACCGAGCCTTGCATAGCTCAACTGACCACAACCCTTTTCAAGTGGGGTTGAGATTCCAACCATTGGGTCCCATAGATGTTGCACTTACCCTTGCGGTCACCTTGACTGACTCATCTCCTGCTCCAACTAAAGCTGACAAAGCCACCTGGTTCATTGAGCAGATCCAGCACATCTGCCAACAGGCTTAGGATATCCTACAGAAGTCCAATGACAAGTACAAATAGCGCCATGATCAACATCGGGTTCTGCATAAGTTTCAGGTGGGCGACAAAGTTTGGTTGCACTTGCAGAAAGAATGCCTTACATGACCCCATTGGAAGATTCGCCCACTCTGTTATGGACCATAAACTATCACCATGGCCATGGGGGATAATGATTTTGAGCTCAACATTCCTCCTTTCCTTGGCATGCACCCAGTGTTCAACGTGGATCTCCTTCGCCCTTATTTCCCACCATTATTGGACACCTCAGAAGTAGCAGAACAACTGACACCAACAAAGCTCAACCCTGACTGCATACAACAGGAATCCAATGATCATATTGTGGAAAGACAGATCAAGGACACTCGACAACAAAGGATCCAACTGTATCGAGTCGTCAAAGCAGGGCAGCTCCTGCACCAAGGCAAGTGGTTCACCCAGGGCCAAATTCAGCAGAAATTTCCTCATCTAATGGGGCAACTCAATGCAATGGAGACCACTTCTTCCTAATGAGGGAGAATTGATATAGATGGATATCGGTGGCCACCCACCTTTTCCAACTGTCTCAAAACAGTTTTCTGACTTTTTTGGCAATTTACTATTTTTAGCAGTTTTTACTTCCGGGGCCATTTTGAGGGCCTAAATGAAGGTTTTTTGGTATCGAGCTCCTCAATGATATACAAATGCATAATTTATCCCCTAAAATGAATCTCCTCAACGATACCTTTCCAACGGGCTATCACACGCCTAAAACGAAGATCGTATGCAAAAGTTACTACCCCGGGAAGTTGATGTACTAGCTTACCCAAATGGGGCCCACATGACTTTTGGCGTTTCATCTCCTAGGGTTAGGTTTTTGGATGTCTAGGGATTTTTGGCATTCTTTCTTATTGTAAAAAGGCCTTTAGAGCCTCATTGTAACCGTTTTCTTGCGAATGCGCGCTGCCGTCACATCTCTTCTCAGAGATAAGCCGCCACCATTCCAGCAAGCTTGTTTCCGCTGCATTTTACAGTTTCAACATTTTTCGTTATTGAATAGAAAACCAATTTTACTGTATCTCTATTATTTTGTGTTAAGAACCTGTTAATAATTTGTATTCATTTTGTTCTTCTCATAAAATTTGGATTAACCATCTCAAGTAGGGTTTACGAAAACCAGTGGTAGTCAAATATTTAGTGGTTTTCCATTCCCGAGAATGGTTGGTACCCCTTCAAATCCACCTCAATCTAGTGGAGTTGGTGGAGGAAAGATACCTCCAGGCCGGCCATTTTATGCATATGCTCCACTAACTTATGCTTTTAGTACTCAAACACCTATGGTACAACCTTCCAGAAACAATCCTCCTGGAGATAATTACATTGCTTACTGGTATCCCATATATCAAAAAACTATTTTTAATCGACAATTACCATTCTTGGCGACCTTATACTTACCTAACTTATCGCAACTCATGAATGATCCTATTTTTCATTCCCCCTTTTGGCCACCTATCCCTGTCAAGTTACCAAGTGATATTACGAAATTCGATGGAAAACCTGGGGAAGACCCCTCAAATCATGTTATGACTTATAATTTATGGTGTTCTTCTAATTTCCTAAATGATGATTCTATGTATTTATGTCTTTTCCAACACACTCTCATTAGAAGTGTTGTTAAGTGGTACATTGAATTACAATGTAGAACATTTCAAGAATTTAATTCACTGGACATAGAATTTTTAACACACTTTCGACTGCCAATTCATTATGAAATTGGTACAGAACTCTTAACCTCATTATGAAAGTTGACGTTGTGTCATATTTCTGACCATATCCATGAATGGCAATGACGACGTTGATTGATTAAAGCTAGTATGCCTGGCCAATTGCTGACAGATTGGTTTACTAAGTCATTATTATCTCCTATTTCTCGCGATGTCACCATGGGTGACACCGTAATTGAGGAGAAAGATATCTCTCGTGCCCATTATTTGGACCTTATTTATTCACAATATGGCACATTATATGACTTAATTGTGTAAGCTCCTCATCCATCAACTAATCCAGCTACTCCTCCCTCTACATAAGCTCATGTCGTTGATGGTGTGGTTGGTTCTATTACCCAAGAATCTGTGATTAAACCTTCTCTTCAATCTAACCCTAAGGCTACTCCCAGTTCTACTTCTCAAAACGATAACCTTCCTGCTACTAATCCTAGTAAAAATTCGGAGGTTAATGCGGTCTAGTCTACCACGATTGGTAAATATCAACAACCTAGAAGTAAGAAAAAGGGAAAAGGTAAATCTAAGAAAAATTCCCTGGAATAGGATAAAACCAAAACTCAATCTTTTGAGGACACAACAAAGAGAAAGCCTAAATATCCTTACCTCATTTGGGAGGAGGAAAATTATACTAAGGATTGTCCACGTTGGGATGACATGACTCATTTCATTAAAGGAGCTTCAACCACTCCTTCCATTTTGACCCATCCTTTTCCACCTCAACAGAATCAAATGGTTGCCCAAGATCAACCTTCTGCCTCATCTATATCTTATGTACTTATGTGTCAAGGAAACACTAAGGAAATTTTCACAACAACACGAACCGAAGACTATTATTATCTTGATTGAAGTGTTGTTGCTCAACCTTCTACCACAATTTCTACCTCTACATCGACTCCACCTACTACTGGTCCTCTTCAGATTGAGAAACATAGTTCTGACACAATGATCCGACCACCTTTGAAAGGTTTTGTTCCTATGTCATCTTTTAATACGCATGCATGAGCTGCTCAAAACTACAATATTGTAGAAGATTTATCTCAATCACCCTCTACGATGTCATCCCTCGAAGTCCATCAAACCTGTCCTGTGAAACAAAGGGAATTATTCTCAACTCTTGGTGGAATTGATCCGATTGATTCGAATATGATAGCCTTTGATTTGAAAACTCATATTCCAATGCTTCTCCACCAACTTACTTTTAAAATTTAAGTTATTGTGCAGGCTAAAAAAAAAAATTGTACTATTATGATGAAGGATCTTCCACTTGCGTAATGTCTCTTAACTGCTGGAAATTTGTTGGTTCTGCTTTGAAATCAATCAATCACCCAATACATTGAAATATTTTAACGATATATCTTTTAAACCTTATGGAGTATTAAATGAATCTCCAGTAGAATTAGAAGGTAAGAACGCCATTGTTTAAGTAGAAGTCATCGATGCACCCCTCGACTACAATCTTCTACTATGACACAGTTGGATTTATGCTATGTTTGCCATAGTTTTTACCTTGTTTCGAAATTATGGGAATATTGAGACTTGATCAAAACAACCATGGGATTGATGCCATTTCATATGGTATATGTTTTAGAGGTTGTGTTGTTGATTGAATGTGAGATACCATCCTTGAAACTAGTCATCGAATTACTCCCTGATACCATCGTCGAGGAATAATGTCTTGTATACTTGACATGATTAGATGAAACACATCGTGACGTCACTTTGGCCAATGAAACTCATAAGAAAAGTTTCAAATATCAATATGATAAAACTATTAGACCTCATTTTTTTTTATTTTTTTTTCTGAAGGTGACTTAGTCCTACTATATGATCAAGATCGTGAAATATTGGGGGTAGGTAAATTCGATCCCATGTGGCATGGACCTTATATCATTAAATGATTATTTAAAAAGGGTTCCTATGAGTTAGTGGATTATGATGGGATTCCTTTGGGTGAGCCTTGAAATGAGATCTACCTAAAAAAGTACTATGCCTAGAGTTATTCTACATAAGTGCTTTGTATATATTGTACCATGTTTTGGTGTGTTTTTCTTTCACTTTTTTTAACCATTTTTTCCTACTGCTTATCTTGCATTGTTCTTGGTTTGCATATTTTGGTGTCCCCTTTAGCTTATGTTGGATTTACTTATGATGCTAGTCATAGTAATCAGAACCTTACATCTACTGTTGGGGCGATCTACACACTTATTGATGAGTTGGTTAGTCTATGTGGTATATTCCTTAGTTGTGCGACTAACAATATGGTGGAATATAATGCAATCATTGAACTATTGACTGAAGCCATTTCACTTGGCATTCATTGCTTAGTTTTTCAAATTGACTCTCAACTTGTAGTATTTCAGTTAAGTATCATTTATTCTATCAAAATCCCTACTCTATTACGAGTATATTTAAGGGTTCATCTCTTGGAAAGAGAGTTTGAGTATTTCGAGTATCAACACATTCCAAGAAATATAAATATATCGAAAAATGATTTGGCTAATAATGTAATAGATAGAAATTCGTAGCATTTGTTAAAATCACATACACACTTTGCACCCAATAGAACAAAAATAGAATTCATTTTATATTAAAGTTTATAAAAAGTTTACAAAATGTGTTGAGACAACACCAAACCTATGGATTTCGTATCAAATACATGTCGATCGTAAAAAATGAATAAAGTGGTCCTAGTCATGATTCTCATGATAGCATACTGCTTCCTGAGCTACTCGTTGGAGTAGATGAGATATACGTCCAAACACCCTCGTAGTGTGTCACTGGTACTAACACTGCATGTCATCAATCTGAGCATCTAGAATGCCGGTAGTCAGTACCTCGAGGTTGTGATATATCTCCTCAAGATCCTATACCACCTCTCTATTCTAAGTAATGATAGCAACTATATCACCCTCCTCTAGATTGGAGAGGTTCCATATAGTCTAGACGGTCCAATATTTCCATGATGAAAGCCAAATTAATCTCAATACAACCCAAAAAATAAAAAATATAAATTTTTTTTATTTAAAAATGGTTTATTGTTTTTACCTGCATTGTTCCACTGATACCTTGTTGGAAGGAATATATTTGGATCTCCTTGAAAATCCCTCCTTGTGTAAGCATAGTCCTCCACCGTGATGAGTTGATTCTTTACCCATCTCAATAATTTCTCGTCATATGAGACTATAGGGCTGCCACCAGGGCGCATCATCAGGTCCACCCACGTCTTCATTCAAGGCTCCTGTGGATCAAGATATTCTTCTAAAAATATTTTCTATAAATTTAGTAGTGGAACCCCCTCCGGGAATAAGGATACCAAAATAGAACTGTAACCGAACTTCTTCAAATGACCAATTTTGCGCTTGGTCAACTGATCTTTCATGCTCTCCAACATCCCTTTGCACTAGTTAAACATGGTCGATGCCATACATTTAACTGCATACTGCATTTGGTAGTTGGTGGATAAATAAATATATGCAATTTCGATAACTCAAGTGATGGTGAAAAGAAGGATCCTCAAAGAAAGGGCTCTCACAATTTTTATGGGAATTTTCCCACTATCCTTCCTTGTTCTGGAAACATAATATTGTGAGATGTAATTCTCGATATTTTTATCACCTCCCCTAAATCCAAATAAAGAAACCCTCTCTCCTTTCCTTGAGAACCTCTTCAAAAAATAAATGTCCTCGATTTACAAAGCCAAATCATGGACATCAACCTTGAACATTTTTTCATCAAGTTCCCACATATTTACCAAGAAATCTAATAGTCTAACTTGATCCCTCATGTTGTGGATCTAGAATAACTTTTGCAGCCCACACTCATGGAGATACAACATGGTTTTTGGATCATTTCCTACGATTTGATCTTCCATTTCATTCTTTCTTTCCCTCCATTCCAATATTTTGACCAACCAAAATTCTGCAAACAATTAAGAAAGAATTTATTTGTCAAACAAGAAATAAAATTTTCAAGCATCATTTCTCAAAATGCAAAAGAAATTTGGGTTTCCAAGGTGTCTCCATATGTCTACTATACACAGATATAAAATATTGCAGTTCATGATTGGGATAGACCGCGACACTCTAGAGTGTCACAATTCACAATATGGGAAGTTTGCGACACCTGGGAGGTGCATTTTAGGGATTTTCCACAAGTTCAAAAAAACCCAAAAACAGATTTAAATGAAGAGCTATTACTTGGAGAAAACGGGATTCAATTTCGTCCAAAGATCTACTCTATATAATTTACTGAAGGATCAACCAAAAGAGGTTTTTTTTTCATTGTGAAAGAGGTAAAAACACAAAGGTAAAAGACAAATTACTTTTGTCCATTTTTAAACATAGTGAAGAATATTCCTTTAAATATTCTTTTCATTTTTACCCACTTTTGTATAGTTCTTAATTGGTTTATATAATTATAAAGCACAAATGATGTTTTTTCTTAGATTGTGTAGGAGACAAGTCGTATGTTTGAAACATAAAGTTGCGGTCAAGTATATTTTTATAGCTTTTTTCCAAAAACTTTAAAAAATACAAAAACATGATACGGTTTTTCTTTAGGATCTTTTTAAAACCCTATAAATATGAAAATATTTCCGAGCGAACTTCCTTCCTTTCACCCTCATTAAATAATTTGAAAGAGAATCTATTTAGTATTGGTTTACCCTTTTTTCGAGATGAGTATGATTATTTACGAAAAATGAATACTCTAGTCAAACATGACGAGAAGAGTTTTCCTAGGTATTATTTTACACTTTTTCAGACATGGGGGACTAAATTTACAAAAAGGTAAATCATGGAGTTTTATTTAAGTGTTTTTCAAACTCCCTAAACATGACAAACCACTAAGTTTACTTTCTTAGGACTTGTAAAACATACATTGAAGGACACATATGGGACCGAACCACTCCTTCTTAGGGTTCGTTAAAAATACTCCAAAGGAATCATCTGAGCATGAGATTATACTACAATCATGTGTTATCCTCCTCAATATTGTGTAAAAATAAAGAGGTACTCACCAGAAATGTTGGGGGGAAATTGGGAAGGGAAATTTTATTGAATCTGTGTTAATTTTTTGCAGCAAGCTACTCTTGAACATGACACTCTTTCACCCCTTGTGTCAAATTAGGAAATCCACTTGTTTCTTTTCGATCATAATTTCCTCCAAGTTATATTTTTTTTTGTGATCCTCATTTTGAGTCAATTCTTCCAAAACAATTGTCCTGTCATCAATATGTTCAAGATAATTCCAACCAAAAAATTTCTATCGTGTTATCCTTTTGCAGTGTCGGCCATTCTTGAGTCTGTCCAAAATCACACTATACTCTGATCTACTTCAAATATTTGAACCTATTTCGTGTTGTTGATGGGGGATACATAAAGGCCCTCCTACGACAAACAAATTCCTATAGAATTCAACACATTATCTTGGAATTGGTTTAGAAACTTTACAGTACCTTGGAACTTGCATGCCTCAATGACAAGTTTCCTCACACTTGACGACATGTTTTCATAAATGAACTTTGATTGAATAATTCTATGGGAGTTCGACTTTAGATCATCTATTTTCACTTAATAGAATGTACTTATGTACCTTGAGGGCCATCTTCATTAATGGAGGTTCCTCTCACATCTATTAACAATTTTCATCATTGACTGGCAATTAGATGGTCTCTACCATGTTTGAATTCGATACTATATTCACATGGTTAGATTTTTACTATGGTACAGTGGAAATGAAGGCCCTGGATCTCATCTGATAAAGATTCAAGTTGCAATGGATTATTTTTAGAATGTACTGTTACATAGATCCATAGTGTATGTCTCATGTCTATTTTCAAATTTGAGTCATTATGACATAGATCCATCATGTATATTTGGTGGCTATGTTCAGATTTAAGTCATGATGGTATGTATCCACAGTGTAATTCAATGGCCATGAGCTATATTACTTGACATGGATATTTGTATGTAATCTCTTTGCTTTGAGTCATTTGTATTCTGAGTATGGGAATGCATACCTCAATGATGATATTGTAATTCCTTGTTTGTTTTTGACAAGTCTCTAGTCGATGAGTTCTTTGTTTCAATACCCACATGGAAAATTATTTCATCTTTCACCCATTTCTATCTTCGTACTTTGGGGGGCATTCTATTACACAATATTTTGTTGCAACTGATGGTGTTCACTTATCCTCTATCATCCAGAGCATAAAAACCTTGATTTTTGAAGAAGAAACTTTCTTTGGAAGAAGGAAATCTGGTCATTAAATCCCTATTTCAAGAGAGTTTCGCATGGCGTACCATTGCATCATGTGACACCCTTAATTGTCACATGTTGCACCATTGTAGGGTGCGACAGTGTCTTAGGTTTCTCCACTGTAGGGTGTGACATTGTCTTAAATAGTATAAAACAATGAAATTAACGAAGTTTATAGAAGAGAAGCTTTGAATATGAGGTGTCCTCCAATTGGTTTGGATATCACTTGCACTCCTAATTTAGGGAGATCCTAACCTTTCATCCTAACCTCTTTTTCAATCTATAAAATATACCTTCTCTCATAAGGAAAGGCTAATAGTTAATGGAGAATAATGGTTGATATCTTTTTTTCTTTGTGATTAAGAAGACTGCTAGCATTATTTGGCTTTAAGAGATTCAATCTTGGCTAAATGATTCAATTGATGGTGATGGATTTCATGGACGCATTGTGGGTATTGGAGCAGTGAAATTGTTGGAAGGAGCTTCACAAGATCAATGCTTTGGTGGTAATTTCTTTTCATTATTGTTAATACAACAATATAATTTCTTTCCCACAAAGGTTGTTTATGTTTGACTATATTTTTTGTATTTTTCCTTGATCATTTGCATAGGTTTCATCAAAATATACTATTGTGACTTTCACTCTTGTTGTCTTGTGTCTTCTTACAAGTTATCATTTACAAGGCTCGGGTCGGAGCTGGAAACTGCAACTAGCAAGGACAAACATCAATTATAAGGTGTGAGTTCTTGCTAGCTAGTATTTTTTATTATATAAACCTAGTGAAACTGATATATTCTTTCATGTTTTGTTCTGGTATTTGTTTATGATTCTAGGGAGATCAGTCTGGGTCTTCATAGACTGATTTTTCCAATAAAATTAGTCCTAGTTTGGAGGTGAAAATTTCACTATGACCAGTACCGAAAATTATGAGAAAAAACATTTTTTAATAAAATTTAGGGCCTTATTCTTGCTAATGCTTTACCCTAATTCAATTCTTCAATTCCTTTGACATATTTATTATATAGGATTTTAAATATTTACAATTAAATTGGGTTTATCCATCTTTACATGAGAGATATTGTCATTCGAAAATAGCCAATTAATGTTTGGAGAACTTGGTACTAAGTATTTGGTAGGAGTACAAATTATTTTTTTAGAAGTAATTTAGATCCAACCTATGTCTTATAGAAGCTAAAATCAACCCAAGGAATGATATGAAACAATTTCATGGTTAGGGTTAGTCAAAGAACCAAGAGGCACAAAACACATGAAAATGTGAGAGGAACAATAAAGACCACGTGAAAGAAAAACAAAATTGATAAGACTATTACCAAACTCAATCATTATCGCAACATTACGTAACTAAAAACAATAGGAAATCATACATAAGTCATCTACTCAACTAGAAAATGATCAATATTTAAAAATCAATAGAATGAGTCTAATGGGAACAACGATCAAAATATTTGAGTTGAATTTTTCTTAGGAGGGGCCCCAAGCGAGTGGGCTTGGGGAAGGTGTTGAGGTATCAATAGGGGGACATGACATAATGCCATAAAACCTATTAAACCTTCTCAATATCGTGCATAATGAACCACACCTGGAAACCAAAACATGATCCTTCTCTAGGGAGTCCTTAACATTTGATTTGAATATGGGTGTCATTATGAGGTATTGAAAATCATGTATGGGTCTCAGGCCCATGGCATAGTTTTGGGAGGGAAACATGAGCATATGGCCCTAGAAATTTATTCTTCATCTCAAGAACCATGAATGATTCCTCAAACCTCCACATCTAGCCTATGTTGGTTAACATTTTCCTCCAAGGGTGATATAGGCACCATCACTAAGTTAGTTGTGCACTAGGAATTTGTCAAGAGACCTACCCATTGTTGCAAGAGGAGAATAATGGGCCTTTTTCTTTGAATGATGCTTGTAGGGATAAATTTCCATGAACAATACCTATTACCGACAAATATTCTACAAATATAGTGCTGAATTTGTCCACGAACAACCACAAAAGACCCTTGTACAATATCTTTCGCATGGTATTTTTTAAGGATTCAAATATAATACCCCAGTATAGTGCTCTAGGCGAATATTTCAAATTGAAAAAAATCACACATATAGATATGTAGGTGCATGTTCAATAAAAAACATACAATTTACTATTAAAACTTATGAATTTTTCCAAATATTATTCAATTTACTATTAAATTATGAATTTTTCCAAATATTATCAATATAAGCATATTTTATGTAAAAATTCGACAAACTTTTAAGGTGAAAATGACCAATTGGTAAATTTATTTTTTGAGAAAATGGACAAAAAATAGTCAATTGGAAAAAATTCACCACTAAAAAATACCTTGATATTATTTCTCCTAATAGAGGGATATGAGTGGTGTGATTAAACCACAACAAATGCCATAAACAATAATTTGTATGTCAATCCCACACCAAAAATCATTCTTAGGGACATGGTTGGTGATCTTTAGCATCTTAGTGGGTTATGAGTGCCATGAATACGTTTTGTGCACTGGAAATGGGATTCAA
>ML778032.1:1791175-1833764 GCA_009831015.1 Picea engelmannii
AATGATAAAGTAAGGTGACAAAATCAAGAAGGAATATTTAAATGTTAAAGTATTGGAGAACTTTCTATTTATGGAAAGTGGTTAACCCTAAAATAAGGAAAATAGGTTAAGTGACCTAGAAATGGGTTAAGTGGCCTAAAAATAGGTTAAGTGACCTAAAAGATGAAAGTATAAATAAGATAGCAATGGTCTCTTGTAGATCATCCTTTTTGTGGATCAATGGATAGCTTCTTGTGGGAATATATTTTGGAGTATTGATGGAGAGCTTCTTGTGAGAGATTCTTGAGCATTTTTGGTGTGGAACACTTGAGGATATTGAAGATCTATAGGTGACTGAGGTAACCACAGATATCTAAGCCGAAATTCTAAGGAAAGTGAAGAAAAGAAGGCCGAAATGCAAGGAAGGATAAATTCTTTTGATGGTGCTTTCTAAGGTATGTTATTTATAGGTCATCTCACCATTTTCGCTATAATTTGTTTTATATAATGATTTAGATCCTGAAATTTCTATGAATGTGAGAAAACATAGCCAAGTATCTGTGGTTAAAAATTCAGTTCGTGGGTCATTGTAGTTTGGGAGTTACACTCCGTGGAAAATAGGGTTTGTGGCTAGTCCCGAAACTAGTCAAAATCGGGTGTTTCAGGTAAAAACATCATAACTTCTTCATAACAGATCCAAATTTAGTGAGACCAATTGTGTTGGTTATATTACAGTCTATAGTATTCTATGTAACATTTTTAGATCTATTCATCAAATATTTTGTGTGGGGCATTCTCTACAAGGTCGCTCTCTAGAATAAGCTAGAATTCAGCAAGGTATGTCATTTTTGCTATACCTCCTTTTCTGAGAGGGTCCAAGTAGTTCCACTTGGAGGAATTGAATAAAAAACACTAAAGAACAATGTGTATCAGTTTCAGATCTTCATTCAGTACATGCACAAAGTTATGATTATTTCAAGTTAGGGTTGTTGACTAATCCAAAACTAGTCATGGTTGAGACAAGCAGTTGATGAATTGGCACATACATGAGGTGTATAGTTGATGATGTTGGTACATATTGATGATTCATTGTTGATGAGTGGTTGAAACATGATTGGTATATACTTGGTACATGGTTGGATGCACTTGTTTATGGTACAGGTTGATTACAGGTTGTTTGGCACAAGTTGGTGCATGGTTGATGCTCTTGTTTATGGTACAGATTGATATCTGTTGAGGATTGTTGCCTCATCTCAGTTGGTGCTGAGAATGAAAGATGAGTCTTGCATATAGATTTGGTGATCTTGTAGAGTTGTACTCTATTCAATTGTTGCTGATAAACCCCAAGGATTGTAGTCTGTAATAAAAAGAAAATTGTACATACATCTTGTGTTCTTTGTGTTCATTGTGGTGATGACTTGTTGATGATATATTGCTGATATATGTTGCTGATATGTGCTCACATATAACTGGTTATAAATGACAACAATGGGTAATGAATAAATGTTGAATGCTTATTGATGAGTTTTTGTGCAAGAGGGAAGTTTTGGGAAAAAGATCCCCACACTTATTCATCCCCCCTCTAAGTGTGGTAGGTGTGTCCAACAGGGGCAATGCTTCCAAATTAAGACAGATCATCAAAGCCTCAAGTATTTTATGGAACAATGCATTTCCTCCCCAGAGAAACAAAAATGGGTGACTAAGCTCTTTGGATATGATTATGAGATAATTTACAAGAAAGGTAAAGACAATGTGGTTGTGGATACACTTTCCAAAAAATATGAAGATGAAGGATCCCTTTTTTCTCTCTCCTTCATTGTACCAGATTGGCTCCAAGCCCTTCGCTAGGAATGGCTACGAATGGCTACACGATCCCAAAAGTTCGCATCTGATACAAAAATTGTAGTCCAATTCTCCAGTCTCCCTAGGGTACTCTTGGCTCCATGATGATCTTCAATACAAAGGCCGTTTGTATTTAATTAAACATTCAAAACTTAAATCCACAGTACTTTCTGAGCTTCATGCTACACCCACAGCTGGGCACTCCGGGTTTACCAAAACCTCTAACAGGGTCAAACGTTCTTTTTTCTAGGATGGTATGAAACAAGACGTTCTTAATTTTTCCGTTGAATGTGATGTGTGTCAACACAACAATGGTGAAATGATCAAATCTCCTAGAACACTACAAACACTTTTGATTCCACCTGCTATTTGGCAGGATATCTTTATGGATTTTATTACAGGCTTACCTAAATCGGGAAATAAATCAGTCACCATGGTGGTTGTTGATCGCCTTTCCAAGTATGCTCATTTATGTGCTCTTCAACACCCATTTAAAACATCCACTGTGGCTCAACTTTTCATGGATCATGTCTTCAAGATTCATGGCATGTCGAATTATATTATTTTTTATTGCGACCCAACTTTCACCAACAATTTTTGGCAAGAACTGTTCAAGCTACAAGGCACCCAATTGCATCTCAACACAACTTATCATCCCCATATTGATGGTCAAACTGAAGTTTTCAACAAGTGTTTGGAAACATATTTGAGGTGTTTTGCATCGAAAAAGAAAAATCAGTGGGCTCAATGGTTACCCCTAGCTGAATGGTGGTACAACACTTCATACCATACAACTACCCACATGACTCCTTTTGAAGTGGTATATGGAAAAAATCCATCTTTAGTTCTCTCGTATTTACCAGGTGTCTCAAAGGTGTAGGCGGTTGAACAAACGCTTATAGTTCGAGAGGCTATTCTCCATACCCTCAAAGAGAATTTGGTCATGGCATAGAATCACATGAAGAAACAAGCAGATCAAGGTTGCTCTGAACGTCAATTTGCAGAAGGGGATCAGGTGTTTCTTCAACTGCAACCTTACAAGAAAAATTCCCTCAAGGCCGACCATTCTTACAATATGGCACCCAATGTTTATGGTCCTTACACCGTTCTCAAGCATGTGGGAAAGGTGGCCTATCAGTTAGCTTTGCCCAATCATTCTAAGCTACATCTTGTTTTTCATCTTTCATGCTTAAAGAAGGTGATTGGAACGAAGTGCCAAATTGAAATCAACCTTCCCAAGTTAGACGAAGAAGGATCCATTTGGCTACATCCACAAGAATTTTTGGACTAGGCGTGAGCATCGCTTGCGTCAATGAACCATCAAGGAAGTTTTAGTCCCTTGGAAATATACAACTCTAGCAGATGACGCTTGGGAACCAGCTACCATTCTGCAACAATTTCCACATATCAAGCCTCGAGGACAAGGTTGTTTTTAAGGGGGAGGACATGTTAGGGACCTAACCCGTCACATAGGTAGAAGAATATATTTGGATGTAATAAAGGTCAATATTAATAAGGCCTTGCAATAAGGTAGAATAAGTCGAATGTAAGAAGACCTAATAGAAGCTTCCACTTCTAGAAGGATCTTCCTCTAGATGGTTCTTTTGATAGACATATTTAGTATAAATAGGAGTCGAGGGTATGAGAACCATAGCTTGGATATTATTGTAATAGATCTCTACTCGACTGGAGGTTGCACCCTCGAAGAGGCCCTTGAACATTGCTCTCAGAATCAAAGTTCTATTTCTGGTGTTATTTTGATATCATTTCAGTGTTATTGTGGTGTTGTTCTGGTTATATTGTTATTTATCTGCCCTTTCTATCATTTTATTTATGTTCTTCATACTTTTTATATCTGGAATATTACACTAAGATATTTATAGACAACATCTTATCTCAAAGTTAACATCACCATCATGCTCCTCTCGAAAAAACGACAAAAATGGGTATACACAAGGCTATGTTTGGACATGGTACCCAATGGCACGTAAATCAAGACAATATCACGACTAAGGAAGATCATGGAGCACAAATTGAGGCACGGTACCATACCCTCATCACACAATTCTATGCAATGTCTTGAAAATCATGTCAGACCTAGGAATTTGTGTCCATTAAATAGGGTGGAGGCCCCAAACCTCCATTCAAACCCCATGCAACAACTTTAATTATTAATTTTTTCATTTGTTATAACAACTCAATAGTATAGTATAATAGTTATCCACTATGTATTAATTCACTAGTTGTGTATGGTGAGAGGTTCAAGGTTCAATCCCTGTAGACTCCATATTTGGCATATTACATTTATATGGAAATAAATACATTGATTCTGATTCGAATATTTGAAGGTATGGATAGCTCGATTGGTCATGGCATATTATTAAGTCGTTAGACTAGTTTCTAGGAGTTCAGAGGTTCAATTCCTTCCAACTCCAAGTATTTTGATCCTAGGATAACTTGTCATTCTCGAAGGTGCCAAATGGAAACCTGTCATTGGCCACTTGTTTCCAACTCAGTTGTGTTAGGTCATCAACTTCCTTCCACATCAGTTATACAATGTGCCACATGGTTCTTTGTGGTATTTCCACATCAACATAGTATGGAATGTATGGTTGTTCCACGTGTCACTCTTCCATTTGTGCCACATGTCACCCCCTTTTGGCCTTTTGACTTGGTTTGACGAAAACTTTGACTGGCCATAACGTTTGCATATGAAATTCATTTGAGGTGATTTTTGTGTTGTTGGAAAGATATCGTTGAGATCTACGTAATGAATTCCTTGCCGGGAATATTTGAGACAATCAAATTTTAAGCATTTCTAGATACTCCTGGATTTCTTTGAGTGTTTTGGATCCTCCTAGATTAGTGGGGGTTATCTATAAAGAGCATGTGAGTGGTTTTCATGTGAGTGGTTTGCACTTTGTTTTTGGGAATTCCTCCTTGGTTGGATTGATGTGTGGATTTGATATCTATATACCCAAGTAGGTACCTAACATTTCCAACATTTGACATTGTTTTCTCATTATGGAAAATACCTCATTGAATGAAGATCCAATATTAGAAACCTTGGATTCAAGCTATTAGTGCTTAGTAGGTAGGTCTTGATTTTGGTTCTTCATGTTTTCCATGTTGCAAGGATGGACCATGGGACCACCTAGCAGGTTTTCAAAGTGTTATTTCCGACCTATCTCACTATGATAAGGGACTTGAAAGGATTTTGTTCAGATATGCTATGAACATTATACTATTAGGTCCATGCAAAATGGGTCACTGGAGAGGTAAACCCACATGATTAACATGACACAAGGAATATTTTGAGGTAAGTCTCCCAAAATGGTTTTGGAAAAACCTAGAGTTTGTTTTTCGCTTGTAGGAGTATTACTCATTGCTGAATATTACTATGCTGAAAAAGTTTCAAAATTCCTTCTGGACATAAAGATGTACGAATTTCGATGGTCGACCATAGAGTCAAAGGTTTGTAGGGTCTTAATGATAAAGAAGTGTAAATTTTTATATATCTTTGATATACTTTAGGGTTTCCAACAATAGTACTCGATCAAATCATTATAACACCAACTAATGATGATAGATTATACCCTTAGCCATACTACCTGATACCTTGGTATGCGAGAGTGTTCTCTGTAAGTGTTATTATAGTGTACTATATCAACATGATGATTACAAGTTTATGTAAGACTAGTTTCAGTTACACTTAAAGATATTTTGATATACTCGAGGGCATGTGGAAGACAATTCCATTTATAAGTGTTATCTAATGCAACGTTACTCAAAATGGTACCAACATAGGTTACAAGGATGTCCAACCAGGGGGAAACTTGTATTTTATGCATGTATTCTTATTCAACCATAGTTTTAACCATCAAATAACATATCTTTGTGTTATTTAGATACATTGGAACACATCTATAGACTAAAATAAATATGTTGAAATATGGATGCATGTTGGCTAAAAAAAGAGCTATGATACTAATTGTAGTTCTCATTAACCCTTAAACTTGAAAAAAAACCAAGTATATAGAGAATATAATTATAGAAAACTAGATACAAGAGACAAATAAGATGAAATATGGGAAATATACCTTTGTATTATGATAATAAGAAGAAATACAGTATTTTTCACTTGCCTCTTAATGTAGGTGAGCTTGCACTGAGAAAATATTCAAATAAAACAATACATGTAGGGAAAATTTTAGGGGATAAATTTCACCCACGAGATAATTTTCAATACTTTTTCCCAAAAGAAGATTTGCCATTCTAAAAATTATTCGCCCAAATTCTATAGAAAAAAAATATTTTACCTTAAAAATCACCAAACTTTTATAAAAACTATATAAATCCTTAGAAATTTGAATATTTTAACAAAAATATCGTCAAACATTGATAGTTGACATATAAAAGACCAGTAAGATTCGACAAGGTTTCTACATTTCAAAATAAATTTCCATCCTTAAAATTATCCCTGAATACATGAAAAAACATTCCATAACCTCCAATCTCTTTTAGTAGATTTTCAATAAACAAACCCTAACTACTTATGGTCCTATCATTAATGGGTAACAACTACCTAGTGGGCCTTATAAAGTGGACCCTTTTTCATTGAATAACTATCCACTACTATTTAATAGGTCTTATTCAAAGAGGATGGATGCATAAATCAATTGACTAGCTCTTAGGTAACCTAATGTAGGGAGATTAGGGTAGGACCCTAACAAGGATATTACGTACTTCACAATCCCTCCTTAACATATTTCTATGTCAAGATCCTTCATAGGGGTGTAATGGGGGGGCGACGGTACCATAGCATAGTAATACTACGGGCCATTCAATGTAATGTGGACTAGGTACACTATGTTTTTTATTAGTAAATAAGGCCCACTATGGTAGCTAGTATTGAATAAATGTAATGGGGAGTCATTTGCCTCATTAAAGAAGGTTTGCATGGTAGTTAGGAGGTTATTATGATTAGGGTTATTTTATTTGTTATAAATAAGGATGGAGTCCTTCTAATGAGAAGTGTCACAATTATTATATTTAGATATTATCTCATTGAGAGGTTTCTCAACCTTAAGAGGAAAGTGAATAGGAGTGGATTCCTTCCATAAAAGGATCAACTATAAGGTGTTGACTTACCTTAAGGGTATTTTTATATAATCAAATAAATGGGGATTTTCTATCGTATCCTTGGATATATTTCATGTGAGATAAATTTTGGATTGAAGTTACATAACAAGTGCTATCAAAGCTCTTTCTTGCAACAAAAAGAAGAATTTTGTTCCCTACAGGGAAAAAGAGGGCCATGAAACTAATATCAATTCATATTACTTTAGAAATAGAAATAAAATTTGAAGAATTTGTCTATATATCTAAGTTCCTCTCAAAAAAGCACTCACGTTCAAAAAAATAGATTCCAAATCAAAGTTCGGGAAGTGAAGGCATCGTTGATTCAATGATTTTTTTTTTTTTCCATGATAGTTTCACAAATTATAGAGAAAATATATTTTCATAGGGTGCTTAGATTGTTGTGAAAATAATGCCATTGAAAATATGATTTTTTGTTCTTTCATTTGATATATTATATGATATACTTCCGATCAATATTGAGTGTGTTACAACCATTACATATTTCTTCCCTTAATACCCTCACTATTATACTTACTCTAAGGTACCTTATCTGTTATAATAGAAAAAACATAAATATTGCATATAATACAACACCAAAATAATACCTTTATTGATAGGAAACAATGTTCACTTGCCTCTTTGAGGGGGAGACCTGTAGCAGAGTAGTGCTATATTACAATAATTCTAAAGACGATCTATCCAATACCTCCTACTCTTATTTATACTAATTCTATCTTCTAAGGAAACTTCTAGAGGAATATTTTTCTAGAAGTGGAAGCTTCTATTAGGTCTTCTTACATTGACTTGTTCTCCTTTATTTAATAGGACTTATTAACTAATGTCGAAATTTATTACATAGAAAATATATCATACTAACTAATGACCCACAAATAGGGGCTAGGATCGGATCCTAACATTCCCCCCGCTTCAAAAGAGGCCCTGTCCTCAAGGCTGAAGATGTGAAAAGTGTTGGATTATGGTCGATGGTTCCCAAGTGACATCCTTTGGTGATGTGTCCTTCCACTTGATCAACACTTCCTTGATAGTTCTTCCACACAACCAATGTTCACGTGCATTGAGGATGACTTCTAGTTGGAGCCAAAGGGAGCCTTCTTCATCTAATTCATGAAGGATGGTTTGGACCTTGCAATTCTGCCCTGCCACTTTCTTTAAACAGGAAATATGGAACACTAGATGGATTTTGGAAGTAGATGGAAGGGTCAATTTGTAGGCCATTGAACCAACAAACTTGATGATATGATAGGGGCCATAAAAATTGGGTGAAAACTTTTGATGTTCCTAGGCTTTGAGAGATGTTTGTTTGTAAGGTTGGAGTCCGAGGAACACCTGATCACCTTCCTAAGAAAATTTGTTCTGAATCATATTGGTCCACATATTGATTCATTTTATTTTGATCCATGTGGAGGTTATTCTTCAGAGCCGAAAGGGTGGTTGTTCTACTATGGCTCTAAAGGATAACCTCCACATGGCTCAAAATCTCATGAAGCAATATTAGGACCAACATCATTCAAAACAGGTTTTTCAGGAAGGTGATAAGGTGTTTCTCAGACTCCAACCTTACAAACAAACATCTCTCAAATCCCAAGGACATCACAAGTTGGAACATAATTTTTATGGCCATTATAAGATCATCAAGCATATTGGTTCAATGGCCTACAAATTGTCCCTTCCAACTATTTCCAAAATCCATCCATTGTTACATGTTTCCTATTAAAATAAAATGGTGGGAACATATTGCAGGGTCCAAACCATCCTTCTTGAATTAGATGAAGAAGGCTCCCTTTGGCTCCAAAAAGAAGTCGTCCTCAATGCACGTGAACTTTAGTTGCATGGAATAACTATCAAGGAAGTGTTTATCAAGTGGAAGGACACATCACCAAAGGATGCGACTTGGGAACCATCGACCATACTCCAACAATTTCCGCATCTTCATCCTTGAGGACAAGGCTGCTTTTCAAGGGGGAGGGCATGTTAGGATATGATCCTAACACCTCTTTGTGGGTAATTAATTAGTATGATATATTTTCTATGTAATAAAGGACGACATTAGTTAATAAATCCTATTAAATAAAGGAGAATAAGTCAATGTAAGAATACCTATTAGAAGCTTCTGCTTCTAGAAAGATCTTCCTCTAGAAGTTTCATTAGAAGATAGAATTAGTATAAATAAGAGTAGAAGGTATTGGATACCATGTCTTAAGAATTATTGTAATAGAGAATTGCTCTACTGGAAGTTTCCCCCTCGAAGAGGCAAGTGAACATTGTTTCCTATCAATAAAGGTATTATTTTGGTGTTGTGGTTTAATCTATTGTGTTGTTATGCTATTATTCTTTGAAATATTTTTGTTTTGTCTATTATAATAGGTTTGGTACCTTACAAGTTTTATACCAATATTATATCTGCAAATATGCTTCAAAAATAAAGCAATAATAAACACCAAAGCATTCATTAAGATACTGAACAAAAGAAATAGAGAAAACCCTTGAGGTACGGTAACACCATATATTAATCCGTAAGGAAGGATAAAACTCCTCAAGAAATACTTTCTTGTACATTAACAATATACTTCACCATGCCAATTACATTTCTTACATTTCTTTTTATAGCATTATATATCTCCTAGGAACATTTTAGAGAAGGAATCTTCTAGAAATTCCATTTATTATATCTAACTACCATATTGGGACTTATTTAATACCATGGTGGACCTAGTCCACCTTACATTGAATGGACTCCACTAATAATAATACCTAACCCTATTCCCCTTGGGTACCTCCCATATTACCTCCCTAGGTATACTACATTAGCAATACTTGCTTTTAAATTAAAAATATACTTCACCATGCTAATTGTGTTTCTTACATTTCCTTTTATAGAATTCTCTATATACTAGGAACATCCTAGAGAAGGAATCTTCTAGAAAGCCCATTTATTATATCTAACTATCATAATGGGCCTTATTTAATACCATGGAGGACCTAGTCCACCTTACACTAAATGACCTCCACTAATAATACCTAACCCCATTCCCCTTTGGTAACTGCCATATTACCTCCCTAGGTATACTACATTCCACCCCCCTTAAGCATGTTTTGAGGATGAAACATGTTAGGTATTATTACATTGACGTGTTGTCCTTTATTTAATAGGACATATTAACTAATGTTAGACTTTATTACACAGAAAATATATCGTACTAACTAATGACCCACAAAGAGGGGTTAGGATAAGATTCTAACACTTACATTGGCTTATGACATTTTGCAAGGATATATTATCCCCCCTCATTGAAGAATGTCTAGTGATATATGAAAAGTATATGATATATGCACATTATGTGGAATAATCCCCTCCTATAATTTTTCTTGAAGAGACTATGTATAATGAAGATCATGTCAAACAATGGTTACAAAAAGTAGAAAAAAATCAACCCTTTGAAGGAGTTCATATAGTGAAACTCTGAATGGAAAACCACACACAAAATCTAGAAGAATCCTATGAAGCAATACAAAGGATATAAATTTGGAGTGATATTGAAGATGAGTATACAAGAAATACATGTTATGGTTGGTATGATTTAGAGAGGGCATGTGAGGAATGGCATATGGGTAGTTAGACTTTCTAGGAAAATGAACACTTCTAGTTTCTATTTGATGACTCTACTCCAACTTATGTTGATAACCTTGCTACAGGGAGTCAATAGCTAGTTATTCCTACAAATTTTCAACTTTCCTATTCTCCAGTAGTAGTGTTCATTTCAGATCCACATCTGACCTTTTACACTTATGTGGATAACTTTTTGGATATTGTTGGATATATATATTTGGATGCACATGATTATATTAGGAATTTGGAGAACCATTCCCAACTAGGTATTTATTATTGAGTTTAGGTATATTTAGAGGGGCGTTAACATGAGAACTTGGACATGGGACCTAGGTTTAGGGATGAGCTCCTTGGATTACTTTAGTATTACAATTTGTACTTGCACAAAGGACATGTTGGACTTATGGGCTGACCCAGATTCTACCTTAGCTCTCCAACAAAACCATTATCACCATCGACCCTTCTGGTAAACCAGAAGGCTGCACTGCACACAGAGTGCACAATGCAGTCTCACCTGAGACATTTTATGGGGGACTACATGACATAGATGTGTACAATAATGGAAGGGATTGGGTGATGTTATTTCTTACTTCTTATTATTTCTACTTGACCATGCATTCTATTATTATATTTATTGGATCCATTCATTCATTCATTCATTTCCATATTTAATCAAGTGCGCATTGTAAATTAATCATCAACTCATCTATCTAGCCATACTGTAGAAATAATAACACATTATAACACATTGCACATAGGGTTTTACCATGGTTTGCTCCCCTGGGGCCACGTTCACAAATATCTTCTACTTCTTTATCCTTATTCATCAAAAATAATTGTGCACATTACATTAGAGTAGTGAGTAGTGAGGCGGACTAGGATCACACCAAGCTCCATAGCTTGCAACCTGACCCTCAACTAATTCAACCTCATTCGAGCTCTACAACTCTCAAAACAGACTTCTAATCCAAAAAGAGGTTCTCCAAAATAGACTCTCCACACAAAATATATAACATTTCTATGATTATAATCCTCCCCTAATCTACATCATACCCCTTATTTATATTACAAAAATGGGTTAGAAACCCTTACAATTCATCCCAAAAACCTAACCCTAACTAGGCTAGGTTTGTCCACATTTGTGCTGGATTTCCACAAATCCTGTTATGCGTGCTGCTTTTCCTCAAAATGTGGCGCATTGTTCTACCTCACTTGCTCCTCTATCCTCCAAACATTCTTTCTCCAATAGGCCCCCAACACTAACATGTGGTTCGTCTCGTGCCACTTAGACTCATTGTACCTTCTGCAACACTACCTCTAGTGCATGAAACTTCTTTACTAGTTCTGCCACTTTCTCTTTGGCCTCTGCACTCTTCCATGTTAATGTCTCCAAACCCTGCATTGTTATGTCCTCTTCGAACACTTATCTACTTTCTATGAGCGCATGTTCCCATATTCCCTTCTATGTTTGGATATTGTCTATCATGCCTTTTGATTGTTACTAGAATGGCTCTAATTGAGCATGCCTTGCTTGTTTATGATCCTGCACAATATTTACTTCTTCCTGTAAGTTCTTTAGTTCCTGTGTTTCCTTCATTCTAAGGGAGATGTTCATTTTTTTCTATCTTTTATTCAAGTCCTGAATTGACACATTCAGGTTTTCCTCCCTCTTCTCCAACTACTGGATCTTTTTTTCCTCTTCTAGGCTTTGCCAAATGTGTGCAGTCCTGTTATACAATTCTGCCACTTCTTTACCCCCCTGCACTATACTCTCCAGATGCGCAGTAGCCTCTTTCTCCCTCTTCTATCGCACTTTTGGAGGTGTTCTCGGATTTAACCTCTTTGTTAACTCCACTATTTCTTGTTTGTATCTCTCCATGGTCGGCATGATTTGTTGTATCTTCTCTTCTGTTGGAGCTTCAAGTTCCTACACATAGTCGGGTATACTTATGTATACCTATGTGAGATTCTTCTCCAAATTGTCAGCGTGCTGCTTCTCTTCCTCCTTTTCCAGCGTGATTTTCTCACATGTGACTTGTATAATCTCCTTCACCTTGTGATTGATTGCTAGGTTGGTGACATCCACCCTAGCTATCAATTTCACTTCCTACATTACACATACTTGCAGTCCATATAAGGATTTTGTGGGTATTTTTTCCATGATCAACTCCATATGCTCCACATCCTTTACTGGTATTTTTTTTGTCTATTCATCCATATCCAACATGTCTTGTGTGACTATGAATTTGTCACTTCTCACTACTCCTTTCTTCACAGTCTCTTCCTGATCCTTCTGTGTTGTTGTTTCCTATTCTTTTTCTGTCTACTGTGTTGTTGGATGATGCATTGTATTGAGTTGTAATCTATGCAAGATGTCGTGCACTTCTACTAGTTTTTCCATGATCTCCTCCCTTTTCGCCTCTTCTGTGTGTACTACATCCTCTCTTATGTCTTGGAATTGTTTTTCTACCAACTTGGCATCGTCCTCTATGATAGTGATCGTTGGAGGATTTTTATGATACTTCATCTTTTTCCTGATTTCTTCCTCTTGTGCTCTCGTTCTCTTCTTAATTGGGGTTGAGATCTATGCCTCATTTTTCATTTTTGTTGTCTCCCCATATTTTACTTCCTATGTACAAGAACTCTCCTTCTCTCCATCTCCTTTGACTTATGTCATTGATAATGTCTCTTTCTTTATGGGATTTTTTTAGTTGTGTTTCTTCCTAAAGCTTGGTCGCTCTCTGCAACCTTCCTAGTATTTTCAGTTGGACTTCTTGTCTTTTTGGATGTTCCTGCCTCCACAGGCTCCTTAGGTTTGGTTCCTTTATATTGTTTTGTTGGTACCTTCCACTGCGCAGGCCAGTCTTTCACGATCCAGACTACCTCTTCCCTTGATGTGCAGTATCTCATTTCCATCCATTTATTCTTTGGGTCTCTTGTGGCCTGTATCCCTAAATGATGTCTTGAAGCTTTAAAATTTGCAATCCCCGCATTCTCTTGCACCACTTCTACCAGGATCCTCTAGACATTGGTTGTATTTTGTTCCATATCCACCAATAACATAGAGAATATCACGCTATTAGCCTGTTGGTTCTTGGGGTCCTCTCCTTCCCACAATGTTTCATAGTGCGTTGCATAACACTTCCCCTTCCTGTCTAGAAAATATGAAAACTTGGGCTCTTTCCAGCCCACCAATGCTATCAAAATTAGTAACCAGGAGTAATCAAATTTTGTTCCATTATCTTGTGTGTCTCTACAATTTACCAGGAAATGATTCAACATGTATGGTACCCAGTAGAATACTACACCATTTGTGCATTGTGTAGGTATTGCTATCACTCTTGCTAGGGATTCTTCCTTTCTGCATTTTATCAACAGTTTGTAGGTCATCAATTTTGTGGAAAACTTTGTTTCCTGATTGTTAATTTCCTTGATGATTAGTCCTTGGGTTCTCATGTTTGTCTTGAACTATGTTTTTACTTCCTTTGCAATATCTTTATCCCTGGATTTATTGTCTAGTTATTCCTCTAGATTTACCCCACTAGTAGGAAGCCCTGTGATATTAACTATGAGATCCATGTCGATGGGGACTGGCCTATCCATCCACAGGATGTCTGCATGTACCATGGACAATAATTGTTTCACACACAATCCCACATTTTTACCATGCCCAAAATGAGGCATGTCCAATAGATTAATCATGCCTGAATTATAGAGACTTGTAACCTACTGCGCGAGCTCCAAAATAGGTTTCCCTAGGGGTCCTACCTCCATCCTATTCTCCAAGTATGCTCCCTGTGTGAAGTATGGAAACATCAGTGTGTCATTTATGTCATTTTCTTCATAATTTATCTTTGGCAGCTTCCCTAACATATATTTCATTGTGACTATAACGTGAGGAAGATGGGGTAATGTGATTTCCACTCCACTTGGTGCTTTCCTCTTTTGACCCGTGGCTAGGTTTTTTTCTGTGGATTCATCCTCAGGTTATTCTTCTTCTTCTCCCTCCATTTCCTGCTAGCCTATGATGTGTTCAACTAGGACTTTGTCTGCGCTAATGTTGTGCTTCGTTTTGTCCTTTTCCTATGTTGTTGCATGGTTTTAAGAACTAGGGTTCACACTGTCGTTAGGGTTTTATGTGCTTTGAATCTCCTTCATCTATTCCATAGTTGAGATTTCTTCCTCTATCTTGGTGGGACTGATTGATTCAATATTAGATGTTTTTATGTCATGTAGCTCCACAAAATTCTCTGGTTCTTCCATTCGTTCCTTCTTCCTACTAGATTGCCTGGTTACTCACACAAATAAGATAGGAGTGCCAACAATCGGGGGTGCCATCGAACTATTATTGCACTCAATAAATTGACTTATCGTCTTGATATATCATCTTTTCTCATGTTATCAAGTGATTGATTGCTCAAAATTCTCTAATTTCTTAACTTGCCCCTACTTTTCCATTTTTATAGACACGGTCATTAATGTTTTGTCTTATTTTTCACTTTTTTTGGTCATTTGCGCAGTGTCTAATTTTCTTGCGTGCTGTCGTCCAAATTATGTCATACCAATTTCTACGCGATGTCATTATTGAATCACTTATTCCTCCTAATTATTGTTTTTTTCTTTTTCTTCATTTTTCTGTTTTTATCTTCCTTTTTTCTTCTTTTATCTCCTACTATTTACAATATGTAAAAGTCTACTTGTTGCACTACAACTATTGAGATTTAGTAGGTCGATTTTCCCTATACAGCTTCATTTGACTACCATTCACCATTCCTTGCACTTCCTTTCCTGTTAAGTCTTGCAGTTGTATAACACCTGCATCTATAACATGCTTTATCTGATATGGCCCTAGACAATGCATTCTAAGCTTCCTTGGGTTCCACAAGTACTTACTGTCATAGAAGAGAACCAAATAATCTTCCTTAAATTTATTCTTCTTGATATGTCTGTCATGCCTTTCTTTATTCTTTTCCTTTTGTACCTCTTGATGGAAACCTTACATGATTATGTCTTCTTCTAATTCCATCATTTGAGCCAATCTTTCATGTGCTATGTAATTTTGTGTCATGTCTGTGATTGTTGCAATGCACAGACTTGGTATCAAATATTTTAAGGGAGATACTTCCTCCTGTCGATATACCAATCTAAAGGGGTTTTGTCCTATTAATTTCTTGTAGGTAGTTATATAATACCAAAGTACTACTAGTACCTTAAAATCCCAATCATTTTGTTTACATTACAAATATTTGTCAAGTCATTCTCCAAAATCTTGTTGAAGGCTTCCACCGTTCCATTTGCTTGAGGTTGGTAAGGAGTACTCTTCTAGTGGTATATCTTAAACTATTCAAACATTGACTCAATTTTATTGTTTATGAAGTGGGTCCCCTGATCACTCATAAATATCCTTGGACATTAAAATATTGTGACTACATTATAAAATAAAAAGCGTGTTGTAATATCTATGCCGAAATCCTTTACTGGTGCTGCTGCTACCCATCTGGTTAAGTATTTTCCTGCTATAATAATGTATCTGGCTCCTGATCTTCTTGTTGGTGGATTAATTGGACCCAAAAAATCTATTTCCCATTTATCAAACACTTGTAAAGTAACCTGTGGTCTCAGTGGCATCTCCTCCCTCCTGGATGGCTTCCCAACTCTTTAACAAATATCACACTTCTGACAGTATTCCTTTGAATCCTTATGGATTGTGGACCAGCATAATCATGCGTGCAATACCTTCTGTGCAATATCTTTTCCTGCATAGTTTCCTCCTGCAATTACTTCAAGTGCTTCCACCAAAATAATAGATCTTTCATGCTCCATGACACATCTCCTCAATATGCTATTTTCTCCAAGTTTGTATGAATGACTTGCAATCAATTGATAATCTGTAGCTTTGAACAATTTTTTTTTCTTTTGCATAGTAGTAAATTCTCTTGGTTCAAATCCTGTACTCAAAAACTCAATAATCTAAACAAAATATTCATCTACAATTTGTACGGAAAACAATTGTGCATATGGGAAGTTGTATTCCAAGTTATTGGGTTCTTATACATTTCTTATCCTGGACAAGTGATCCGGTCCTACATTCAATCTTCCAAGATTCACCACAACTTTAAAGTCAAATTCCTAAAATAATAATAGCCATCTACATATCTGATCTAGATGGATCTTGGTGGCCATCCACCTTTTCCACTGAATCACCATTTTGAGCATGTGGTTTTGATAAACCATGATATTCACCCTTTTGATGGGGAATGGAATGTAATATCATCTTCATTTGTTAATTACAGACATCATGTAATGATTTACTAGTGGTCTTATGTACATGCCTATAACATAACGTTAATGCACCAGATCCCATTAGAAATCCATAGTTAAGCGCGCTTAGGATAAATTAGTACTGGGATGGGTGACCACCTGGAAAGTCCTAGTGTTTCACATGGCTATGGAATTTTGTAAAATTAGTCCAATTTATCCCACATGCATCATGGAAATTATTCTCCTCTCACTCTCTCATATATAATTGAGGTGAAGGAAGCCCTTTAAGCAGGCAATGGAGTGTGATGTAAATCTTGTTGTGAATGAAGCATAGCCAACATCTCTTTATTGGAGTGTGATGTAAATATTGTTGTGAATGAAGCATAGCCAACATCTCTTTATTATCAAAGATCGGCTACCCCATTCTTCCAGTTGGTGTTCTACAATGTTTTTCTCTCTTGTTCATTAATAAAAGTTGGTTTTCACTATATTTTTGTGTTGTCCTCATTATATTTGTGTATTTCCTTGTTATATATCGGTTATATTCTTATCTTCATGTCATTATAAAAATAATCTAGATCAACGGTATCATAGCAGGCTGCTCCTTGTTGTTTCTTAGAACAGATCCCCGGCGAGGTTAGGGTATAGAGAGTTGGGTCTTGAGCTATTTTTTCTTGAGGAAAACTTCTCTCTCCAGACTAAGTGACCTCCCATGGTAGAAGAAAAGAGATATGACAAAGAAGGAGATCCTTTCAAGATGTTTCTTGAGGAATCCCTCATGCAACAGAGGAACAAGATGACAGACAACTTTTCTTAGATCCTTCGAAGTATACCGATGGCAGTTGTTGAGACATATTTGACAAGAATCCATTTCGCAAGTGAGACACCCTTCAAGGTACAATTCAATTTTGATATCCCCTTATTTGAAGGACAGATAGATGCAGATGCTCTAGAAAAATGGTTGAATCTGGTAGAAGGTTATTACTTTGTCCAAAAAAAATTTGACAGTGAAAAGGTCACCTTCGTGCTCCTTAAATCCCTTCCCCATGTCAGAGCTTGGTGGGAAGGCTACTGGGAGAGGTACATCGTGGATAAATCTACACTATTTGGGAGAGAAACCACTTGGGCAGCCTTTGTAGATGACATAAAGGAGGATTTCTACCCTATCAGAAACTATGATGACCAATATATGATATGGACAACTTTGTGTCAGAAAAGAGACTAGATGGTGCCAGAGTACACCAACATATTTCATACATTGTGCTCAAAGCTGGGTATCAAAGAATCTAATTGGAACTTGGTTTTGAAGTATTGTAGTGGTATATACAAGTACATCCAAACATAGATGGATTTCTTGGACATATTCTCATTGGGAGTTTCTTATCGATATGCAGTCAAAATTGAGCAGAAATTCAAGCAGCAGAGTAAGTAGGAGAATCATGGAAAATGAAACAATAAATCACATAATGAAGGACGTAGTAAGGAAGGACAACCTCAAGAGAGATATTCCCATATGAAGGAAAATAAGGGTGACGAGAAGTCTAAGAAAGACAACGGAAAGTGGTTTGAGTTACACAACAACCCTTGGCACAACACTGATGAATGTTTCTCAATACAGTCATTGGTGGCTGAGATCAAAGACAAAGAGTCAAACCCTAACTTGGACCATGATTCAAAAAATATTAAAAGGAGACATGTCATTGATGCAAAACCCACTGCTACTATCGCAACTTCAACAATCCAACCAGAAGAGGATCTTCAGGAGGGGGAGCGACTCTTCCATTCACAAATGTCGGGGAAGGGGACCCCACTACATTTTATTGTTTATAACAGAAGCCAAAAGAACATCATCTAAGCATAGGTTTTCAAGCAGTTTGATCTACCAACAACAACACACCCATATCCATACAACATCGAGTGGCTTCGCCAGGGTCAATATCTTTGTGTCATTCAACAGTGTCGCTTGTCCTACGTCATCAAGCCCTTCAAGGATGAGGCAATGTGTGATGTTTCCCCACTGGAATTCTATGATGTTCTATTAGGCCAGACATATATGTGGAGGAGTCATGCTATTTATGAGTCTCGACCTCATAGCATCATTTTTACTCTAGGGGGTCATCTATACAGGATACCATAGGTAGATCTGACTATTGTCCCACGAAAACAATGACACAAAGTAATATCTCATACTGCAAAATTTATCCTCTTCACCATCCTATCAGAAGGTGAAAAAAAGGACACTACAACCACTATAGACTCATTCCAATACCTTTCTATCCAGGAGAAGCATATCAACAAGATTGTAGAAGAGTACCAAAGTGTTCCTGCTGCACCTAGGAGGGTGCCTCCACACTACCCATTCAAGCAAGGTTATAACAGAACCCTTCATACTCTTCATGTTGCATATTCACTGACAGAGTCCTCCCAAACTTAGCTATATCATGCAGCTAGATTGGTTGAACAGATCCAACCCTTCCAACAACAGGTTCATGACAATCTTCAACAAGCTAAGAAGGACAACTTCTTCAACAACGAAAGTAGCGCACCGAGCTTCATATTTAGCAGAAGTCTCCCCGTCCCCCAAGGGAAATTGACGGAATGGGGACCATTTCTTCCTAAGGGTGGAGGAATGATCCAGATGGATCTCAGTGGCCATCCACATTTTCCACTGAAACACCATTTTGAGCCAGTGGTTTTGATAAACCATTATATTCACCCTTTTGATGGGGAATGGAATGTAATGTCATCTTCATTTGTTAATTACAAACATCATGTAATTATTTCCTAGTGGTGTTATGTATATGCCTACAACATAGATTTAATGCACCAGATCCCATTAGAACTCTCGAGTTAAGAATGCTCACGCTATAGTAGTATTGGGATGGGTGACTGCCCGAGAATTCCTAGTGTTTTACATGCCTATGGAATTTTGTAAACTTAGTCCAATTTATCCCACATGCATCATGGGAATTGTTCTCCTCCCACTCTCTCATATATAATTGAGGTGAAGGAATCCCTTTAAGCAGACAATGGATTGTGATGTAAAGTTTGTTGTGATTGAAGTGTAGCTAACATCTCTTTATTTTTAGAGATAGGATACCCCATTTTGCCAGTTTGTGTTTTGCAATGTTTTTCTCTCTTGTTCACTAATAGAAGTTGGTTTTCACTATATTTTTGTGTTCTCCGCATTATATTTATGTATTTCCTTTTTATATATTGGTTATATTCTTTTCTTCATGTCATTCTCAAAATAATACAGATCAATATCCTTCCCCCCAACACTATCTTATTAACTAAGTATATTAGAGATGAATGATCTGTAAACATTTTGAAGTGTTATCCAAACAAGTAATGTATGTATTTCTGCAAAGCATACACCATTGTTAATCCTTCTCTTTTTGTAGTGTTGTAGTTTTGTTCTGAATCTGAGAAATTTCTTCTTTCAAATGAAATAGGGTGATATATATCACCTTCTCCTTGTTGTGTTAATATTGCTCCTAATGAAATTGTAGATGAATATGCATGCACGTGAAATTATTTATACCAATATGGAAATACTAAAATCAACGCAATAACCATCTTCTCCTTCAAAATATCAATCCTCTTTTGGAATTCATCATTCCACTGGTACTTGGTATATTTCTTCAGTAGTTTTTCCATTTCTGTAGTGATCTGTGCATATCCCCTGATGAATTCCTGTAATACCTTGTATGGCCCAATTTACTCTTCAACTAACACACTGACTTTGGTGGTGGTAGGTTAACTATGACAACAATTTTGGTAGGATCAACCAATAGACCTTGTTTACACACCACATTCCCTAACAAAATACCAAAAGGTGCGTTGAAGATACATTTCTTAATGCTTAGTGATATCTAACACTTTCTTCATCTGTCCAACATCAGCCTTAATGCTTCAACATGATCTTTCAACAAACTAAACATTGTCGAGTCATCGAAGTAAACCTCCAAAAACTTGTGAATAAAGTCCTTAAAAGCTGCTACTACTACCCTTGAAAAAATGTCTGGTGCATTCTTCAATCCAAATGGAATAATTGTATACTGAAATGAACCCCACTCTATAGAAAATTTTGTCTTTTTTCTATCTTCTGGTGCAATCCTTATCTGATGATAACTTGAAAATTCATCCATAAAAGAATAAGCTTATTGACCCCCTACATTTTTCAAAACTTCGTCTGTAAAAGGGGTACGAAAGGGATCATGTAGGAAAACATCATTCAATTTTGTCAAATCTACACAAATCTTGATCCCTCCTTGCTTCTTTTCTTCCACCACCATAGGACTAATCCATTCTTATTCTTCTATAGGTTCTATAACACTAGCTTCTAGCATCTTGTCAATTTCTATATTTACCTTCTCTTTTTATATTGGATTCAATATGTACGACCTCTATCTGATAGGTCTTTCTTCTGGTTTCAATGTGATTTTCATCTCTCCTATTTCTCCTGCTAGCCCCTTCATCTCTAAAAATGTTGTTGGAAATAAGTCATTGTATTCATGTAGTAATTATGTGATCCTCTCTACTATTTGATGATCCTAATAATCTCCAATACTATCCATCTTTGGTTTATCTACATTTCTAATGTTGACCTTCTTAATATTTAAAGGTGCAACATAATATTCTAAGTCCATCTTGGGACCTTCTACTTCTCTTTCACCTTCTAATTCCTAGATCTAGATATTCTGTGGATTATTCTCTTAAGGGTCTTCTGCTTCTGCTACATGATAACAATCCAACAATTATTTGACTATCTGACTAGCATGCCTCTGAGATGATGGAATTATTTCAAATTCTGGTTCTTCAAATATCCCGTCTCTTATGACTTTTAGCGTTGTATCAATATTTGGACTCTCATGCTCAAATGAAAATGTAACCAGAAAGTTATGTTGTATTTCTTCCTAGTTGTCAGTGTCTCTATGTTGTTCCTGTTTTGTGTACCGGTTCTTTGGAATGGCTTCTAGTGTGTGAATAACATGGTGTGGCCATTCTTCTGGTGGTACTAATATCCACTAAACTATGAACTTCTCTACATGTTCTTGGGGTTGTCCAAATACTTCATATTTATCCTCATATTTGTGTTCCTTCTCTGTACCGAATCTAATGTGCAACAACCTTTTGCACTGGAACCAATTTTTGATCTTTGCCTTGTGTGTACCCCACCATTTTGTAGGTGTATATTTTAGAGCAATATCTAATGTTGGTAATATTTGATTTTCCATAAATTATACCTCATATTTCATCAAAAATTATTTTAAATCATTTAATCCATAAAAGTTGGAGGTTCTCTTACCTCTGTACCAACCCATGTCAGTGTGCGCGTCATTCTAGCACATCTCTTGGTAGATAATTCATGTAATCATTGTTGCTAGTTTTCTAGTCATGTGTTAGAATATGAAGTACAAGAACTAATACTCCTCCAACTGATCATTCCATCTGCAGTTGGGTTGATATAATCTTCTTCGCATGTGGTAGTCCTGTATAGTTGATTCACATATTATCCATCATAGGTTCCACATACCTACCACCTTATGAGGGATCCAATGGTGAAATAACTATGTATTCTACATACTCAAATGTCATTTTTCTTGTCTTCAAATTGATAATATCTTAGTTATCAAAGTCCCAATACAGGGCCAATAGTCTTGGATATGGAGAAGTATTATCCACTATGTCAATTAATTCAAAGTCATCCATGGTGGGCACACCATATATATCTACTAGAATTCCCTTCAACTTTTCTATTGGCACCACTTTGTGTTGATTTTCCATCTTCATCTGAATAGGTGAATACCCTAATTGTGGTTCTCCCGTAGCTTCCCAAGTTTTCTTTGGAAAAACATTGACTTTAGATCCTAAGTTTAGTATAATATACCACATATTTAAATCTCCTATGTTAGCATTCAATCTGAATTCCCTATTGGTTCTTCTCTTCTTTCATACCTTGTTTACCCTTTTTACCCCCTCTTCGCTAAGATTACACTTTTCCAATAAATTCTATAGGACTTGTAAGGAATTTTTATCACTCAACAATTTGACACAAGCTCCCAAAATTTTTCTTAAGTTACTTACTTGTTATGAAGACTGCTCATGATTGGTTTGATAAAATAATGAGGGCATGCCATAGATTGGTATCTCATCTACTTGCTTTGTTCTTGAAGTGGACGCAATATTTTCCTTCAAGATCTCTCATCTATCTTCTTTGAATATCTCTTTCTCTTTGCACGCATCAAACTTATGCTCTAGCATTGTATTCTTCCTAACCCACTGGTACGGGTCCTGATCCTTCCTAGATGCATCTTCTTCTATATTGGCTCCACCTCTAGTCACTATATTAATATTCTTCTCATCTTATTATCTGTTTTCCACCCCGATGCATTGTATGTTCTGATCATCATGGTTCCTATTGTCCTATATTTTTAGCAACGATGTTGGATAGTCCTTTGTTTCATGGTTTGTTTCACGATAGTACATACATGTCGCAGGTCGTTTTGAGAATTCTCTCACATAATGCCCTAGTTTCTGTCAGTTATGACACACTATTGGTCCTTGCCCTCCTCCAAAGCCTCTTCCTCCACAACATCCTCCTACGAAGCCTCCTTTGTTTCCTTGATTGTCTCTGCATGGTGTGTTATACCGAGGTCCTTGATTATACTGAGGTTGCGAGTTATTGTACTATTATGGTGTTGTGAATTGCTATGCAGGGTTATACTATTGTTTCCCTTGAAACTACTGTGCATTATACTATGGTTTTGTTGCAAATTGTTGCATGGGATTGTATTGTGGATGTTACACAGATTGTCATGTTACATGTTCATCCTACACCCTGTATGTATCTGCAATCCTTTCTTTCATAATCTCCAAGGTTATACAGTCCTTCTCTTCATGCCCAACTGACTAACAAAAGTTTCAATATGTACTCTTCGGAACTATCCGGTACTTCTTCATCAAGGGGAAATGATAGGGATTGTTCCCATGTGTTTTAAAAATCTCACACCATGGTCCTCCTAGGGCCAAAAGGTTTGGTATACCCACTCCAATATACTATGAAAATAATGGGCACTCATTCTTGTGATGACCTTATGTCCTACACATTGTACACCAAACATCTTCTCTTTTCTCCTTTCCTTTGTTTTCTTTTAACTAGAATGTTAAGTTCTTTTGATCTTGCTTTAGCTCTTCCACAACTAGATCTATATGCTTGTATTGGTTTTCCTCTAGTTGTAAGGCTACCTGCAAGGCCTCACTCTGAATTTTCAATTTTTGTTGTCTCAAAGGGTACTTCAAGTGTGGAAACAAAGAATTAGCAAACAAATTCCTATGTTGTGTATCAATAATAGTGTACTTTAACTTACCTTTTAACCTTTTGAATTTTTGGTCCACTTTCTTGACTGATTCTCCTTGTTTCTGCTTGATCTCTTTCATCTCATTCATAAACTAGTCTTTTGAACTTGGCTTCTGAAATTCATTTATTAACTGGCTCTTCACATCTACTACAATTGTAGGTGTTCTTGTTGGGTTATTTGTTGAGAGACCCATGTACCAATCTAATGCGCGGTCTTGAAAAGTAATTGCCAACTGCTCAAACTTCGTATCCTCATTTGTAATATGTTTTGTTTCCTAGATCTTGTCACAGATGAAAAAAGGTTTTTTTGGGTTATTTGAACCGTTCCCTTGAAACTATGGTAACCTGATGGTTGGATCTTGTCCTGCCATTATGAAATTTGTTGAACTACCACCTCCACATGGTGTAGAAAATTGACTACTACTTGTTGAAATTGCACTTCTACTACTAGACCTATGTTATGAAAAAATTCTTCTACCACTAACCATTTGCTGGTTAACTTCTTTTTCACCTTCAATTGTGTTAGTCGCACATGGGTTTGTGAGTTCCACACTAATTCGGATTTGGAATGGAGACTCTTCTTCTGCGTCGGACCCATGACCTTTGTTTTTCCTCTCATATGTGGTGTGAAAGATATCTTCAATCTTCCCCATGGCACGAAGATCCTCTACCTCTTTTTCATCACTTTCCAAGCCCTCTCGCTTCGCTACATCCCTCTTCTTATTATTCATCCTATAATGGTAGGGTCGTCTACTACATGTCACACCTGCATTTCTTATGATTTCCATAGTTTGTTCATCATCCACCATGATGGGGTCCATTTCCTCCTTCTTTTGGATACTATCTAGAGCCTTCTCCATTTCTCATATCTTCCTTAGTGCTTCCCCCAACTCCCCCATGCATGCAGAGTGATCTATCTATTTGATCCCATGGTCATCACACTTTTATCATGTAGTAATATCTTGATTGATGTGTAAAGTGACCTGATGTACCTCCCTCTAGGTTCCCTCAATAAATCCCTCTCTCCAGTAGTGTATGAATTTGTTTTATCTACTGAAAAATAAGTGATAAAGCATGTAATATTGTTGTCTAACAAAAAATATATTGCAGGCATGAATTTATTCTTAACTCTTTCCAACCATGGGATATTTTCAGTAGTCCACACTACTTGCCTAATCTGGTTATTTGGATGGGTATCCTTCAAACTTAATAACCATTCCAGTAATAACTATGGAAAGAAACAAATATATGCTTCATGCATATTAGTAAACACATACCTCTGCAAGTACTGGTGCAGTGTATACCCAGAACCGTTATTGTCTTTCTGCGTGAACTCCAACTACTTTGTCTCTAACCATCTTTGAATCTCTTGCTTTGTTGGATTCCATGGCCTGAACATCCCTTTCTACCACTGCATATTATTCCCCAAACCCCTTCCCGTCTCTCCTTCTGATTTCTATCCGACAACAAAACCATTTGTTGGTCTTATGGGATGACCTAGGTTCTACCTTAGTTCTCCAACAAAACCCTTATCACCATCGGCCCTTCTGGTAAACTAGAAGGTTGCACCGCGTATAGAGTGCACAACATAGTCTCACCTGAGATGGTTTATGGGGACTCGAGGATGTAGATGTCCCCAGTCATGGAAGGGATTGGGGGATGTTTTTTCTTACTTCTTATTACTTCTAATTAACCATGCATTCTATTATCCTATTCATCAGATCCATTCATTCATTCATTCATTTTCATATTTAATCAAGTGCACATTGTAAGTAAATCATTTATTCATCAATCTAACCATAAGGTAGAAATAATAAAACATTAAAACACATTGCACACAAGTTTTTACCATGGTTCACCCCCCCTAGGGATACAACCACAAAGATCTTCTACTTCTTTATTCTTATTCATCAAAAAGAGTTGCACACATTCATTCATTCATTTGTATATTTAATCAAGTGCACATTGTAAATAAATCATTCATTCATCTATCTATCCATACGGTATAAATAATAACACATTAAAACACATTGCACACAAGGTTTTACCGTGGTTCAACCTCCCTAGGGATACGTCCACAAAGGTCTTTTGCTTCTTTATTCTTATTCATCAAAAAAAATTGTGCGCATTACATTAGAGTAGTGATTAGTGAGGCAGACCAGGATCACACCAAGCTCCACAACTTGTGACCTGACCCTTAGTTACTTCGACCTCATCCAAGCTTTAAAGCTCTCAAAATAGACTTCCAATCCAAAAGGAGGTTCTTCAAAGCAGACTCATCACACAAACTCTCTAACACTTTGATTATTATGATCCTCCCCTAATCTACCTCATACCCCTTATTTATAATACAAAAATGGGTTAGAAACCCTTACAATTCATCCCAAAACCTTAACCCTAACTAGGCTAGGTTTGTTCACATTTGCATTGGATTTCCACAAATCCTGTCGTGCGCGTTGTTTTTCCTCAAAATGTGGCGCACTGTTCTACCTCTCTTGTTATGTTGTTCTCCAAACATGCCTGCTCCAACATGACACAAACTACTTCAACATTTTGGTCAACACTCATACATGGGACCCGAGTTTAAGGTGGAGCTTATTGGACCACTCCAACATGGTTGCTAGCACTTGTACACATGACCTTGGTTCTCTAGCTTACTTCATCATTGTGGTCAACACTCATCCATGGGACTCTAGTTTATGGTTGTAACTCCTCACAATAATCATTGAGGGAAACACCTTTCTAAGGGGAATGGAAAGTTAGAATCCTCCCTAGGGTTGTAGTGGAGGGATAAAGGGCCCATAATAGAGTAATTATAGTGGAGGTGATTCAATATAAGGTGCATTGGGTTCATTATCATTGCTATTATTAAATAAGGCCTACTATGGTAGTTAGTATGGAATAAATGTAATAGACCCTTATTAAAGAGTATTCACTTTAAGTAGTTAGGAAGTTGTTATGATTAGGGTTCTCTTTTTACTTATATATAAGGATGAAGTCCTCTTTATGAGAGATGTGGAGTTTGTTGTATTTAGGGCTTAGCTCATTGAGAGGTTGTCTAACCTTAAGAGGCAAGTGAACAAGAGTGGATTCCTTCCATAAAAAGATAAGTTGTAAGGTGTTTCCCTACCTTAAAGGTATTTTTAATCAAGTAAAGGGGATTTTCTATGGCATTCTTGAATATGTTTTGTGTGAGAACTACATTTTTAGATCCAAAGTACATAACACTCTACCACCTTCAAAAAAATAGTTTCTACACTTAATATTCATTTTACTAAGGTTGAGGGTAAAGGATATTACATATTCATTTACCTCTACTTTTCTTCGTCAAAATCTTGCCCCACTGACTTGACTCTAAACTCGATTCTTTAGATGGTCTATTGATAAAAATCAATTGTTCTTTTCTGGATGCTTTAACTTTTCCCTCTTTTTAATTTTTGTCCTCCCTTTAAATCCAAGAGAAAAAATATGGTACACGATTTCCTTCTCCTACCTCTTTGGATAAATTAGTCGATTCAACCTAAAATGAACCATTTTGAAGATGTAAAAGATACCACTTGGCACATGAAGGTGTATGTAGAAATATTTTTTGAAGATGTGAAAAATATTAGTCGATTCAACCGAAAATAAACCATTTTGAAGATGTGGAAAATATCATTGGACACTTGAACTACATGGTATACGCACAAGGGCATTTTAAAGATGTGTAAAATATCACCTGGCAGCACATGAACTACAAGATGACTTAGTGTATGCACAAGGGTGAGGGTGTTTTGAAGATGTGCAAAATAACTACATGATGACTTAGTATATGCACACGGGTAATGGTGTTTTGAAGATATGGAAAATATCACTTGGGAACACATGAACAACATGATGATGACTTCCTGGTGTATGCACAAGGGTGGGGCTGTAAAATTATTTATGGGCATATGACTAACTTTCACACCACAAATGTGGTTTGAATATTTTATCCACCTATGGTATTTATGTGGAAAAGGATCATCAACCATTGTTGTAGCATGGGTTTTTAGTAAGTTGTAACTTTGGTTAAAATGGGTAGAATTACCCAAAAGAGGGATCAGTAGAGAGATAAGAAGACTCCAATGAGAGGGGTTTTCATATCATGAGCATCTAGTCCAATGATGTCACATGTCTAGAAGATGGGAAAGTTTTAACTGATCAATGAAACCCTGGTTTAATATGTAACACATATTCTTTGTATTAGAGATTCTGTGGTTAATGAAGATAGTGGAGCCTGCTGGTTGTATGGCATAGTATAATGAACAATGATGGGGGCATTGCACAAATACAAGGGAGAGCTTGAAATGAAACACTTGGTTTTTAAATAACAAATGACATGGAGTATGGCCAACCTTGAAGAAAATCCGTGATTTCTTGGAGAATCCATGAAAGAAGGAAAATAATAGCAGTCACTAGCTTTAATGAAGAAATGAATTATTCTCCGATAACTGAACCAGAGAGCCAATTATATCAAATAGACTCTTGGCTCGATATAATTTGTTGTTCTCGAGGATAAAATGGTGGTTTTAAAATTTGAATGGTGAATTAAGGTACATCAGTTTGATCTCAACCAGAGTTGAAATCTGTGCGATTTGAGCTCTTAAAACGAACTAATATTCCATGTCTTTAGTAAGTAAATTCCAGGGTCAGTTCTACTTTTATATTCGCCATTAATGGCGGACGTTCCCACTGATACGTGGAGATTTGTGCCAAAATCACTGTAATATCTTCGTGAATTATTTGTCTCCATCAATATATTAAAAAAGCCAATATATCCGATACTGCTCGTGGTTATTGAGAATAAATATATATTACGTATTCCATTGAAACGTGAGAATTTAAATATTACATATTCCATTGAAACCTGAGAATTTAAGCACACGATGCATTCCAGTGTTGTTTCTGTGACATCTTTCAGGTGAAATGTTTGTTAACATCATACTTACTATTATATGATATGAAAATACGTAAAACGTTTGACTGAGTTGTTTATTTTGATGTATAAAGCCGATATAGAGATAATAAAAATGAATATTTTATAACAATTAGCAGAGACTTGTGAGCAATACTTCCCCATTTTCTAGAAGTAATGAAAGACATGAAAAATAACATATAGAATACTAGAGCATTAAAACCCAGCCATGTTAGCTGCTTCAAACCATGTTAGAGAATAACATATAGGTCTCCATCCATGTTAGCTGCTTCAAACCATGTTAGAGAATAACATATAGGTCTCCATCCATGTTAGCTGCTTCAAACCTTTTCAATTTGTTTTTCTTTTTAAAATTTGCCTCATTCATCTTTCTTATCTTCTTAGTCAATTTTTGGTCAATTATGGGTTAGTCTACAAAGTTCCTTCCCTTTTGTTATTTCGATGAGAATGTGTATTCATTGCTTTTTAGAAACAAGTGCAATTCAAAAATATGTACACTTTCTTATTTAAATAGTTTTTGCCTTTGCCAAAGCTCCATGTAGTCTATTAGAAACATAATATCTATTTTATTTTTAAATAAAAAGAACATACACAATACAAATGTATGCACGTTTCTCTATGAAAAAATATAAAAGAAACACAATCCTCCCAACTCATACTCATTTCATCCTAATTCTTCTCCTTAATGCTAACATGAAAATTTATGCACGTTTCTCTATGAAAAAATATAAAAGAAACACAATCCTCCCCAACTCACATTGATTTCATCCTAATTCTTCAAAAGAACATACACAATAAAAATGTATGCACGTTTCTCTATGAAAAATATAAAAGAAACACAATCCTCCCCAACTCATACTCATTTCATCCTAATTCTTCTCCTTAATGCTAACATGTTTTTGTTAATTAGGCCCAATTTCGATTAGAACAACCAAAGTTTTTTCTAATTAGACCCAATTTCGATTAGAACAAGCAAAGGAGACAGTGGGCATCATTGGCATTCGACATTTTGCAAACACGAGCTCTTATTTCTAGGTAGATTTTATTTGAAATGTGATTTTCATATTTGTGAAATTATAGAAATTTACATAATTTTTAAAATATTTTGTTATTATTTAATTTGGTTATTATGCCACTATGGAGTAAAACTTTCATCCAAACCCAAACCCTAATCATCTCCAAAACCCATACAAAGATATTAATCATCGTTTAATTAAATGTAGAAACTTAATTAGTGAACTTACAAACACTCAAGAGATATCTAGTATTTCATTAGCCATTTCACTTAACAACATTCTTTCTTCCATTGGCCACCCATCATCAATTAATTCATATATCTGAATATAGGACTAGGATGAGAAAGTAGTACTCAATTGGAAATAGTAAGGAATAAGTGGAAAAATTGCATACAACCAAAGAGAGGATTGTTCAATTATTTATTAACCCTAGAACCAACGAACCTCCTAATTCAAGAAAGATACATCTTTGCATGGAGTGTAGCACATTCCAGTGATGAAAGACCATTGGATGTGGTTTATGGTATTTGATAAAATTCCCTACAAAAGTAGAGAGGTTCCCTTGTATTTTCTTCTATTGATACAAAACCCATTGAGAGAGTCACTTTCTCCTAGGTGTATGCCTAATACCCCCCCTGCCACCCACCCCCCGGGATACCTTAGTTTCAAGATAGAATTCAGCTCATTAGTACCACATATTGTCCCTAACACACAATTTACTTCAACATAGCGTGGTTTTGGTAGCTTCATGTCAAGAGACATTGTCTTATGATGTTAGACCACCAAGTTTAGGGATTTTAAGCCACATTGATTCTAAACCATGCACTACATTTGGCTAGGTTGGTCATTCTGGTTCTAGTCCAGTTGTTCTCATCAATGCTCTCATTGCAAATATATTTTTTATGGCCTGATAGTGGATCCTATTCAAGATATTTTCTTGGACAAGGTGAGTATGAAATATTTTTTATTTCTTCATTGATTATGTATTAATTTTGTAATTGACAAATATTTGGTAAACATAACTTTAAAGTATTTGTAACTATATTTTATTTTTTAGCATGTATAAATCCTATGAGATAATACACATGCATCTAGGTGGAAAGGCACACATTCTCCTAAACTTGATGTAGTAATTGCAATAGTGTGTTTGATTGGGACACCTCACACATAGGTATTTAGATGAATTTATGTTTTTTTTTTCTCTAGAAAGTTGAATTAAAGTTATAAGTATGAGATGTGTATAACTGTAACCATAAATAACTTATAAGAATTGTATTTTTTCTTCAGTTAAACCATAATTAAGAGCAATGCCAATACATATTGGAGGATGTAAGCTACTATCATTGTCCTATATGAATATCAATACGAATCACATAATGATATCTTTATTCTTAATTTGAGTATGAATAACCAACTAAACTCTTGAATATTTGAATGCTAATTCACTACCGGCCATTAGAAGTTCACTATGAAACTCTTGGGTCATTTTGTTTCCTTAGACAAGGGAGTTTGGTTAGTGTTTGGTCTTCTTTCTGTATGTTTTTACTTCGCAACCCCATATTTTAGTAGGTGTAGGGATGACATCTCATACATATTCCATGCTACTCATCTTAGGGAAGTGGGAAACCCCAAATTCATTTGGTCTCATCACTTCTTCCTTGTGTGTGGGAAATCTTGCCAAGTTGTCTCAAAAAAAATAATTGGTGACCAATACCTCTCCTTATTGGAAAATTTGGTTGTATTTTTACCAAGTTTCCCCTTGTTGCTCACCTTCATTTTCCTCTTCTCATTCTGCATCGTGTTTTCCTTTTATTTTCTTCAGTGTTTTGTCTTTATGTCTTGTGGCTTGTTTTTGAAACCCCATATTTTTGTGAGGTGTAAGGATGGTGGCTTATTATTCCATAAATATCACCTCATGGAAATGGGAAACCCCAAATTCATTCAAAATATGAAATTAGGCATTGAAAAACACTACACAAATCTAAAATACTTTACCTCAAAGTGTGAGACCTCCTGAAAAATAATGTATTGTATTCTAGATATAACCTCCTTCTTTAGATTTGGTCCAAAGATCGATAAAGTGTCTATAAAGTGAATTTCAAGATTGTGAAAAATACTTCATTGTTTTCTTACATTTATTACACAAAAATAACATGCATAGGAAACCATCTATGCTCATAGATTCATATTAAAATAAGGCTCTAATACCATGTTAAAAACCAAGATAAATAAATAACACCTCAATAATAAAAGATATACACCAAGTTTATAATAGAGACCCTCATCAGCTAGAAATATCCATTCCAGCCAAATATTACATTACATGATTTTATAGGGTATTACATTAGCTATACATTGACTCTCATGACCACTCACTAGAATTTTACATTAATCATGCAAGCCTTTAACAATTAAAAAATTAGACCCCTTTATATAGTGATTCTAGCTCTAACATAAATATTGTATTAATTATAGACAATGCCACCTTCTGACTACCATATTAAACTTTAACCACTATGGCTTTTTGATGCAGGAGCATCACCAACATCAAGCGAGCCAGCGCGAAAAGCAAAAGGACAGCTAGACAAGCGCCAGCGCAAATTTTGAAATTCCCTTGAAGTTGATGCGCCGAACATAAATGTGATAATTAAATGAAGGCGCACTTGTATAATGTAAACGGACCTTGAGTGATTCGCTCTCGTCCTTAGTAGATGGAGGCATTTATAGTAGTTAATGAAAGTAGATAGAATTTAATTCTAGATTAGACAGTTTCTAGAGCGCAAGAGGGAAACGGGATATAGACACCCTCATTGTGTATTGTAACATTATTGAAGCATGAAGAAGAGCATAGAAGAGGAGCAGAGAGCTGTGTAAGAACACCCATGTACAGATATTTGGATTAATAGAAAAGCTTTGATTCAAATTCATGGTTTTGTGTTTGTTCTCTATGTATGTATGTTGAATGTTATGCTCATGAATGTTTGCTTCCCATTATACATTTTCTTTATATGCTGTGTATATGATTTCATGTTTTGAATTTGAAGTTTGAAAGGAAGTAGGAATGAGTTTCAATTGTTTCTCTATTTGAGCAAAGAGTTCCTGCAAGGAGTGCAGTTGAAGTTGTCCGCAAGGAGTGCGTTGAAAAAGGGCTCAGATAGTTTAGATTTTGTTCTCATTTCCACAGAAGTGCAGTTGGGCACAGAAGTCGTGCAAGGAGTGCGCAGGCCGAGTGAAGTCTCAGGGTTGTGGACCTGAGGGAAGCATTGAGATACTGCTACTGCAGGTGTGCGCAGGGTCGAAGGAAATTCAACATTTGGAAGTTTCTGAAGGTTGCCGCAAGGAGTGCGCGTAAGAGTCTTTTCTAAGACTCGAAGTTAGCATGAAGCTCAGGAAGGATAAGGCCTTCGAAAACGGTTGAAGCACAGCCAGGTGAAGTTGTGCCTGGAAGCATTAAGGAAGCGTCGAAAGTTCATGCCGCAGGTGGACAAGTTCGTGGAGGAACACTTAGTTCATTCACAGAATCGTCAAGGAGGAACGGACGATCGATATTCTGCGAGGAGGATTCGCGACATCCCATGAGCCGTTAGATCTCATAGAGGAGCAGGGGAGATATGGTGAGTATTCCCAAAGGGTTCAAAGCTCAGGAGGGGTAGGACCATAGATCTGAGCCACAAGGGCCATTGGATCTACACGTATATACTCATATCATGTTTTTGTGGGTGAAAGTCCCGTGAACAGTGCAACGGGAATCGCGAAATCGTGAGACGCGATATCCCGAAAGCTAAAGGAACAGTGTGGGCCATAGGGGTCAGTGAAGTGGATAGGTGGCACGCCATTTTGGAGTTTTGATGGGTGAAGTGTCGAAAACATTGCCTTAGGATTCGCGATACCGCAAAGTCTGAAATCCCAACAGAGGTGACGGGGCGTTGAAAGTCAAACTTGTGCGTGTATCAGAGTTTCGGCGAATCAGGATTCGAAAGTCAGGAAAGCAAGTTGCTCGACATCACGATCGCCGAAATCACGATAGGGAAAATCCCGATAAGGAGAGGAAAAGGTCAGCGTTGACTTGTATCGGGTTTCGGGGGTTCGAGAGACTATCGCTCGACCACAGGATTCACGAAAGAGTGAAATCCGATCTCCTAAGTGTAAAGAGGGGATCCTGTGAGAATTATTGTGGGTGCAGATTTCCCGATAAGGAAAGAGAAGATCTGATTAGAGAGTTCTTCGGGTCGTGGAGAAGGAAAGATCCTGTGTGCACGTGGACCTTCTGACCTGCAGGTTGTGAAGGGGCTGCGTCGCCGTCAGTTTTGGTATCAGAGCACATAAAGGTTGTTTTCTTTCTATAGCAGAGAAGAAAGAAAATTCACCATGCCGCCAAGGATAAGAGATAGACAGTCACCCGATCCAGAGGATAGGGAAATGCCGCGAAGAAGAGGCAGGCAGATGACTGATCCAGCGATGGAGAGAGAGATGCATGATCTATGAGCTAGACTCGAAGACATGGAGACAACACAAAGCCGTACAGTCAGTGCTGGGGATCTCAGTGATTCCGAAAGTGAGATTGAGGCTGAACATGAAGAAGAAGTTGCAGCTGAAGATGCATCAAACGAACGTTTGATCAGAGCTATTGCAAGAATGGGTGCAAGAGCGAAGATGGACATTCTAGTTTATGAGGGAAACTTGGATGCAGAGGAGCTTCTAGACTGGATTAGAGCTCTAGACACATACTTCGACTATGAAGATGTCGAAGAAGACAGGAAAGTCAAGCATGTTGTCACAAGATTGAAGGGACATGCAACATTGTGGTGGGATGAACTATAAGATGACAGACGCTGCAAGGGCAAGCAGAAGATCAAAAGCTGCGATAGAATGATCGCAAAGATGAAGGCGAAATTCATCCCCAGAGATTACCAGATCACTCTGTTCAGGAGGATGCAGAACCTAAGACAGAAGCTGATGTCAGTGAAAGAATACACTGAGGAATTCTACAAACTGAACATCAGGGCAGGTCATTGGGAGAGCGATGATGAGAAGGTTGCTAGATATTTGAATGGTCTAAGATATGACATTCAGGATGAGATGAGCATGGTAACCATCCGGATGGTGGAAGATGCTTATCACATAGCTTTGAAAGAGGAAGAGAAGCTGAGCCGAAAAAAGAGTCAGAGAGGGCGAGGCAGAAGTCAACCAAGAGGCAAATCAGTTGCCCAGGATAAATATCAGAAGCCCAGGGAAGACTGGAAGAAACCTCAGACTCAAACTGAGAGAGGTGGAAGTTCACAATGAGGGAAATATGCTGAACAAAGAGGACAACATACTGAGTAGAGAGGAGATTATGCTGACAATAATACTTTTCCTCGTACTAGAGGTAGAGGAAGAGGAAGAGGTGGAGTAATAACATGCTTCACATGTGAAAAGAATGGGCACAAGTCTTACGAGTGTCCAGAAAAAAAGAAGGAAAGTGGAGAAGTTCACATCGCCGAGGCACATAGGTGGGATGTTGAGGCAGAAGACGCTGAAGGTAAAAGATCGCTAATGATGTGAAAAGCTCTTTTGACACCGGAGAAAGAGGTGGAGAGTTCAGTCCAAAGGACCAGACTTTTCAGGACTGCTTGCAAAACCAAGGACAGGGTATGCAAGGTCATTGTAGACAGTGGTAGCATGGATAATCTTGTTTCTACAGAGATGGTAGAGAAGTTGGAGCTGGAGACGATTGATCATCCAAGCCCATACATAATTTCGTGGCTACAAAAAGGACATCAGGTAACTGTCACTAAACAATGTTTAGTTGAATTCAAGATAGGGGGATATAATGATAAGATTTTGTGTGATGTCATTCCTATGGGTGTTTGTCATCTATTGCTGGGTAGACCATGGCAATATGACAGAAATGTGATTCATGATGGGAGAATGAACACATACACCCTGGAGAAGAATGGGAGGACTCACATGTTGCTTCCAATTAAGGATAAGGAGGAGAAGCTGGAAGTAAGCAAAACTGTACTTCTCATGAGTGGGAAGGAACTTCTTACAGAGGTTAAGAAGAAGGAAGATCCACAATTCTTTGTGGTTAGGAAACCGAAGATAGTTTTGACCAGCACAAGAGTGGATGATTTACCAGAAGAAATTCAGGAACTGCTGGAAGAGTTCGCTGATATAGTAGTGGAAGAATTACCTCATTCATTGCTACCGGTCAGAAGTGTGAGTCATCACATTGATCTCATACCAGGAGCCAATTTTCCAAATAAAGCCGCATACAGATTGATGCCGCAAGAGAATGAAGAGGTTAAAAGACAAGTCCAGGAGTTGTTGGACAAAGGTTTGGTCAGGGAAAGCTTGAGTCCGTGTGTTTTTCCAACAGTACTCAGTCCGAAGAAAGACGGAGGCTGGAGGATGTGTACTGACTCAAGGGCGATTAATAAGATAACCATCAGGTACAAATTTCCATTGCCAGGGATGGATGATCTGATGGATTTCTTGAGTGGAGAAAAATACTTTTCAAAGATTGATTTGAAAAACAGATATCATCAGATTTGCATGAGAGAAGGTGATGAGTGGAAGACAACATTCAAAACAAACGAAGGGTTGTATGAATGGCTTGTTATGCCATTTGGCTTAACAAATGCGCCGAGTACCTTCATGAGGTTGATGAACGAAGTCCTGAGGGAGTTCATCGGGAAATTTGTCATTGTGTATTTGGATGACATACTGATTTCCAGTAAATCAGTGGCAGAACACTTGAAGCATTTGGCTACAGTGATGCAGAAGTTACAGCAAGAGAAGTTGTTGATAAACATGAAGAAGTCCTCATTCATGAAGACATAACTCATTTACTTGGGATTTGTTATTTCTGCAGATGAGTTGAGGATGGATCCAGATAAGCTGGAGGTAATCAAGAATTGGCCATCACCAAAGAATATCTTTGAGGTGAGAAGTTTTCACGGATTGGCTAGTTTCTACCGAAAGTTCATTAGGAATTTCAGTGGAATTAGTGCAGCAATGATGGATACAGTGAAGAAAAGACATAAGTCTTTTCACTAGACAGAAGAGGCTGAGAAAATTTTTAATCTGTTGAAGAGGAAGATTACGGAACAACCAGTTTTGGTGTTACCAGATTTCTGAAAGACATTTCAAGTGAAATGTGATGCCAGTGGATTTGCAATTGGGGCAGTCTTGATCCAAGAAGACAGGTCGATAGCATATTTCAGCGAGAAGCTGAATGAAGCGAAAGTGAAATACTCCACTTATGATAACGAGTTTTACGCTATCATACAGGTGTTAGCTCCCAAAATGAACCTGTCCCTATGGTCGCATTTTGTGGTGGATAGCATGGCTATTGGTAGTTTTCTCAAATTGGTTTTGAGTTTTTTTTCTAGCTGCAAGACTTAGGTTTTGATTTTTGTCTTAGAAATAAGATGACCCATAAAGGTCTTCTCTTTAAAATTTTCATAAAATGTTTTCAACAGCTAACGCGTGCTTAAAATATGATGGTTAGCTGGTGAAAGTGGCAACTTTCAACAGCTAAGGAGCATCTCTCACAATTCGTTAGCTGGTGAAAGCAGGGATTTTCAAACATCAAGCGAGTTTGTTCATCATTGCAATCTGCCGAAAATCATGATTATTGGTGAAGCTTTCTTGGTCATTTTTGCAGTTGGTTGAGAAATTGCTGCCCAAAAATCCTCTATATGCTCGGGTTGTCAGTCATCATTAAGTTGAGTATGGCTTAGAATTTCATGGGCGATTATGTCATAACCAATTTAAGATTGTATGCGGATCTTATGGAGAATGATCATGAGTGCTCTGATGTCATAATTAATTGGGAATGTGGTTAAATGTTCATTATATCATGCACCGAGTCCGTGTATTGATTAAGTAGAGCAAACATCCGAAATTATTTCATATAGGCGCACAACTGAAGTTCCAGTTTCGTTTAAAGTGGCAACATATGGTCAAAATTCCAGTTTGAAGAGCAAACTTATCATACATCTGTGTGTTTCAAGTATTGAATGGTTTAAATTCTGCTTCTGTGATTGAAGCCTGAACAATTATTGCCTCAAAATTCGTTTACAGGTCAGTTGAGGCACAGTTTTTGCTTAACCTCTGCCTTAATTGATTGGATGTCACCTATATTCTCTGTGTGTTGAGATTTCGTCAATATTTGAACTCCAATTCTGGCTGGTACTTGTTGAGTCTGTTTTCAACTAACACACCGATTTCTAGCTCCAATCAAAATGTCCCTAATTACAATACTAGTTATCTCTTTGATTGTCGAAGTAAATCCATAGGCCAAACCCTGACTCATGACTGTTATTTAAATGTTCCTCCTATTGCTAAGTCACAGCTTTATACTTGTCAAATTTTGAAGACGTATTATTTTGTCAAATCTTGATTCGATGCTTGCCTAGATATCTGCTTCTGTATGTTGAGTCGTAGTCAGTTATTAAGCTATACCCTTGACCTTGACATAAACTCTGTGATCTGTGGAAAAGGAAGTCTTTCTGTCTATTTCATATTCCCTGATTATATGGGACACATCAGCAAGTCAATGATGGCAAAGTTTGGATCAACATTGAGAGCAGAGATCGATGGGTTTGGCACTTGTTCCTTTTGGCATGAATCCAGATGATATGACACCTATAGGAAAAAGCCGCAAGTCAGATGAACCAGCTCTTGTGGACTCAAGCAGATAATGATTCACTTTCAGTTGTACAGGAGAAAACAAACTGGGTGGCTATGCATTGACCCTTGTTGATTCATTGGATACATCGGCACTGTTTGGTGATAAGGAAAGATTCAATGCCACAGTTCAATGGCTGGGCAAAAATATGCATTTTGATAAAAACAAAATTGTTTCTATATTTGAGGCAACAATTCGAATTCTTGGAGGACTGCTTTCAGCACATCTTATTGCAAGTGATGATTCTACAGGAATGAGGATTAATTCTTATAACAATGAACTGCTTCATCTTTCTGAGAATTTGGCTCGAAGGATGTTACCTTCATTTGAAACTCCTGCAAGGATCCAATGTATCTTGATGTCGGTCAAGACATTGTTGCCAGTTTACAGTATGATGCACGATGCCCTTGTGGAGATTGTCACATAGCAGATGTAGAATCCCACCAACAAGATGATCACATGGAAAGATCTTTCCTTGCTAAAACAAGTTAAATACCTCTAGCTTCTTTTTGATTTGGTTGTGGGTGGGGAAAACATGGTGAATAAAGGACAATACTCGTAGATATTTATCATAGAAGGTCATTTATTCCCCATGACTCCTGAGATATCTTTAACAACAGAGCACTGCACTTATTCTGGAAGCTTTTGCAAAAGTAGCCATCAGCGTGAAGGAATGATAAATGAATTCAAAAATGATGTCAGCGAGATAAATAAATTGCAGAGAAATGAAAACGACTTTGGCATAGGTTGGTGATCTGCAAAAGAATCAACACAGGTGGAAAAAGACAAGAATAAAGATGTTTGAAGAGGTTTCAAAGTCAGATTAGACACCTATTTTTGGGCCACAGAATCAATTGTTTTTACCAAAAATAACAAATTCGATTCTATCATGATCAAAGTACCTCTACAAGCCTTGGAAGGCTATCTGCACACATCAGAGGTCAAGAAAGATGAAGACTCTTAAAGAATATGATATTGATCTTAATTTAGGATCATCCTCTATTATTTTGGATCTATTTTGATTATCTGTTTTTAGAATATTTGATCCATCTTTTTAGGATCTAAAACTGCTTGGTAAAGGCTATAAAGCCTGGGATTCAGTCTGAGTAAGGGTTCAGTTTTGGATACAGAAATACTATATTGTAATCAGGCTTATTGATGCTAATACTAAATCACAGGTTTCTTTCTCTTTTGATGTCAGTTTTCCATCTTCTTTCTGTACTTTTATTTGAGTTGTCAAGCCTTGAATGACTGTTATCTCATTGTTTGGCTCATAACTGAATAAATAGTTTCTTCATTTCTCATTAGACCCTACATTGTGTACTGGTGTATGAGCAATTTGTTCTTCGCCCACTTAAAGTTATCCACTAATTATCAATCCATGAGAGCACTGGTTCATTTGTTTACCATCTTGATTGTCTGAATAACATGTTTGAATTGAGTTATCCCATTGATCCATTTTTACTTGAAGTTACCAAGTACCTTTGGTCTAAAACCACAAAGGGTTTCTTGGAGTGATAACAAATTGGCGCCGTTTCCAGGGAGAGGAGATTGAAGCTCAGCTTCCTTGGGACACGACATAAATCCATCTTTGATGATAGACAAAGCCTGGACATTCACTTGGTTGTAATTTTCTATCTGGCGACTCCACGTTCAAAGACTCCACTGGGGAGGATCCTGCTGATAAAAGATGAAGAGGCTGAAGTCAAGATCCAGGTATCAGTTCATTATTTTGCTTCATGAACTGTTGTTTTTCTTGATCAGCTCTTTCTTGCTTTTCCCTGCGCATGTAAAGAGAATTATTTTTTGCTTTGTATATTCAGAAAATCATCATCCTTCTTGTATATATCCATCTTTAGAAGAGGAAATCCTGCAGCCCTGCATTGTAGATGTAGATTCGGTAACTTTACCTAAGCCCATTCAGAAAGATTATCACTGTATTTATTTTCCTTCAGGATCTTATCAGCCATGTAACCTTGAAAAGATAGAAATTGTTTCAGACCCTGTCCAGATCTCAGCCCCTCTGGCCATAATTTCTGAACCTGATCAACAACTTACCATCTCTCATGATCAGCCCACAACTTTTCAAGATAAGATCCGGATGAAGATGTTCAAACCTTTACAGCTACCCCATCTTCTTCATCCTTATTCTGATGACTGTTATGAATATCTCCCTTTGTTTTTTGGAGAGAATCAAGCTTCAGCCGAGAGACACGTGGAATCCTTTTTGGATTTTGTTGATCGTTTTTCAATTGCACATGAAGATATGATCATGAGAATGTTTTCAAAATCTTTGATCAAAGATGTTGCTACATGGTTTAAGGGTCTGAGAGCTGATTCAATTGGCTCTTGGATTGAGTTCTCTAATGATTTCCTGAAGTATTGGGGCGAATACAAATCTCTAGATTCTTGCCTCGCTGATTTCTATGCTTTGAAATGAAAGCAAGATGAAGCCTTGCCTGCTTTCAATAGAAGGTTTTACCGTGTTTATCATGAAATGCCTTCGAAGGTCCGACCTACAGAAACATTTGCCATGATATATTATATTATGGGTATTCATTCAGATCTTGTCCTTCTTCTGCTAGAATGGAACTCTCCATCCTTAACCCGGTTATTTGAAGATGCTCAAGAAGTAGAGGAGAACATTTGTGCTTCTCGAAGGATCCGAGGTCGAGATTTCTTTGAAAATCTACAAGCACATGAGCAAGCAGAATGTCATTATACCTCAAATTTTGAGCAGGAGAATAATGAGGTTGGAATAGTTTTAGAACAGCAGCGAGTATGTGAGCTCTTTTTAGATTCGGATCTGAATTTTTCAACAGTTTCAGAGTACTCCAGAGACAGGTATGAATCTGAAGTTTATGATCAATTTGCAAATCATAATAAATCTATGATAACCAATGAGTGCATTGAAAACTACATGTTCCTACCTGATCATAATCCTTGTCATTTAAACATTGCTCTATCATCATCCGCTGAGGACTGTTCTGAAGAAAACAGTAAGTTTGAAGCAGATTTGGATCAACAGCCTGAGGGTGAGTATATTTCAGATTCAGAATCAGATTTTTCAGTATGTGCAGAGTATTCCAGAGACAGGTATGAGTTTGAATTTCATGACCAGTTTGCAAATCAAGAAGAGCCTATGGTAACTGATAATTATATAGGCAACTACATGTTTTTAGTTGATCAAAATTCATATGATGTAAAACCTGTTCTATCATCATCTTTTGTACATTTGTCTGAAGAGGAAGTTACAATCATTGACGATCAATCACTGATCTCAAAAGGACAAGAAGATGATCAGTCCTCTTATAGAGAAACAATCATGGCTGAGCAAGAGGTTACCATGGACATGCATCTATTTCCCGAGGAGCAACATGTTTCTTATTTTCTTTTCAAGGATCCAGTGGCAGTTTTCATGGATCTATACTTTTCAAAGAACCTGAAAATTTCAGATTTCCCTAGCTTGCCAGTGTTTCTGGGTAAGTATGATTTCCTGAAAAGGTCCTTGTCACTGTGGTTGCATGTTCAACAATATTTGCTAATCAGTAATAAAGACAAGATTTCTTCAGTGTTCAAATTGCTTGGATGGTTACTATGGAAATCAACATTCACTTAACAAATGACAGAGCTGGTTAGTGTAGGGGTAGGTAGAGGAATAAGCTCGCCATACGAGAAAATGAGATCTTTTTCAGTTGTTGATTTCATAAATAAGCAGGACAGG
>ML778032.1:1842985-1856343 GCA_009831015.1 Picea engelmannii
CAACATTCTGTGTGTGGACTGTTTAAGCAAGGGTTTGGACAAGGGGAACTTGATGAAGCTGTTGCACTCACATCTATGGTTGTAAGTTTTCTTCATTGTTGTTCTCATTAATATAATATGCTTGGCCTGTTTCTTTCAAGTCTATGCTTGATCTCACATGAATTTGTCTCTAATAGATAGATCTATTTCGAGCTAATATCAATAGAGTAGGAAGTTGGTTGTATCTTTGTTTGTCTACAGGGCTTATCGAGGAGTTTAAGATTGGATCTCAACTCGGACTGTGCAAGGACAAACACCGGTAAAAAGGTACTTATTTTCTCCTTCCTCCTCACACATTAGTTTATCTAGATCTAAAAGGAAGTCAGTGTCCATGTTAAGCACCTTTTGTCTCAAGAGTTAAGAGTCTAACTCTCAAGAGGAGATCTACCTGTCTGCAGGGAGATTTTCCTTCAACAAAAAGGTATTAAGAAAAGTTTCCATTAGCAATATTTTGTTCGAAATGTAGGAAAAAGTAATCCTTGAAGGGATGTTTGTTGAACAACATTGAAAAATGTGGCATTTTTTTAATAGCATCATGCAATGAATAGTTTTATTTCTTTCCATATTTGAAAGTATTTTATCAAGGTGTGAATGTGGAGATTCAACAAATCTGTTTCCTTTCTCAAAAATAATTGTGGCAACCTCAACCACAAGGTATAGCTCAAGGATATTCTCATTTTTATAATGCATTTTTGCATAACCATCTAAATTTATGTATCCCCTTAAGAAATGGTAATCTCACATGTATTTGTAACAGTGTGAATCCTATCCAACCCAAAATTGTTGTAACATCAAGAATTGATGTTTCATCACACTTATACTAGATTCAGTTAGTCAATCGGTCAACCTACTTTTGGATACAGTAGATCGAGTGATCGATTAGATCTCTACATTAGACGATTGAGTGGTCAACATGCATATTGGTTTGATAGTCGAACAACAGTCAAATGTAGTAGGGAAATGGATCGACCAACCTATAAATCGACTATAAGTTGGACTCATGGATGTTTGGGTCGAGCATTCTTGTCAAGCCAACTCAACAACATGGATTTGGCATAGTCAACTTTAACAATCGTTGGTTATATGTGGACAATTGCTTCTCGATTAAGTGGAAGTTGGTTAGATATTGAGGCTATAAATAGCAGAACCCTTGGGTCATTATCATCAAGTGATCGAGTTGATATCATATGGAGATATTAAAATCCAATATGCAATCTAATGTTTTGATCACAATGTTCTTTTCTTAAGTGTTGTAATGTTGTCTTTAGAAAACACCTTTATCTTCAAAATATTATTCCCTCTTTCATTATAGATAGAATATATATTTATTTCATTACAGGTTCCACCCCTTTCTCCAACATGGCATCAAATACAATGGTTTGAATCCTCTCTTGTTATCTACAAACCTTGTTGAGTCACATATATTGTGTGATTGAATCTGGGCCAATGGTTTGTTGTTTGGAACCTTTGAAACATAACTTTCTATCTAGATATCTAATATGGGTTTGAATATTGGTTTTGTTGTTCTAAATGGATCAAACTATACAGTATGGGAACCAGACATGGAAACCATGTTGAAGAGTAAAGGACTGTGGCAATATATAAAGATTGTGATTGCATATCCAATAGATGATCAGGAAAATTTTTCTATTGATGGAAAGAAGGATGAGGATGTGGGGGTCATCATGACCTATATCTTGTGGAAGATTTGGTTTCACCTCAGTGGAATTTACTTCCCTCGTTGATTCTGCAGGAATTTGAAGTCATTGTTTGAACGAGTCGATGAGAGCCATGTCATGCAGTTAGAGAAATATTTAGTCTCTATCGATCCTTATTCTTTTGAAATAATATAGGACTATTTGATGTGTTTCAAATAACTATAGTTGAAATTGGGTGAATGTGGAAATATCTATTAGAATAAGGATGGAAAACTCATGGAGTTGGTCCTAATGAATTTCAGAAAACCATTCGATGTGTTCATGTCAAATGTTTTCACCAGCTAGAAAGCACACAAGGAAGGTGGTAAGGATTACAAATTTTTATCTTTAAGTGGCCTTTTAATTATTGAATAGAAAAGGTTTATTGAAGAAGGAAAGATTTGTGGTAAGAATCAAGACCACTTTCTCAAGGGAAAGAGCAAGTCAAATCCCAAGTATAGAGTACAATTTGATACCTCTACATAGAGACATGGATGCCACGACTAGAAACCTAAGAGATAGACAAATGCACCCAAGTGAAGTCGAAAGAATAAGAAACATCGATACTATAAAAATAATGGACATGTGTAGAAAGTATTCTATAAGAATATATGATATTTATAGGAGAAGGTGATATGCCTAGAAGGAAACGTGTCCTCTAAAATCCTACCTGCTAATAATTTCACCTTCCAAGTAAGAACTTCTCATGCCTTGTTGTCTCATTTTTCAAAGAATCAATGGGTAGTCGAATCTATGTGCACTCATCAAATGGATAAGGATGCCTCCTTGTTCATGTGGTTGGATGAAGTTAAGGAGAGGAAAATATATGTTGCTGATGATTTTTCTTTGAATGTTGTTGGTCAAGGTGATGTTAGTTGTCGACATGGGAAAATTTTCAATGTCTGTCATGTGCTAAACCTTAGTTACAATCTATTGTCTCTTGCTCAATTAACATAGACAGGTAAGATTGTGGAACTTTTTCCAGATCGGTTCTATGTCCATGATTTGAATAAAGGTAATTGGATTGTCTCTAGAGGGATTCTCGACCGAAAGGGAAGTCTATATAAATTGTGTGGCATGACTCGAATTGATGGTGAACCGACTGCTCTTGTTTCTCACACTGAAGAGAGAAGTTGAATTTGGCATGGATGACTCAAACACCTGAATTTCCAAAGTCTGCAGGAAATGACAACTCCAAACATGGTTGTACGCTTAGCTAAAGTGTTTCCCCTTGAAGGATTCTATAAAGGATGTGTGCTTGGAAATAATCATTGGGCACCTTTTGACTCTAGTAAAGTGTGGCGAGCACAAAACCTACTAGATATGGTTCACATTGATGTATGTTGCATCAATATACCTTCACTAGTAGTTACAAGGTATATTTTGACTTTCATTAATTATTTCTCTCGTTTCACATGGGTCTATTTTCTAGATAAAAATAACCTTGTCTTTGCAAAGTTCAAGGATTTTTGAGCCTTTGGTGAAAAGAAATGTGGTCGAACCATCAAGTGAATGAGATCAAACAATGGTGGTGAGTATGTAATCAACCTTTTGAAGAATACCTAGTTAAATATGGTATTAGCTAGAAGTAGTCGATTCCTCACACACCTCAACAAAATGGCATTGTAGAACGTAAGAATTGAAATTTAGCATAAATGGATAGATTCATGTTGCAAGATACATATATTTATTCTCACTTATAGGTTGAAGCAGAGTATTGTGCAAACTATCAACTCAATCACATCCTGAAATCAAGTTGTTCCTTCATGACTCTATTTGAACGATGGTTTGGAAAGAAGCCTTCATTTGACCACTTTCAACTGTTTGGATGTGTTTCCTTGGATCATATTTTTTATGATTGTAGAAAAAATTTGGATGAAAAAAATCATGCTTGCATCATGATGGGATACTCTGAAGATTCTAAATCCTATCGATTGTTTGATCCTATCAAATGAAAAATCATTATCAAAATGTTTGGTTTGATGAGAAGTCTTCTGGCATTAGGTTGTTGAATGAATCCTCTGGATTACTGCAGCATGATTCCTTTGATGTTGTCTTTGACACCAATTCTCATGTTCCATATTTCATTCATTCGAATGGAAAATTGAACTTTTTTCCTATCTCGAATCAACCGTTGACCTCTGTGTCGACTAGTCTGTCAATCTCTATTTTGACTAGTCTTCCACCTCTATCGATTGAAATCTCTTCGACTTATGATTGTCATGATGTAGTGAACTACACTTCACTTATCTATTTTCTACCCACATGGGTTGCTAATACAATTGAATTTTCTATAGTTGATGTCGGTGATGTCTCCTCCGGACCACAAACTCTAAGTCAATAACAACATTCCAACATTTCCTTGATGATTCATTTTCTTGAAACTTCTAATCATGTTTCCTACTTACATGCTAAACGATGACCTGAATGGGAGAAGGCTATGCAGATAGAAATTGATTATTTTTCAAAGAATCACACTTAGGACCTAGTTCCCTAACCACAAGGAAATAACATGTCAAGTGTTGATGGGTCTATTGTAACAAATTATTGAGCGACATAAAGCATGCCTAGTTGCGAAGGGTTTTTCTTTACAAGAAGGAATCAAATACATCGAAACCTTTTCCCATGTCGCAAAGATGAACGATTTTCAATTGATTATTTCCCTTATTGCTTGTTTTGGATGGTGAATCCAGCAGATGGGTGTTAAGAGTGGTTTTCTTCATGGATACCTATCTGAAGAAATTTTCATGAAACAACCACCTAGTTTTGTGACAAATTCTACCTTGGGTTTTTTACTCAATGATACAAATTTTATGAGAAAAAAAAAATGGATACAGATTTATATTATTAACACAAATATATAATGAACAATAAGAAAGATACATTAAAACTTCGCTTCTATTCAATAAGGAAATATGATGAAAATGTAAAATGCAGACTGAAACAAGCTTGTTAGAATGGTGGTGGCTTATCTTTGAGAAGAGATGTGACGGTTGCACTCATTTGTAAGAAGATGATTACAATGAGGCTCCAAAAGCCTCTTTACATAAAACATGAATTCCATAAACCTATTCATCCAAAAACCTAACCCTAGGAGATGAAGCACCAAAAGTCATGTGGGCCCTGTTGGGATAATTTGGTACATCAACTTCTTGGGGTCGTAACTTTTGCATACGATCTTCGTTTTAGGCGCATGATAGCCCATTGGAAAGGTCTGTCAGAGGAATACACATTATACCACAACACTCTAAACTTGATTATAGTGTAACTGTGGCATGCCAAGAAAAAAATGTTTAGGTCCTCAAAACAGCCCTAGAAGTCCAGGACCCAAAAAGCTAGAAAACAACTGCCAAAATGAAAACTAAAACTACTAAGATTAAATATGTATGTGGGATAGTTGGAATAGGTGAGTGGAAAAAAATATCCACCTAGGTCAATCCTCCCCCCTTAGGAAGAACTGGTCTCCATTCGTTGAGTTCCCACATCAGATGGGGAAATGTCTGCTAAATTTGGTCCTGGGAGAGACACCTTCCTTGGTGTAGGAGCTGCCCTGCTTTGACAACCTAGTAAAGTTGGATATTCTATTGGTGAGTTACCTTGACCTGTGCATCCATGATATGATTAGTGGATGCATATTCCATGCAATCAGGGTTGAGCTTTTTGGTGTCAATTGTTCTTCTACCTTTGAGGTGCCCAATAATGGTGGAAAGTATGGACAAAGGAGGTCCACATTAAACACTAGGTGCATGCCAAGGAAGGGGGGAATGTTGAGCTCAAAAGCATTATCACCCGCGACCTTGGTGATGGTGTAAGGTCCATAGTGGAGTGGATAAACTTTCTGATGGGGCCTTGTAAGGCATTCTTTCTGTAAGTGAAACCAAACTTTATCTCCCACCTGAAACCTGTGTGGCACTCGGTGTTGATCATGGAGCTACTTGTACTTGGCATTGGATTTTTGAAAAATATCTTGAACCTGTTGGAGGATGTGATGGATCCACTCAATGAACTAGGTATCTTTGTCGGCTTCATTTTTAGCATGTGACAAGTGTTCCTAGGTGTTCACAAGGGGTAGTGCAACATCCATGGGACCAAATGGTTGAAATCCCAACCACACCTAAAGGGGTTGTGGCCGGTTGAGATATGCATGGCTCTATTGTAGATGTGTTCAACATAGGGAATGATTTCATCCCATGTGTGGGATATGCACAATCATTGGGTTGATGACATCGATTTGGCCATTTGTCGAGGGGTGGAAGGCAGTGGATTTAGTGAGCTTGGTGTCCAGGAGTGACCATAGGCTCGACCAGAATGTGTTGAGGAACTGGTTGTCCCAATGTGAGATGATGGTTTTTGGTATCCCAAAATGTACCCACACTCGTTCGAAAAAGAGATTAGAAGTGGCCTTTGCTATGATGCTCTTCTTACAGGTGGCCAAAATCACCATTTTAGAAAAACGATCAACCACCACAAAAACACAGTCATTTCCCCACTTAGTTGAAGGAAGGCTCGACATGTAGTCCATCGAGATGGATTCCTAGGGCCTTTCAGGAGTAGGCAGAGGGGTGTACATTCCTTGTTTCTTAATGGTCGATTTCAAAATGGCGAAAGTAGTGTAGAACCTGATAACTTGATGACATCATGTCGAAGTTTTATCCAATAGAAATGTTGTTGCAACATGGACACTATATTTTCTATGCCAAAGTATACTGCCACCTAAATTTAGTGGGATTCCCAAATCATCTTCGCTCGCTCTCTTGATGGAACATAGAGATGGAACAAATGGCACAACATCCCATCCTGAAGATGGAAATAAGTGACAACTATGTTTGCGCCCAACATTTGGTAGGTGGCAGTGAAGTCAGGATCTCTTTCATAGAGTTGGGGTTATCCAGAGGTCTTATGACCGCATGGGTTTAGCACTATGGTGAGCACTGAAAATGGTAGGTGATTGAGGAATTAAATGACGTGGTTAGTGATTCTTGTCGTACACTTCATGTTGAGATGGAACTACTGCAAGTATGTGGACCACTTCTGATGGAAGCCATTCTCCAATTTTCCCTAAGTTTGCATGAACTAAAATGGTTTATGGACGATGTGGGTGACTTTATCCTTCCCAAGAATGTAATGCCTCCATTGGCGGTAGGATTGCACAATGGATTAAATTTATTTTTCATAAGTAGGGTACTTATGGAAGACATCTGATAGTGTCTCACTATGATAGACAGTGGGGTTTTTGTGTCAAGTGAGAATTGTTCCCACATCATAGTCTGCAACATCTGTCTCAATCTCAAAGGGTTGTTATTGTTCAGGTAATAAAATAATTGTGGTTGAGACAAGCATTGCCTTAATTCATCGAATGCTTGGTGTTTTTACAAGCCCCACACAAAATTTTCCTTACCACCACCCTTAGTTACTTGGCTGAGGGCCCATGCAATATGGGATAATCCCAACATGAACCTATGATAGAAATTGGAAAGGCATAAAAATATCTGAAGATCAGTGAGTGTGGTTGGGGCTGTCCAGTCATGAATGACCTAGATATTGGCTCAATCCACATGCACCACACACTTATCAAAAATTTATCCTAGGTACTGGACCTTATCCATACCGAAGAAGATTTTTTCCAAATTTCCATATAACTTGTGTTGTCGCAGAGTGTGTAGAACCTTCTCAATATGATGCAAGTGTTCCACCCAATTCTTATTGTAGATGAGGATTTCATCCAGATACACCACCAAAAAGTAATTGGTGAAAGGGCGTAAGATATGGTCCATCATCCTCATGAAATTTGTTGGGGCATTCATCAAACCAAAGGGCATGACCAACCATTTAAAAAGACCTTCTTTGGACTTGAAGGCAATTTTCCATAAATATGTCTGCTCTATTGAGACTTGATGGTAGCCAAACTTTAGATCGATCTTACTGAAGTATTTTTCCCCCTTGATATGGTCAAGGAGATCGCCGATTCGGGGAATCATGTATCGGTTCCTGACTGTGATTTTAATTAGGGCACGATAATCGATACAGAGTCATCAGGTCCTATCTTTCTTCTGCACAAGCATGATTGGGATTCCACACGGTGATGAGATGGGTTAGATGTGCCCCTTTTGGAGTAGTGCTTGTATCTAACACTTGATCTCCTCATTTCAACCACTACCCTTTGTTATGTGGGTTGGGGCTATTATTTCATTTCTTCTACCTGGAGGGGTTCCAAGACCCAAATTGTACCATATTTTTCTTAAGCTTCTGCTCAATTTTGAAAGCATATCGATAGGTCGCGCCCAAGGACAAGATGTCCAAAAAATCCATTTTTGTATGGGTGTTTCTATGGATACCATCGTAGTACTTGAACACCAGATGTTGCTCAGAATATTTGATACCCATCTTGGTGCACAATGTATGGAAGATATTCATGAACTCTGGCATTGTTTGGTCCCTTTCCTACCGCAATGTGGTCCATCTTGTATACAGGTCATCATAACTTCCAATTGGATAGTGTTGTTCCTTAATAAAATCCCTGAAGGATTCCTAGGTGAGTGTGATTATAAATAATGAGGGTTCCTCTGTTTCCTTATTCTCACAAAAATTATCCCACCAATATTTGACATGGGGGACAACTTTGAGGAGTGAAAATGTAAAATTTTCTCTATTGGAAACAATATGGATAGAAAAATACCCTTCTAGCAGATTTAACCATTTATCTACAACATCTGCATCTATTTGACCTTCAAATATAGGAATATCAAAGTTTATTTGTACCTTGAATGGGGCAGTGCCTCCGCTCGAGGAATATATGTCACATGTTGGTAGTCGTCAAAGGATTTGTGCAAAAATATCCATTATCTCGTTCCTCTATTGCACTAGGGATTCCTCGAGCAACAGTTTGAAAGGATCTCCTGTCTCATCGTATTTATTTTCTTCCACCATGAGGTTGGTTAGGCATGTGAGAGCCTTTTCTCCCCAGAGAAATAAGCTTGAGACCCAACTCTTTGTATCCTGACCTCATCGGGGACATGTGTTAAGAACGATAAGGAGTAGACCGCTCTGATACCATTGATCTAGATTTTATGAGGAGAATGAAATGAATACAGATCTATATTATTAACATAGATATACAATGAAAAATAACAGATATACAATAAAACTTGGCTTTTATTTAATAAGGAAATATGTTGAAACTGTAAAATGCAGACTGAAACAAGCTTGATAGATTAGTGGCAGCTTATCGTAGCGAAGAGATGTGACATATGCAATAATTCACAAGAATGTGATTACAATGAGGATCCAAAATCATTTTTACATCAAACATGAATGCAAAACCCTAGACATCCAAAAACCTAACCTTAGGAAATGAAGCACAAAAAGTCATGTGGGCCCCGTTGGGGTAAGTTGGTACATGAACTTCCCGGGGTCGTAACTTTTTCATACGATCTTTGTTTTAGGCACACAATATCCCATTGGAAAGGTCTATGAAACATAATATCTATGTTATTTTTAAATAAAAAGAACATACACAATAAAAATGTATGCATACTTCTCTATGAAAAAAGTATAAAAGAAACACAATCCTCCCCAACTCACACTGATTTCATCCTAATTATTCTCCTTAATGCTAGCATGCTTTTTCTAATTAGGCCCAATTTCAACGAGAACAAGGAAAGGATACATTGGGCATCATTGGCATTCAACATATTTCAAACAAGAGCTCTTATTTCTAGGTAGATTTTATTTGAAATGTCATTTTTATATTTGTTAAATTATAGAAATTTATATATTTTTAAAAATATTTTGTTATTATTTAATTGCAGTGGTTATTCTGCCACCATGTACTAAAACTTTCATCCAAACCCAATCCCTAACTATCTCCAAGACCCATACAAAGATATTAATCATCGTTTAATTAAATGTTGAAACTTAATTGATGAACTTAGGAGCACTCAAGAGTTGTCTAGTATTTCATTAGCCATTTCACTTAACAACATTCTTGCTTCCATTGGCCACCCATCATCAATTAATTCATATATCTGAGTATAGGACTAGGATGAGAAATTAGTACTCAATTGGCAATAGTAAGGAATAGGTGGAAAATTTTCATATAACCAAAGAGAGGATTGTTCAATTGTGTTTTAACCCTGGAACCAACGAACATCCTAACTAAATAAAGAGGCATATTCACATGGATTGGTTCACATTCTAGTGATGAAATAACATTGGATGTGGTTTATGGTATTTGATAAACTTCCTTGCAAAAGTAGAGAGGTTCCCTTGTATTTTTCGTCATAAATTATGGGTTGAGTTTAATATGAGTCAGGATGCCAATTGTTTTGACATTGATGAGTTTGATGTGGTTGGTCTTGTCTTTTCCCAAGATCAAGAAGCTACCATACAAAACCCATTGAGAGAGTCGATTTCTTATAGGTGTATGCCTAATTCCCCCGCTTTCCCCCCACCCCCTGGGATACCTTAGTTTCAAGATAGAATTTAGCTCATTAGTACTACATATTTTCCTTAACACACAATTTAGTTCAAAATAGCGTATTTGTGGTAGCTTCCCGTCAAGAGACATTGTCTTATGATGTTAGACCACCAATTTTAGGGATTTTAAGCCACATTGATTCTAAACCATGCACTACATTTTGCTAGGTTGGCCATTCTATTTCTAGTCCAATTGTTCTCATCAATGCTCTCATTGCAAACATATTTTTTATGGCCTGATAGAGGATACTATTCAAGCTTTTTTCTTGGACAAGGTTAGTATGACATATTTTTTACATTTTCGTTGATTATGTATTAATTTTATAATTGACAAATATTTGTAAACATAACTTTAAAGTATTTGTGACTATATTTTATTTTTTAGCATGTATAACTCCTATGAGATGATACACATTCATATAGGTGGCAAGGCACACATTCTTGTAGATTTGATGTAGCAGTTGCAATAGTGTGTTTGATTGGGACACCTCACACACAGGTATTTAGATGAATTTATGTTTTTTTCTCTAGAAGGTTGAATTAAATTTATAAGTATGAGATGTATATAACTGTAACCATAAATAACTTACAAGAATTGTATTTGTTATTTAGTTAAACTAGAATTAAGATCAATGCCAATATATATTGGAGGATGTAAGCTACTATCATTGTCCTATATGAATATCAATAAGAACCACATAATGTTATCTTCATTCTTAATTTTATTATGAATAACCAACTAAACTCTTGAATATTTGAATGCCAATTCACTAATGGCCATTACAAGTTCACTATGAGACTCTTGGGTCATTTTGTTTCCTTAGGCAGGGGAGTTTGTTTAGTGTTTGGTCTTCTTTCCTTATGGTTTTTCTTGGAAACCCCATATTTTAGTAGGTGTAGGGATGGTGTCTCATACATATTCCATGCTACTCGTCTCAAGGAAATGGGAAACCCCGAATTCATTTGGTCTCATCACTTCTTCCTTATGTGTGGGAAAGCTTGCCAAGTTGTCTCAAAAAAATTAATTGGTCACCAATAACTCTCCTTATTAGAATTTTTTTTGTCTTTTCACCAATTTCCCCCTAGTGGTTTCATTGCCTCCACCTTGTTGCTCACTTTCATTTTCCTCTTGTTCTACATGGTGTTTTCCTTGTATTTTCTTCAGTGTTTGGTATTTATGTCTTGTGGCTTGTTTTTGAAACCCCATATTTTTGTGAGGTGTAAGGATGGTGGCTTTTTATTCCATAAATATCACCTCATAGAAATGGGAAACCCCATATTCATTCAAAATATGAAATTAGGTATTAAAACACACTACAAAAATCTAAAATACTTGACCTCAAAGTGTGAGACCTCCTGAAAAATAATGTGTTTTACTCTAGATCTAACCTCCTTATTTAGATTCGATTTAAAGATCAATAGAGTGTCCATAAAGTGAATTTCAAGATTGTGAAAAATAATTCAATGTTTTCTTACATTTATTACACAAAATTAACATGCATAAGAAAGTGTCTATGCTCTAATAGATTCATATTAAAATAAGGCTCTAATACCATGTTAGAAACCAAGATAAATAAACAACACCTCAATAATAAAAGATAGACACCAAGTTTATAATAGAGAAACCCTTTGAAGTTGTTTGCCGGATAATCCACAATTGGTGTCATTTTTGTCAATGTTTCGAATCCGAATCGGGATTCATCATCAGGACTAATCGTCAATTGATAGCTTACTGATCTCGGTCAATTAATAGTTATTGTGTAGGATGTTTCTTAAGATTGTAACCTAGGTCGGCTGTCTAGAAACCTACGTAAGTTAATTAATTTAATATTATTTAATTTTATTATTATTTTAACCTAAATAATAATATAATAATATATACTAACTTATTACTAAGTTTGTATTGTTATTTAATAATAAATAAGTAAAAACAATAAGTTCTTGTTAATTATATGATTAAAAATTTTAATTGATTGAAATAGATTTTAAACTAACTAATAATATAATAATATATAGTATATTATTACTAAGTTTGTAAAGTTGTTTACTTAAGATGCTAGTATAAACTGAATAAACTCATGGAAAAAAGGGACGCATTGAATAAAGAGGATGCTACAGTGAACGAAGAAGATAATACAACAATAACATTTGATGCTACAACGATTTTACATGAAAGGGACGCTACAGCAAACGGAGAGAATGCTACAGTGATAAGAGAGGATACTATAACGAAATTACATGGAGAAGACACTACAACGAACGTGGATGATGCTACAGCAATAAGAGAGGATGCCACAACGAAATTGCATAGAGGAGACACTACAGTGAACAGAAAAGATGCCACAGCGATAAGAGAGGATGCTAAAACGAATTTGAATGGAGGAGATGCTACAGCGAACAATAAAGATGCCACATCGATAAGAGAGGATGCTACAACGAATTTGAATGGAGGAGATGCTACAGCGAACAATAAAGATGCCACAGCGATAAGAAAGGATGCTACAACGAATTTGAATGGAGGAGATGCTACAGCGAACAATAAAGATGCCACAGCGATAAGAAAGGATGCTACAACGAAATTGAATGAATAATACACAACAGAGAATGGAAAAGATGATACAACAAACGGATTGAGGTATGACACCAAAAACGCTGCAACAAACAAAGGATACGCTACAGCAAACAAAAAAGTAATTAACCTATCCAATTATGATCTTAAAAACGAAGAGGTTAACATATTGAAAAAAGGATTGGGATTTGCCATTGCTCCAAAAACTATCCCCATAGAAAATATAATCTGCAGTGTAGAAGACAGCATCAAAAACCTCAGTGATGAAGACAAGAACGCTATCAGACAAGATTGCGCCCTAGTCCTCAGGAAAGCTAAACCACCGAAAAGTAACATCAGCAAAATGGAGCACGAGGCCATCAAGAACCTTAGAAACAACGAAAACATTGTGATTTTAAAAGCTGATAAGGGTGGAGCTATAGTAGTCAGGAACAAAATAGATTACAACACCAAAATGATAGAGCATCTCACCACAACTGGCAGCTATAAAAAGTTAAACAACAACCCAATATCCAAGATTATCAAGGAAGTCAAGAAAGCCATAAAAGATTCTAACCTGGATGAAAGATTGAAGAAAC
>ML778032.1:1857984-1868225 GCA_009831015.1 Picea engelmannii
AATACAAACTTAGTAATAAGTTAGTATATATTATTATATTATTATTTAGGTTAAAATAATAATAAAATTAAATAATATTAAATTAATTAACTTACGTAGGTTTCTAGACAGCCGACCTAGGTTACAATCTTAAGAAACATCCTGCACAATAACTATTAATTAACCGAGATCAGTAAGCTATCAATTGACGATTAGTCCTGATGATGAATCCCGATTCAGATTCGAAACGTTGACAAAAATGACACCAACTGTGGATTATCCGGCAAACAACTTCAAAAATACTCACCACAAAAATCTAAAAACAACCAGAGAAACCCTTATCGGGTAAAAATATCCATTCCAACAAAATATTGCCTTACATGATTTTATAGGATATTACATTGGTTATACATTGAAGCTCATGACCACTCACTAGAATTTTAAATTAATCATGCAATCCTTTAACAATAAAACATTAGACTCCTTTATATAGTGATTTAAGCTCTAACATAAATATTGTATTAATTACAAACAAAACCACCTTATGACTACCATATTAAAGTTTAACCACTATGGCCTTTCGTAAATGACACTTAATGTCCAATAAGTCAATAACTAAAAATTCACAAATAAAGGTTACATATATAACATTGATGGGTCCTAATTTGAAATATTTTTGTCATTGTATTTTCATTATTCATAACCCTTTGTGCATCTGTTTTAACCTTTTATTGATCCTTTTGATGTTTCAGACAAGAACTTAGGCTAAATATAATTTTCATTTTCATTCCATAGTATTTCATTGTTTTTCTTAATAACATTAGGAGAATTATGCATCTGCATTTATCTGTGGAGTGACAAGTTTATTGAAGGTGATGTGGATCTGTTTTGCTACAAATTTGCATGTTGTGAATCCTCCTATTTTAGGATGTTACAAAAACACAAATGAATATTGTGGATGATAAGGTGGTGGATTTGAAGACACAATGCAAAGAATCTAGGGGAATATATATCCTTAGTTATTTTCTATGGATTCTAGAAGTTATGTATAAACCATGATTTAACCTCTTTCACTTAAAATGGTTATGCAACCAAGCTATATCCCTCAGGAAATAGATATTAAGATTCTATTGATAAATTTAGCTTAATCCAAGTTTCATTTTTCAAATATAAAGATTGTGAAACTCATGAGTGATTAAATTAAGATCGCTTAGTATGTTGTAGTCAACCTAGCACTTTTCTCTACAAAGGCAAGGACTATTCCAATAGAGAAAGTGTTGTATTTATTTTATGTGATGTACAAAACAATTTTTTTTTTTGTCTCTATATGAATCATGAATTTTAGAGTGATTTATATTCCTTAATTTTCACCTTGTATTATGATTTCTAAGAATGATGTAGCTCAATTTAAAATTTATAAACATCTTCATTTCATAATCTAGTTTAGGAAGTATGAATTGATATTAGTATGTTATAATAAATTAAATGTATTTGTGACCTTCTAATTATCCTCTTCTTATAATAATTTGCAAAAAGATTTCCTTTCTACAACTTCATGATATATAAACCAGTGGAAGATAAGAAACTATAACCTACATAAATGATGCAAGGCAACTCATAAATACTTCAGAACTCCTAGTTGATAAATTAATGTACAATATGTTTATTTTCTATTACTACAATTGGTAAGATAATTAAAAATAATATCATTTTGGCACCGTTTCCAGAGAGTTTCCAAAGTCGTAGTAGTATTTATTGCACTAGTTTTAAGTAATCACATTGTATAGGTATATTTAGGACGAATTGTCAATGACCCTCATAGTATAATCCCATACACAATGTTATTTATTTAAAACTAGGGCATACATATGCAAGAATAGAATTAAAGATCTAATAAGACAATTTTATGGTGCGATAAGAACCACCCAAGCTACTAATTTTCTTGTAGGAAACTTTGAAGATAGAGGAAATTTGGGGAAAAATCCTAGCTCTCACCTAGACCATACAAAAACGCCTACAATCAGTCCTACAATAGAAGATACTTAGAGACATAAGAATAACTTATCCCTCCAACTATAGAGCAAACAAATACAATTGCATTAATAATTTTGGTCCAAGAACTAAAATTCTTGGGGGGATATTCATTCTCCAAGGAATCTATAGTACAACCCATGCAAAACATTTTGAAGTCTCATCTTGTTCAAAACATGGTAGAATAAGAAAGAATATGATCCCCTAAGGAGGAGAATGTCACCTTTGAGTTCCCAATAAAAAAATATGGGAGGTCTAGCACAAATGAAGAACATTCCTCCATCAACCTTACCAAATTGTAATGGCCCTACAAATGAAAATCATAATACTTTTCTATTTGAAGTTGATGTTGTTTGGAGGAGTTACAACTATGTTAGTGATGCTCATAATTTGAAATTGTCTCCCGTCACATTGAAGAATGCAACATTTCATTGGTTTATGGGATTTAGTAGAAATAATATTGGAAAATGGGGCAAGATGACACACTTTTTTTGTATAAATACCAAGATTACTATAAGTCCAAATATCTAAGGGAAGAAATTTTCAAAATGGCCCAGAAGGAGGATGAAAGTTTCAAAAACTACGTGGAGGGATTTCAATATAATTTGTAGAGGTAGAATGGTAAAGAAACCCTACAAATTACTCTATTAAGAAGAATTAGAGGTGAATTTATTGACCTTTTAAACTTGATGGTAGACAGGGATATTTATCATGTAACCTATGATGAAAATTTTAAATTATGAAAACACTAATCAAGGGGAAATTCAAAGCATGGAAAGGGACCCAAAGATATTACTACTACAATTACAAAACATTCTAGGGGAGGAATTACTCAGGATAAGATTGACAAGTTGTTGGAGGACTTCAAGATGGATATTCTCATCTCACTAAGCTCTCAAATTGATACATTGCAAGTTAAAAAAAAGAGGTATGAATAAAAGTTGTCATTAGAAATATTTTGTTCGAAATGTAGGAAAGAGTATCCTTTGAAGGGATGCTTGTTGAACAACATTGAAAAATGTGGCATTATTCTTAATAGCATCATGCAATGAATAGTTTTGTTTCTTTCCATATTTGAAAGTGTTTAATCAAGGTGTGAATGTGGAGATTCAACATATCCATTTCCTTTCTCAAAAATCATTGTGGGAACCTAAACCACAAGGTATAGCTCAAGACTCTTCTCATTTTTATAATGCATTTTGGAATGACCAACAAAATTTACATATCCCCTTAAGAATTGGTATTCTCACATGTATTTGTAACAATGGGAATCCTATCCAACCAAAAAGTGTTGTAACATCAAGAAATTGATGTTTGATCACACTTCTCCTAGATTTAGTTAGTCGATCAATCGACCTACATTTGGATATAGTTGATTGAGTGATCGACTAGATCTCTACATTTGATGGTCAAGTGGTCAACATGCCTGTCATTCAAACAGTCGAATGAAAATCAAAGGTAGTTGGGAGGTGGATCAAACAACCTAGAAATCGACTACGATTTGGACTCATTGATGGTTGGGTCGAGCATTCTTGTCGAGCCAACTCAACACTGCGGATTTGGGAGAGTCAAATCTAACAATCGATGGTTATATGTGGACAATTTATTCTTGATAACGTGGAAGTTGGTTATATGTTGAGGATATAAATAGCACACCCCTTGGGTCATTATCATCAAGCAATCGAGTTGATATCATATGGAGATATCAGGATCCAATATGAAATATGATGTTTTGATCACAATGTGCTTTTCTTAAGTGTTGTAATGTTGTCTTTAGACACTACCTTTATATTCAAAATTTTATTCCCTCTTTGATTATCTATAGAATATTTATATGTTTCAATACAAGTTCCACCCCTTTCCCCAACATGGTATCAAATTCGATGGTTTGAAACCTCTCTTGTTATTTGAAAACCTTGCGAAGTCAAATATGTTGTGTGATTGACTTTGGGTCGGTGGTTTGTTGTTTGGAACCTTTGAAACATAACTTTATATCTAGATATCTATAATGGATTTGAATATTGGTATTTTTGTTCTAAATGGATAAAATTATATAGTATGGGAATCATACATGGAAACCATGTTGAAGAGTAAAGGACTATGAAAGTATATGAAGATTACTATTTCATATCCAACAGACGATCATGAACATTTTTCTATTGATGGAAAGAAGGATGAGGATGTGGGGGTCATAATGACCTATATATTGTGGGAGATTTAGTTTCACCTCAGCAGAATTGACTTCCCTCATCAATTCTAGAAGAATTTAAATTCGTTGTTCAAACGAGTCGACGAGAGCGACGTCATGAAGTTAGAGAAAGATTTAATATCTATCAATCCTTATTTATTTGAAATTATATAGGACTATTTGATGTGTGTCAAATAACTCTAGTTGAAATTGGGTGAATAAGGAAAGAACTTTCAAAATAAGGTTGGACAACTCATCGAGTTGGTCCTGATCAATTTTGGAAAACTATTCGATGTGTTGATGTCTAATTTCTACACCAACTATCAAGCACACAAGGAAGATGGTAAGGATTACACCTTTGAAGCTTTAAGTGGCCATTTAATTATTGATCATTAGAGGTTTATTTAATTAGGAAATATGTGGTAAGCATCAAGCCCACTTTCTCAAGGGAAAGATCATTTTGGATCCCAAGAATAGAGTAGAGTTTGATACCTCTACACAGAGACCTGGATGCCACGACCAGAAACTTAAGAGATATACAGATGCACCCAAGTGAAGTCGAAAGAAGAAGACACATCAATACTATGGAAAGAATGGAAATGTGTAGAAAGTATGATATAATAAGAGAGATGTTTCATAGGAGAAGGTTAAATGCCTAGAAGGAAACATGTCATTTGAAATCCAACCAGCTAATACTTTCACCTTCCAAGTCATAAATTATCATGCCTTGTTGTCTCATTTTGCATAGAATGAATGGGTAGTCGAATCTTGGTGCACTCATCACATGACTAAGGATGCCTCCTTGTTCATGTGTTTGGATGAAGTTAAGGAGATGAAAATATGTGTTGTTGATGATTTTTCTATGAATGTTCCTAGTCAGGGCGATGTTAGTTGTCAACATGGAATTTTTTTTGATGTCTATCATGTGCTAAACTTTATTTCCAATCTATTGTCTCTTGCTCGATTAACATAAACATGTAATATTGTGGAATTGTTTCTAGATCGATTCTATGTCCTTGATTTGAATAAAGGTAATTCAATTATTTCTAGAGGGATTCTCGACAGAAAGGGAAGCCTTTATAAATTGTGTGGCATGAATCGATCTGACGGTGAGCCTCATGCTCTTGTTTCTCACACTGATGAGCGAATTTGAATTTTTCATGGATGACTCAGACACCTGAATTTCTAAATTATGTAGGCACTGAGAATTTAGAACATGGTTGTATACTTACCTAAAGTGTTTCTCCTCGAAGAAGTCTATAAAGGAGGTGTTCTTGGAATGCATCATCAGGAACCTTTTGACTCTGGTAAAGTGTGGTGAGAACAAAACCTACTCGAGATGGTTCAGAATGATGTTTGTTGCATCAATATACCTTCACTAGAAGGTGTGAGGTATATTTTAACTTTCATTAATGATTTCTCTCATTTCATATGGGTCTATTTTCTGGAGAATAAGAACCTTGTCTTTGAAAATTTCTAGGAGTTTCGATCCTTTGGTGAAAAGAAATGTGGATGAACCATCAAGTGCGTGAGATCAAAAAATGGTGGTGAGGATGTAAATCAACCTTTTGAAGAATACCTAGTTCAATCTGGTATTAACTAGCAGTAGTTGGTTCCTCACACACCTCAACATAATGGAATTGTTGAACGAAAGAATCAAAATTTAACATAAATGGTTAGATTCCTTTTGCAGGACAAATATCTTCCTTCTCACTTCTACGTTGAAGCCAAGTATTTTGCAAACTATCTACTCAATCACATTTTGAAATCAAGTTTTTCCTTCCATGACTCTAGTCAAATGATGGTTTGGAAAGAAGCCTTCATTTACCACTTCCATTTGTTTAGATGTGTTTCCTTGGCTCATATTTCTAATGATTGCAGAAAGAAGTTCGATGAAAAGAGTCATGATTGTGTCATGATGGGATAGTCTGAAGAGTCAAAATCTTTTTGATTGTTTGATCCTATCAAATGGAAAATCATTATCGAAATGTTTGGTTTGATGAGAAGTCTTCTAGCATTAATTTTTTGAATGACTCCTCTAGATTACTGCGGGATGATCCCTTTGATGTTGTCTCTGACACCGGTTCTGATGTTCCATATTTCTATCCTTCGACTAGATAGTCAAACTTTGTTTCTATTTTGACTCGACCATCAACCTCTAGTCTGTCAATCTCTGTTTTGACTAGTCTACCACCTTTGTCGAATGAGAACTCTCTGACTTCTGATTGACCTGATGTAGTGAACTACATGTCACTTGTTTCTTTTCTAACTAGATGGGTTTCTAAAAAAATTGAATTTTCTAGAGTTGATTCCAGTGATGTCTCCTTCGAACAACAAACTCGAAGTCAATAAAAACATGTCAACATTTCCTTGATGACTCGTGTGCTTGAAACTTCTAATCATGTTTCGTACTCATATACTCAAGGATGACCTGAGTGGGAACATGTTATGTAAACATAAATTGATTCTTTGTCAAATAATCACACTTGGGACATAGATCCTCGACCACAAGGAAACAACATTGTCAAGTTTTGATGGACATATTGTACCAAATTTACCTCTGAAGGTGTTGTTGAGTGATATAAAGCATGCCTAGTTTCCAAAGGATTTTTTCAACAAGAAGGCATTGATTACATCGAAACTTTTTCCCTGGTTTCAAATATGAACTCTTTTCAATTGATTATTTCCCTTACTGCTAGTTTTGGATGGAAAATCCATCAAATGGATGTGAAGAGTGTTTTTCTTCATGGAGACCTATCTGAAGAAATTTTCATGGAACAACCACCTAGTTTTTTGACAGATTCTACCTTGGGTTTTTTTACTTAAGAATTCACTTTATGGTTTGAAGTAGGCTCCCTAATCTTGGTATGCTAAGATCAACAATTTCTTTCTTTGACTTTGTTTCAAATGTTAAGAATATGATCACAACTTGTATGTACTCCATACCAATGGAGACACTTTGATTCTTTTTGTATATGTATATGATCTCTTCATTATTTGAAATAATAATGATCTCATCCTTATATTGAAGAAACATCTTGTTGACTCCTTTGAAATAACAGTTCTTAGTATTTTGCATTATTTTTTGGGTCATCAAGTATTACCGCTATGTGATGGATTTTTCATTCTTAAGTCTAATTATGTGATGTATATTTTGACACATTTTAAGATGGCCAATTGTAAGCCTTGTGCTACTCCCTTTCAATCTGGAGTAATGCTCACCAAAACTTGTCAAACACTCACAATCGATGCTACTGTTTATCGACAATTGTTTGGTAGGCTTATTTATCTTACTCATAGTTGACCTAACATTTCCTTTTCTATTAGTGTGGTTTCTCAGATTATATAGGACCCTAAAGAAATATACTGGAAATCATTCAAAATAATTATCCACTATGTCAAAGTTACCACTCATTTTGGTACCAAGTATTGTCGAAGATTATATTTGTTGGTCAGTTTCACCGACTTTGACTAGGTTGGTGAAAATGATCACATAAGTCCACTTTTGGCTATGCGTTTCTATTAAGCATTGGACCATTGGTTTGGTCATGCAAGAAATATAAGGTAGTGTCCTTGTTGATTACAAAAGAAAAATATCATGGTTTCATTCAAGTAGGTATTGAAATAGTCTGGATGCACCAACGTTTGGGAGAATTTGTCCTTCTTATTTAGATATAGACTACAATATACTAAAATAATAAAAGTACCATACATGGTGCTAAAAATTATGTTTTCCACAGTAATATGAAGCATGTTGAGCTATGTTTTCACTATTTATGACATTTGTTTCATGAAAGCATTGTATCTCTTGAACATTGTAGAACAATGATCAGGTTATTGATATCTTCACCAATCCTTTAGTTGAAGCTAGATTTATCAATATCTGTATGATTCTTGGGCCTCATGATGTTGCAGTTATGGGGGGTTCCATGGTGACTTAATTTCACCTCGTGAATCTCAAAATATGTGTGTTGATGGGGGGGTGTCAGAACATCAAGCATTGATGGTTCATCACACTTATTCTAGATTCAGTTGATTGAGAAGTTGACCTACATATAGATACAATTGGTTGGGTGATTGACCATATCTCTACATCATACAGTTAAGTAGTCAACATGTTTGTCATTCAAATAGTCAACCAGTAGTCAAAGACAATCGGGTGATGGATCAATTAGTTGAACAATAGACTACAAATTGGGAACATGGATAGTTGGGTGAAGCATCCTTGTCAAGCTCACTCAACAATGTAGATTTGATGGAGTCAACTCTAACAATCGATGGTTATATGTGGACAAGATCTTCTCAATTATGTGGAAGTTGGTTATATCTTAAGGATATAAATAGAAAACCCCTTTGGTCATTATCATCAAGTGATCAAGTTGATATCATATAGATATATCAAGATGCAATATGCACAGTGATGTTTTGATCACTGTGCACTTTGCTTAATTTTTGTAATGGTGTCCTTAGAAACCACCTTTCTCTTTGAAATGTTATCCTCTCTTCGTCTATCTAAAGAATTATCTATTTGTTTCATTACAGGTTCCACCCATTTCCCCAACAAAACCACATGTTTTAGTAGAGTTAATGAATTTAATCTTTGCGAGTCAACAATAACTATCCCCACAATTTCCATAATTTCCATAGAAACCTCAATTTCCACAACCACAGTCACAATTACCCCCACAAAATGTTTTACAAATGCGTGCAAATAAACCTCCATAGAGACCTCAACTTCCTACTCATATCACTTCTTACCCAAATTGTGATGTACCAAATAGAAATATTTATAGCATAAATCATAGATATTACTCATATATATCACAGAAAGAAATAAAATAGCATGAACAATGGAAAATATGATCAAAATGTGATACCTTTATTATGGAAGCAATGTTCACTTGCCTCTTTGAGGGGGAAACCTCCAATAGAGAAAAAAATCATATTACAAATGATTTCCCAAACACCTTTTAAAAATTATTCTATACATTTATATAGTACTTTCTACTCCCTAAGAACATTCTACAGAAGGAAATTTATGGTAGGCAAAACCTTCTAGTAATCCTTCTTACAATAATTTTGTTCACACTACTACATAGGCCTTATTTACTAAATATGGCCTCCATACATTGAAATACATAATAATCTATATACTTAGGGGTTTGGGAGGTTATGACCTTAACATGTCCTCCCCCTTAAAAGGTGGCCTTGTCCTCAAGGCTTGAGATGTGGAAAGTGCTACAAAATGACTGTTGGTTCCCATGTATCATATTTTTGTTGGGTATCCTTCCATTTTAATAAAACTTGATGTATCATGTGCCGGCATAGATGATGCTCTCATTTTTCAAGGATGGCCTCTTCCTATAACCAAATGAAACCTTCTTCATCCAATTCAAGAAAAGTTTTTTGAACCCAACAATTGGATCAAACTACTTTCTTTAATAAGGAGACATGAAAGACTAGATGTATATTATAGTCGTTGGGAAGTGATAATTTGTAATCCACCTACCCAATACACATGAGGATTTTATAGGGGCCATAAAACTTTGGAGCCAGCTTCTGGTGGTGGTATTATTTGAGGGAATTATATTTATATGGTTGTAAATGAAGGAAGAATTGATCCCCTTCTCTAAAATAACATTCATAGAAATGTTGGTCGGCCTATTGCTTCATCTCATTCTAATCCATGACTAGATTATCTTTGAGAGTGTGAAAAATGTCATCCCTAGTTGCAAGTGTTTTTTTTACCTCTTGTACCTTGGAGACACCTAGTAAGTAAGATAATACATGTTGCACAACTGAGAGGGGGGGGGGTGAATCAGTTGTTACCTTGCTTAAACAATTATGATTCTTTTAAACTCTTTGCTGAGACACTAAATGATGATCACAATAATGCATGGAAATAAACAATGGCACATTCAGCATCAGTCACATATATGAGAAACACAAAGACAGATATTTCCTGAGGAAACCCATACAGGGTAAAAACCTCTTTTTCTTTATATGATAAGTAATGGTTACAATCTTTACATTATCATACATA